>VZTZ01036326.1:0-12581 GCA_013400955.1 Drymodes brunneopygia
CAAAGCCCTCCGACCCATTTCCATGAACGGTCGGAAAGAACAGGCTGTCCATGGTAACTGATTGCATGGAAAGTGAGAAACCCATCTTCAGGACTGGGAGATCAGTCCATAGAAAGTGTCCCTCAAGCCCAGGTGCTGCCCACTGGACATCCCGCTGGCTGGATTGATGCAGCTGGATCGATTCTGACACCAGCATTGACATCCCCTTAGCTGGATCAATGCAGGAACCAGGAGTGGTCATCTTTTCTGTTTCTCTTTTTCTCTTCTCCTCCTCTTTAATTCGTCTCTTCCTTTCTCTCTTTGCTTTCACGCTACCTCTTTATCTAAAACCCATTGCCATGTGCTTATATAGTAGGTCAGGGACTGAAATACCAATTTCCATGCCAAGTGTATAATCTCCTAATAAAACTTTCTGCTATTTGCAAACTCTCTGACATTTGTTGTTCTTTTCAACCGTGACCATTTATGAATCTTCCTTCCCCCTAATGGTGGGAGGCCACACCCTGTGGGTTTGATGCTGCCTTAGCTCAGAATCACAGAGTCATTTAGGTTGAAAAGACCTCCAAAATCATCAAGTCCAAACTATGATCCTGTCAACCAGACTGTGGCACTGAGTGCTACGTACAGTCTTTCCTTAAACACTTCCAGGGATGGTGTTTCCACCACCTCCCTGGGAAGCCCATTTCAATGTCTGGTCACCCTTTCTGTGATTTTTTTTCCCCTGATGTCCAATCTAAACGAATCCATGCGCATTTAAGACTGTTTCCTCTCTCCCTGTCATTTGTTGCACAGGAGAAGAGGCTGATCCCACCCCCACTACAGTCCCCTTCCAGGCAGTTCATCTTCTCCTGAGAAGCCCAACAAGGTCTCCCGCAACTGGGTCTTAGTCTGACGCACAGGTGTTTCCATTTCATGCACTAGGTTAAGCCAGCATTAGTGCTCTCATGTCTAAGTATAGCACGGATGGCAGCACTCATCCATTGCTTTGTGAGAGGGAATCTCGTTAATGCATATAAATCTCTCAAAGGCAGGTGCCAGAGAATGGTGCCAGGCTTTTTTTCAGCACTGCCCAGTGACAGGACAAGGAGCAACGGCCATAACCTGGAACACAAGTTCAGCACGTGAAGTTACAACATAGCTGTACTCTGGTTTGTTACACAGTTTTAGTCTTCCTGAAATTGTGGAAATCATAAAATCAGAATAGTCAGGGTTGAAAGAAGTCTTTAAAGGTCATCTAGACCAACTGCCCTGCAATGAGCAGGGACAATCTTCAATTTCCAGCAGGTGTTTAGGGCCCTTACAAACTGGCCATGAATGTTCCCAGGGATGTGGCTACAGCCTCCCTGGGCAACCTTTTCCAGTGTTTTACCAGCCTTATCTTACTCTCAGTCCTTCAGCTGTGTCGACAGCACTCCTCAACTTGGTGTCATTTGCAAATTTGCTGAGGATACACTCAATCCCACAATGTCCATGTTATTGATAGATACTGAACAGTACTGATAAGAAATGAATCATTAGAATTAAATAGAATTTCAGGTGTAGGGTCTGTGCCTTCTACACAGTGTTCCCGGACCATTCCCTGGTGTTTGACTGTGCTCCCATAGTACAGAACCTATTTTCACATGATACAGTAGAAGTTGGGCTGCTTTCTTTTCTTTGAAAGAAAACACAAAGAAAACAGAGGTTTTCTTTCCAGAGGCTTACTCTTGCAGTGAGAACAAATTGGCAACAGCCTAGGTGCATTGAGCAGTAATTACAGTAGGATAGAAAGCTTCTGTGCTAATGATCCCTTAAATTTAATTCCCATGTGACTTAATATAGAGTCAGGCATGCAGTTTTTGTGCTTGGTCTTGGAAGCATGACCAGCCACCAGGAGAGGAAAAAGTATGAAGGTTGTCAATAAGAGAAACCAGTAAACCACAGTTCCTCAGACAAAATGGTAGAAAGAGTATTGCACTAAAGAAAACCGCAATCTTTTTCCACGCTGGAAAATGACATTACTGTTGGAATAGCTAGATCTGCTGCTTCTTCTAAAACAATATTCATTTACTAAGTATGTGTGTGAGAGGGAAAATTGTTCAGGGTGAGAAAACTATTAAAATTAAAATCTACATTTCTCCTGGAAAACAATGCTCATAGTTACTGCTTTGTTAACCAGTTAGCAAAGGAGTAGACTGCAAAGCTGCTGACTCAGATTTGATTTACACCACATCTTTGAGATTTGCACATTGGGTAGCTGCCCTCTCATTCATACAATGGGATAGGGCAGCTGTGCTCTACAGTAACCTGGGGCTTACAGCAGCACAGCTTGAAAGACAATTGAATTGGGTCTATATATTGGGGTTCCGTGACTGCAGGAGTGGCTTCTGTGGGAAGACATCAAGAGCTACCCCTCTGTCAGGCACAGCCAACTCCTATTAGTTCCCAGCCACACCTGCCATGGCCAAAACTGAGGCCATCAGTGATTTTGGTAGCCAGGGAGGGTAAGGGAAAAAATGTTTTTTCCAGTATCATACTCTATTTTAAACTGGCAATAAATTAATCTTCTTCAAGTGGGGGTCAGGTTTGAATGTTAATTTGACATTGGCTTAGATGGGACACCCAGTAGTGTTTATGTGATTTGGGGTCTTCACCCCATGCTTGTGTTTTGCTTCCCATAACGATTCAGGATGAGAACACAGATGCTTGAGCACCAGGAGGCTGTGGCACACCCACAGCCAAGGAAAACAGCAAACTCACCAGCTTTTTCCTGGGTCTCTCGGGCCTGACATCAATAGCATCCTTTGTCACATCCCAGTGGTGGGTGTCGAAATTGCTCTTTCCCTTCAGTTGCCCATCTGTTGAGTAGTCTCAGAAGAAAATCTTTGGTTTGCCTCACTATTTTATTCAGTACGTAAGTAAACCCTCAGGTGAATGTCACCCCAAAAGGGCCTGTGAAAGGGAGCCTGAGTTTTTCAGCCTCTCCTGGCAGTCTGGATTTGAATCTGTGACATTTTCCTGCTGTACATCTCTGCAGCTCCCTGAATTACCCAAACAGAAAGCTGGAAGCTGGAACAGGCCCTTGGGTCTCTCCCTCACACTGACAACTGGCACCCAGCAAGTCTGTGCTTTGGCTGGCTGGTGCTTGTTCACCAATGCCCATCAAGAGTGATCTGGGCAAGGAAGAAGAGCCTGCAAATCACCTTCATGGGGGAATTTTCATTTCTGAGATGAAAAGAAACAAATCTGGAAGTTAAATGGGTCTTTGCAGGGTTGTTTCTCCTCACAGCTGAATCTAAGGTGGGTGGCTGAATCATCCTTTGCTGCTTGTGCAGTAACACCTCTACTTCAGTCTTTTTTTGTCTACAATGTGTAGAACACCTGTAGTATTAGATATACGTCCAAACCCTAAGAGTGACACCAAATTGCATCAAAATCAGAGAGAAAGGCAAAGCCAATATATGATACCATGTTCAATGCATTAATGCTCTTCTAATGATTTTGATAACAGAATACCAAATTCTGTAAAATGCTGCATATATGATTAATAAATACAAAGCCATGAAACAAAGTTCAGAATATGTTTCTCAGCTGAGTTGAAGAAACATTTATGAGAAATGGGAATCAGAACTGAAGAAATTAAAAGATTAATCTTGTTGTAGGTTGTTACTGGAGTAAAATCACACAAAGTGGTATTATCCTGGGGGGTTTGTCATAAGAAAAGTGCGTTAAAGAACTCAAAGAACTTGGCTATGATCAAGATTTGGAAGTAATTAATTTTAATTCATCTACACAAAAACATAGAAGTGCAATGGCATATGTGTACATGTGGTGTGCATCCCCTGCACTCCTCCTGGGGGGGCCTCACTATGATCTGAGAAATGCTTATTAGGCCTTGACCTTCACAAACAGCACCTGGGCTGAGGTCCTCCTGAGCTTATAAAAAACAGTTTGTTCCCAGGAACTAGTACTGTCTAATGAGCTCCTGTTTTGTAATAAACAGCACTGGAAACTTATTTTTCTTGCCTGAAAAACAACCCAAGCAGAATTACAATTTTGTTACCAAACTTTCAAAGAACATACTGACCCAAATTGCAGTCAGGATGAAAAATTATTATGCCTGAAGCCTGCTCTCTTGTGACTCTATAAACAATGGCCCAAAGTGAGACCCTTTGATCTCCCCTGGACAGTAGAGGCTACGGTCTGAGTGGGACCTCTCAGAGACAGAGAATCTCAAGTTTGCTAAACTTGGAGGATCACCGAATGTCAATGATGGAGCCTGGACTGACACCCCTACTCATCCAGGCTCAACCCTTTGCTCATTGGGAAGATCCAAAGGCATCAGATGTGTGTCCTTCACCAAGTTTGAGTGGAATTTGTCACAGGTACCCTGTGAGTGTTTTTTACAGACTGTTTAGGTCTGTGTGCGTCCGGTGTGAACATGCTATAGCAAATGTACGAGGAATGCTGCTCTCCTAGATTCTTAAGTACTTCAGATTTGTAAGTTAGACCCATGAGTTATAGCAAATTCTGCATGAATCTTTAGCGAAATTGTTTAACTTAACTTATCAGTTAAGCGCTGTTAAGTGCTGTTAAAGCTATAGGCCTAAACTGTTGGTTATGTTTGGGGCACAGTTTGGCAAAGGGGTATACTCTGAGCCTTGGGACTCAATGGGAGGGTCTTCCTTATTCCTATTTATCCTTACCCCTTGCCTTTCCTTATCCCCAGCCTCCACAGAGATAGGTTTTGGGTTGCTTTTGTATTTAGATTGACTGATTTTAGGTTTTAGTTCACTCTTGCTCTGTGTGCTTTAACCAGAGCAGTAGGAGTAAGTAGAAGAGGGAACCTTGTAAATAAACTACATCACACTTTCCATTTTCTATTAAATCTGCTTTTGCTTATGCCTTTGCTGTGATTCTTTACATGACCCTAAAACACTCACCTGGCACAGAACACCAAGAAAAATAAACACATGCACACGTGAATGAATACATCGACACAGCATTAGGTTTCTGTTGCTGTCAACACAGGCTTAGGCTGTGCATTGGCTGGGCAGCAGCACCACCTTGTGACACAGGTATGAAACTCTCTCTAGGGTCACACACCTGGGTGTTAACCCTGCACTTGCCAAGTAGGGCACTCGGCTTCTGGCCTTTGCACTGGCCACTGATCCCGACCAAAATCACTCTCTTGACAGCTACTTCAGCCTCGACCTGTTTCACTAGCACTTAGTTGAAACATGGACGGCTAGTCCAGGCATCAATCAGCTCTCAGAGCACCCATCCAGGGAGCTGCTGGGAACTGGGCTTAAGGTCTGGTCATTTTAGTTTGTTTTGGAAGCTCTACTTCTGTCATTATAGGTGTTCTGCTGGTGTATTAACACTTACCTGGTATACTAATTCTTATCATCTTACCATCAGGAGTGAGACTAATCTGTCTTCCTTGCTGAGGCTGAGAAGAAATACAGAAGAAAAGCAAGCTGTGTGTGTCATCGACGGGGCAATGCCATGGGGTTTTTGAAGTTAAAGGGCTGATGTCAGTTTAGATGCTGAACTATAGATAGAAAAACTGTCAGGCAGTCTGCTTAATAGACGCCCCACCTATTATAAAAGAGAGTGCACACACTCTCCTGCACATCAGTCCATCTCAGAGTATGCAATCAACTCCCCATCAATAGTAAATAACAATGGTAATAGCAAGTAATGCAGGAAAATCATGTGACAGAAAGAAGGCTGTGGATGATGGCAGAGCAAAGGATAGAGATCTGTGGGCTGAATGTCATCTGTGACAAGGTAATGAGTCTGTCAAGTTTCAATCTGAAATGCCTGATGCCATTTGCAGTGTCTTGGGATTTCTAGTCCTTTTAAAAATGAAGCCAGCCCTCATGTTTTATAGGCTTTTTGGCCTGAGAGCAGCATCTAAGCAGATGAAAATAATGATGATTGCTGCCACACTCCCTGGTACCATTAATTTTTCAAATGGTCATGTTTTCTGTCACTGCTTTAAGGGGGGTGGTGAGGCCCAGTGCCAATGCTCAAACATGGACAAGGAGTGCTAAGTACAGGCGTGTAGTGTGAAACACACGTGGGGTGCCCCAGGGTACCTGCTGGGCCTACCCGTTCAGAAAGACACAGGTCCTGCTGTAGGTCTTGTGTCACAAGGCCTCCTCTGGGTGCTATGTCTAAGCAAAGGTGTCTGAAGGGTGCCACCCCACCTGGGTGGGGACTGCTGGGCTTTGGGATTGCTGAGGTTTCCTTGCTTCGACACAGTTTCCAGGTTTTCATTGTTATGTGCTCTTTTGTGGGATGAACAGAGGAGGGCTTCCTCACCTCATGGAGGTCCTGGGAGAAGGAGCACACTCAGAACTTCACGAAGATGCCCAGGTATGATAGGTGGTACACTTCCAATAGCTGTGACACTTATTTCACAATATTATTTCAACTTGGTAGCATGTTTTTTGGCGGTGCTGAGGACAGACACAAATCCTCTTCCAAGGAGCTCACAATCTGTGAAAACAAATGACAGATGGATGAAAAGCATGCCAACAGAGTGACAAGGTGAATGAAGTACCTTAGTAAATACTCTTTTCTATGTTGTTTTTTCAGTTTATTCAGATTTGTCTGTTGATTCTTTTATCTTTCATACAGTGTTAAGTGTTTTATAGCTGTTTACTAGCTATCCTAGGACCACACTGAGGCTGATCACCTCCAAACCAGGAACTTGAAAACTGGCAGAGAGGTTAAATCTTCTCAAAGTCTCACAGTGAGACAATGAAAGATTACCAACAAGGTTAAAAGACAGGCTCCAACTATGCATAATTTTTTTGCAGTAATTGTTTCTATTTATCATGTGCTTTTACTTTCTTAAGAAGTGTGTAATTCAAGGAACATAACAACATATGTGTTTCCTTAACAGACCACAGTAATCAAATCAGACTCGCATCGTGCCCAGCCACAGGTACCCAGGACCACTCCATACCCTATGAGCTTTGGTGACCATTAGCTCAAGTTTTGTCTAGATTCTTCTCTTCATCATCCATGCCAGCCTGCTGCTCCAGAGCGGGGATGCTGGCTGCACCTCAAAATAAACCCTTCCCAGAGTGTTATCTTGACCTGGGGTAATTTTTAAATTTTTTGCAGCCGAAGTCTGTACCCCTTCCTGCACGCTGCATGTCCCTGGTTCAAAGGCCACACCATTCCTAGACAAGAGTCCACATATACCTGCCACGTACCACCACTTTTCCCACTTTTCCCACTCCCTGTAGCCATTCTTTACCCTTGCCATAGACAGAGAAATCCCTGGTCCTACCTGCTATTTTGCCCTCTCACAGCACAGCCAACATCTGAACTGAAAAGAAAACCCCAACAATTTAAAGCAACGGTCATACCCTGTTAACAGAATTGGATTCTTTGGTTTATGCAGAAGGGATGCTGATGGTTCACAGCCATTTCATACAAAATTCCCAGTTCTCCATCTGGAATTTCTAACACAGCCCTGTTCCACCTGTTCAACCCTTCTGCTCTGGTCTCTTTGTTCAGGCATCCTTATCCTATTTAGAGAAACCCTGAAAGCAGGATACACGCAAGAAGGGCATCAAACTCTGTGAGTGTGTCCCGAGCAGAGCCACTATGAAGGTGAAAAATCTCGAGGGTTGGATTTACAAGGAACAACTGAGGTAAATTTGCTCAGCCTGGAGAAGAGCAGGTAAGGGGTGACCCCACTGCTTCCTCATAGGGGCCAGTAGGTGGGGGGTTCAGGTTGGCATTAGGAAAGGATTTCTCACTGAGAGTGTGGTTGGGCACTGTAAGAACTTAAAGAGCCCAATTGCCTGTCTCAAACACTGCTACTACAGACTTTGCTGTGAGGTAAGCACAGAGAGGAGCAACAGGATGGCGCTAACTCCAAGCCTGGTGTAATTGAGATTTGGCTAGCACATCCTGGGTAATGGATCCACACAAAAATTCCCACTGAGGCAAACTGTGTAAAGAAACAACTGCTCATAGGGTCAAAAATTCCCTCAAGTTATGGAATAGATGGCACGTGCGACCAATGAAGTCCCCACTGCCAAATATGCCTACATGTATACCTGAAACCTGGACTGTAAATTAAGCCACTATGGAGGGAACTTGACGTAAGATAAAGGTCTTACTATTGTTATCTCAGGCCTAGGGAGATGTAAACAAACGTGGGAGAGAAGAATGTGTCACTAATAATGGACATAAAGAATGCAACTGCAAGGAAACCCAACTCAGCAACTGTGCTAAATCAGCTCTGAATGGGTAAAAGGTAATTCTGGCAGGGTGAGATTGTGACTTCAAGTCACAATGCACTGACTCAAAAGAAGAGAAAAACTGACCATGGGACTAATTAGCATGAGAAGCGAGGGAATCATTTAACCAATAGAATAAGATAACTGTGGAACAAGGTATGAGAGACTGGAAGGTTAATGGTTAAAGACTCAAACAATCTGCCATTTGCTGTGACTGCCCAGGTGCAGAGGGAGTGCACAAGTCACCCAAGGCAACAGCTAGGTGTTGAACAAGATAAGGCAAGAGGCTGATAAGAGACAGTGGGAATAGTGAGGTGGAATAGTGCTTTTTTTCATGCCAATGTCCATACACAAGTGGCTCAGTTGTGAAGACTCCTCTCCGGGGAAGCACCAGGACATTCACAGTAGGTCTGATGGTGTTCATGTCTGCTGATGGGCCATGATTGACACAACTGATACTACGTCGGTGTAAGATGCAGCTGTAATATCACAGGAGTTTTTGTAAATCATCAAAGATTTCCAAAGCATCCCTTGATCCACAGCATGACATCATCTATTGTAAAACTTACCACCTCAGGGGAGGTACCTGGGCATTCTCACTGAGCCTGAGCCCATGTCAACCCACCAGATTTTGTGTTTCAGGGGCTTCCCCTACCCCAAATGGATCAAGATTGTGACCATCACTTTGACAATACTGTGACGAACACTTCAACCAATGGACATAAAAATTGCAAGAATCAAATCTTGCCTCAGAATCCACAGCTGGTGACCATGTATCTGTCTACATTTATCCTTTTTTTCTCTTTCTTTCCTTTACCTTATATGTTTTCTTCACTGTTATTTTTATGCTTTAATATTGCAGCATTTCTAACCAAAATGGCGACATTTTAAAATTTGCCAGGGACCTTATTTTACTGTAATGTTCTATAGTTTGCAAGTAGAAGTTTGTTATTGAACGTCCTCAGAATTTTATTGTTTCTCCTGCACACTGCCCAGCGTACACCAAACAACACTCCCTTAAACCTGCCAAGCATACTGGGGCATAACACCAATGAGCACTAACCAATTAACTAATTTCTTTGTTTGCTAAAATGTAAAAGGAGTGAAAAGTTTTGAACAGCCTCGGGACTCCCACCACTGAGAAGCCCAGGGTAATTAAGGACCAACAGGATGCCACCGGATCCTTGAGTGGTGATTGTCTTCTGCTTGATTTGTCTGTCTCTCTCCCTCCTCTCTTTTCCATTTATTTCTGTCTCTCCACCTCACATTTTATTGTTCAGTTAAACCTGTATTGTTGACTTTGGCATATGGTCTCATTTGCACCTTAATTCAGGTAGAGGCATCTCTCGGTAATCGGATCATATCAGGCCCTGGAACAGGGTCGCCAAGGAATTGGTCATGGCATTAACCTGTCAGAATTCAGGGGGTGTCTGGATGATGCTCTTAGTCATATGGTTAATTTTAGGTGGTTGTGAAAGGAGCAGGGAGCTGGACTCAGTGATCCTTATGGGTCTCTTCCAACTTGAGATATTTTATGACTCCCACCAGAGTATCTTCTCCCAATGGACAGAAACACTGAGGGCACAATCTGGTTAATTTACACCAAGGCTGGTTTCTCCCTATTCACTGCAAAAAGAGAAGAATCTGGATCGATTGCATGACAGAGATATGCACACTGCTATTTTCTCCAGCTTGCAGTGTTTTTGTTGCAAGAAACTTTCCAAAGCTGTGCAATATTTCATGTTAATTTACAGTGAGGTCTGTACTGATTAGTATAGACTTTTCAATTCAATCAACAGGAGTGCTAAAACTGTACTTGAGAAAAATGCTTTTTGCTTAACTTTAATAGCATTTCTGTTTGGGAAACTGTCAGTGTCAGCCAAACAAAGAAACTGTCAGTGTCAGCCTTATCTAAATTTGTTTGATCATGCTGTAACATGCATTTGAAAAGCACTTTCAAGATTTAGAAGGAGAGTAAAGGTTAAGTTACAGCAACAATGGGCAAATGCGTCTGGTAACGTCATAGATAGTTAACAATATTATATGGATGTTATGCTCTTCCAAAGTCATTACTGCAGTTTTGTCTTCAAAACACCATGGGGAATTTGTGATAGGTTTGATACAAAATGTCACTGGAGACGAAAAAGAGAAATTACAATTCTGAATGTGATGATGGAAGCATTTGCAGACTAGTTTTGTTTGTCCAAATCAGTAGAAGAGAGAAAATGATACATTTTTGCTGGCTTTATTTCTTACTGAATTAGTCACAGCCAAGGTTGCAGCTAGGGAAAAAACCAAACAAAAACAAAAAACCCAACACACTGAAATGGAAGAAAATGAGCAGATAGCAGCCTCACAGAGACTGGTAGAGGGACCACTGGAAATTTCAAAATATTAGTCTTCTGCCTTTGTGGTTACCTTGCCAGAATGGCAGATCTGTACTTGCTTTTTATGGACCCAATAAGGTCACAGAAGGCAAAGTGAAACTAGATGCTTAATGTGTCTAGTGCCTTTGTCATTGCCTCTTGTCATAACAAAAAGGAGATGCTGTATTTATGGGTTCATACTTGATTTCAGATGCATTTTTACCCCAAGCACCTTGCGCATTTCCATAATCCACAGCCAGCAGTCCTGAATAATGAGAGTTGAAAGCAGGTCTCTGTGGAGTGATGAGTCTATTTCATTCCTCTCTAGGAATGGCTTCCCATGCAGAGGGGTGAAGGAATTCAGCAGAACTCCTTCCAAACTGCTGCCCATCCTTCTCGTCAGGCTTTATATCATCCACTGGGTCCCTGAAGAGTTTCCTGCTCCTACAGGCACACCATGGAAGGAGATCACCTGGTGCTTTGCAAGGGAAACACCTACAGAAAGCAGAGTATTTGTGGACAGCAGTGGATGCCCTGCAGATCTCTCTGCTGTCTAAGCCCCTCCACTTTCTCCAGTGCTTAAATGCCCTCCACACCAACTTGCTCTCTCACCATTCTTAACTTTTGACCACTTTCCCACCCTCCATGCCACCTGACCTCCAGTCTGGCAGCTTTCCTGGTCACCAACCATTTGGTGGCTGCAAGTCAGCAGCAACAGCTCATTCGTATGCCTGCTTCCATTTCTGGCATCGTCTTAAGCTCACCTGAAACCTTAGCTTCATGTTATGCCTCTGATCCTTGGAAAACATTTAAGCATCATTATTCCTGCTTTTCCTCCCATTAATAATCTGATTTTTCTAATCAGTTTAGGATGAAGCATTATTTGCTTTATGTATTAAATAGGTTTAAAATTCTATTATCTTAGTAAGAAACTTAAATCTAGTGATTAAGGCAAATAAATTCCTTTGGTAGCTGCTTTTAATCTCACCAAGTCAAACCATTACACAGCTATCATGGGAAGGTATTTGCTAGTTAATGTGGATTTACTTCAGAAAGAAAACCCATTCTTTCTCTAATACTCTATCTGACAACTCCTCAGTCTTCTCACGTCATTTACAATGCTCTAAATGCACCTTACAATCACTTCCTGCACCTACTTAGCCTGAACTCTTGCAAAAGTTGTTCCTCCAAAGACAGTATAGAACAAACTTGTTCCCTGCTTCCTTCATAGTCTTTTGGTTCTGTACATATGTACTTGCATAAGTTCATGTGGGTCTGTAGCCTTTCTGAGGCCAGAGGATTTCCCTGTTGATGAATATAAAGCTATACAAAGGTGTCACTCTTTGCAGACTGAGGGAATTAAAAATCTGACTTGCAAAAGGTTCAGGTAGTGATTATTTGACTGAAGAACCTTACATTGCAATATATGTGATGCAGTAGTTTTCATCTCCCCTGCCACTTAAAATTTTTACTGCAATGTTTGCCACTTCCCTTATTTCTTTGTATGTTTCTAGTCACTTTCTAATGGATAGCCATCTGTTTTCCTGTTTCTTAAGCTGTATACTCAAAAAAATTAACATTTTGGCTTTTATGCTTCCTTGTAATATTCTTTTACTATTTTCCTCTTTTACATTTCTGGAGGAATAGAGGCAGTTAATTCTCTTTATTTTGATCACTTCAGTTTCTCTCATGTTTTTCTGCCTAAATATTTTCTTTCAGTCAATTCCATTCACTATTTTCTTCAGCGATCAATACATTTTTTCTAAAGAACAAGCATAGCCATTACCAGCCAAGTATCTCCTTATCACATTGACACTGAATATAATGAAGTCATAGCTGCTCCTCCCTATGAGACTTCATTCTTCATAGTCCCAGCCCTCATGGTGAAATCTGGAATGTTTGGAAATATCATCCTGCAGTTCCTTCCTCACTTCCTCTCTTCTTCCATTCCTCCTTTCCTCCTTTT
>VZTZ01036329.1:0-56172 GCA_013400955.1 Drymodes brunneopygia
AATAATAATAATAATAATAACCTGGTACCACTTTTTCATATTTACTTAACTAACCTGATGATTCACAGATAAATCAACCTAAGCTATAAAATACAAGATCTTTCTTCACAGTATCTTTTTCATAAAAACAAAATATTTGAAGAAATCTGCTCTAATTCTGTGAAGTACAGTCAGTAGCCACTGTTACAAAGTTACAGAGATAAAGGGATTATATTTTCACTTAGCTGAAAGATTAAGCTCTGCTCTAAATAAGGCATTTTGTTTCAAGACTATAGCAAATGCACACACACACAAATTAAGTTCGGATTCCTCAGAAACAAAGTACAGGCTAATTCCACAGAACTGTCATAATATGATTTCTACACAGCAGATCCCTTTAATATTTTAAGAAAACTGACTTATACAAGATCTCTGTGTTTTGGTTATCTGTACACGAGTAACTTTGATGCTTGTAATTACACTCCCCACTAAAGACCTGCAGAACTTCCAAAGCATTTCAGCTCTCCCAAGAGATATCTGCATCTTAAAACAATGTCTTTCTTAACTGCAAATGTCAGACGAGGAAAAGAATGGACACGGCTTGACCGAAACACATTTTCAAAACTACACGATTCCAGGAACTATGTAACTTAAAGCGTATGTTCAAAAACATATTAGACATAGACATGTGTGAAAACGGTGTATAATTCTCCACATATAGAAGCAGTTGTCACTGTTTAGAAAATAGCACTTGACCAAAAAAATGTTCTTTAGGTGAGAATGTTCCTATTCTAAAAGCAGTAAAGTCTTCAGAATTAAAATGCACTTCAACAGTGGTCAGAACACCAACAAGCTCATCACTAGACTTCCCCTTTTCCACTACGATTAAGAAACAGTTACGTTTAATTGAGTGCACCCACTAAAAGCCTTTAACATGCTGAGCAATATAAACTGTCTATACGACAGTAGTGGGGGTAAACTGTGACAAAGTCTGACTAAACTTGCTTAAGTGACACGCAACTAACAGCAATGCTCTCTAATTTATGGAAGTCAACTTAATTGACAGCAGATAAAAATCTTAGCTTAGTTTTCCTCTGCCAGTGCCCAACATGCCTTTAGAGTTCTGTACAAGCAAGTATCTCACAGTAGAGAACAATCAGTATCAGTCTACATTAAACATACAACACCAGGCTAACGTGTAGTAAGAAAAAATGTCACCATTCAGCAAGTACTGACATTACAGAATCTATACCCTACTTCCTCAACACCTACTACCATCCATATATTTCAACTGCTATTCCTAAATCCCTCTGCTGTTAGCAGGAAGATTTGAAGGCAGTGATGGGATCCCCAAGTTGCACAAGATGCAAAGGCCATAATGTTCTTTACATAGGCATGTGATGCTCTCTTATATGCAAAATTGCAAAAGTTAGTTTTCTGCATTCTTCACAAATAGTAAATCCAGTTTTCTGAAAGTTCCATATTTGTATTTTAGTAATTCTATAAAGCCTGCAAAAAAGGCCAATAACATGTTGTTTCAGTAAACTGAAATCTCCATCAGTTTGAACTGTTTAGAATAATTTAATCTGACTGATCATTCAACACTAAATTAAACCAGTATTAAAGTGCTCCACAGAAAGACTAACTTTGATTTGTGTAAATGACCTGCTCTTTACTCTAGGTTCTTTCAAATCAGTTTTAAAATTTTTTTGTCCAAATGCTAATATTTTTGAGACTGGCAATTTAATTCACTGACACGCCTGTCATGCATGCTAAACCTCAACGAATAAATTAAGAGGAATATAACTTCTAAAAAAAATTAACAAAAAAAAACATTAAAAAAGTTACAGCTGAAGAAGCAAGGAGAGCTGGCTAGAGCTTAAACCAGTTGCCTCTGCACAGAATAAGAGGAGTACTGCTCTTGGCCTGTACTACTGGCATTCCTAAGTGTGCAGTAACTAGCAGAACTACTTCTGAAACAACTTACTTAGCCAGGTATGTAAGCAAACATCACAGTTAGACCAAGAACAGAATTTCTTGACCTAGCCAGTTTGCACTGAGCAATTGTAATGATATCCGAAATACTCCAGTCACACTTCTTCTAAAGCAAGTTTTGGTCTACTTCTAATTTCACAGCCTTATGGAAAAAGGGTAAGGTGAGAAAAACACTGGAAATGAAACTTACCACCCATGGNGGAAAGGAAAGGAAAGGAAAGGAAAGGAAAGGAAAGGAAAGGAGCTGGACAGATCATCAGACCAAGTAACAGACCAACCACTACTGAAATAAACCAAGGGGAGACAGTGGAACAGACTTTCAGGAAAAAAACAAAAGCTCCACCACACACGACAAACACCAAAGCCATTGCTATCTAGGAAATTTAGCTGATGATACATTCATGAGAGAAAGGAGATGGTAAGCAGTACGATGACCAAGAACTTCCACTTTAAGAAGGTGAGAATTTTGTAGAAAAAGTAGTTTAAGCTGAAGGAGTCATTATCAGTGATTTTTTTTTGTGTGCGTTATACTCCCTGGAGAGAAAAAACATTAAAAAAGGAAGGAACCAAAAAGAAGGGGAAACTCTCTCCAGCTCCCCTAAACAAAGAAATATAAGAGAACATAATGTTCCATGACTGTGAAGGGCTCATGAGAAAAAAAATAAAATGTTCAGAGGACCAGAGAGAGGAGTAGATTCATGTATGCAACAGGACAAAGGAATAGAAGGCTGTTTGACTTCGTATGCACTAAAGAAAGCTCCTAATTCAGAACATACGCCTAGCCTATTCCAAGCCTTGGAGCATTAAAATAATGATAATTATATTAATAATATTAATAATAATAATAATAATAATAACCTGGTACCACTTTTTCATATTTACTTAACTAACCTGATGATTCACAGATAAATCAACCTAAGCTATAAAATACAAGATCTTTCTTCACAGTATCTTTTTCATAAAAACAAAATATTTGAAGAAATCTGCTCTAATTCTGTGAAGTACAGTCAGTAGCCACTGTTACAAAGTTACAGAGATAAAGGGATTATATTTTCACTTAGCTGAAAGATTAAGCTCTGCTCTAAATAAGGCATTTTGTTTCAAGACTATAGCAAATGCACACACACACAAATTAAGTTCGGATTCCTCAGAAACAAAGTACAGGCTAATTCCACAGAACTGTCATAATATGATTTCTACACAGCAGATCCCTTTAATATTTTAAGAAAACTGACTTATACAAGATCTCTGTGTTTTGGTTATCTGTACACGAGTAACTTTGATGCTTGTAATTACACTCCCCACTAAAGACCTGCAGAACTTCCAAAGCATTTCAGCTCTCCCAAGAGATATCTGCATCTTAAAACAATGTCTTTCTTAACTGCAAATGTCAGACGAGGAAAAGAATGGACACGGCTTGACCGAAACACATTTTCAAAACTACACGATTCCAGGAACTATGTAACTTAAAGCGTATGTTCAAAAACATATTAGACATAGACATGTGTGAAAACGGTGTATAATTCTCCACATATAGAAGCAGTTGTCACTGTTTAGAAAATAGCACTTGACCAAAAAAATGTTCTTTAGGTGAGAATGTTCCTATTCTAAAAGCAGTAAAGTCTTCAGAATTAAAATGCACTTCAACAGTGGTCAGAACACCAACAAGCTCATCACTAGACTTCCCCTTTTCCACTACGATTAAGAAACAGTTACGTTTAATTGAGTGCACCCACTAAAAGCCTTTAACATGCTGAGCAATATAAACTGTCTATACGACAGTAGTGGGGGTAAACTGTGACAAAGTCTGACTAAACTTGCTTAAGTGACACGCAACTAACAGCAATGCTCTCTAATTTATGGAAGTCAACTTAATTGACAGCAGATAAAAATCTTAGCTTAGTTTTCCTCTGCCAGTGCCCAACATGCCTTTAGAGTTCTGTACAAGCAAGTATCTCACAGTAGAGAACAATCAGTATCAGTCTACATTAAACATACAACACCAGGCTAACGTGTAGTAAGAAAAAATGTCACCATTCAGCAAGTACTGACATTACAGAATCTATACCCTACTTCCTCAACACCTACTACCATCCATATATTTCAACTGCTATTCCTAAATCCCTCTGCTGTTAGCAGGAAGATTTGAAGGCAGTGATGGGATCCCCAAGTTGCACAAGATGCAAAGGCCATAATGTTCTTTACATAGGCATGTGATGCTCTCTTATATGCAAAATTGCAAAAGTTAGTTTTCTGCATTCTTCACAAATAGTAAATCCAGTTTTCTGAAAGTTCCATATTTGTATTTTAGTAATTCTATAAAGCCTGCAAAAAAGGCCAATAACATGTTGTTTCAGTAAACTGAAATCTCCATCAGTTTGAACTGTTTAGAATAATTTAATCTGACTGATCATTCAACACTAAATTAAACCAGTATTAAAGTGCTCCACAGAAAGACTAACTTTGATTTGTGTAAATGACCTGCTCTTTACTCTAGGTTCTTTCAAATCAGTTTTAAAATTTTTTTGTCCAAATGCTAATATTTTTGAGACTGGCAATTTAATTCACTGACACGCCTGTCATGCATGCTAAACCTCAACGAATAAATTAAGAGGAATATAACTTCTAAAAAAAATTAACAAAAAAAAACATTAAAAAAGTTACAGCTGAAGAAGCAAGGAGAGCTGGCTAGAGCTTAAACCAGTTGCCTCTGCACAGAATAAGAGGAGTACTGCTCTTGGCCTGTACTACTGGCATTCCTAAGTGTGCAGTAACTAGCAGAACTACTTCTGAAACAACTTACTTAGCCAGGTATGTAAGCAAACATCACAGTTAGACCAAGAACAGAATTTCTTGACCTAGCCAGTTTGCACTGAGCAATTGTAATGATATCCGAAATACTCCAGTCACACTTCTTCTAAAGCAAGTTTTGGTCTACTTCTAATTTCACAGCCTTATGGAAAAAGGGTAAGGTGAGAAAAACACTGGAAATGAAACTTACCACCCATGGCCTTTTCCTCTCAAGCATCTCTATTAGGTCTACATGACGCTTGCATTCATGGTATCTTTCAACATCTTGCTTGTACCGTTCAACTCTCTGTTTCATTTTCTCCAATGAGGTGGTTTTTTCTCTGCACAAATTCTGTAAAATATATTTTCATGTTTTGCAGTATCTAAACAGTTCTCAGAAAACAGTCTACATCTCACCTGTACATTAAAGCAGAAATTTAACACTAGAAGAAACATTTCCGTACAGCAGTAACTAGAGGAGAACCATCCAAAAGATAGGAACAGGAGAACAAAGGATTTAGAGAAAGGCCTGTATGGCTAAAGACAGACATTGTTCCCAGAACACTGTTCCTTTTCCTTTTTGTCTGTCTCTTCATTTTCAAGGAAATGAGCAATACTAAAGCAAAGGACCATGCTTGGTCATAAGCCAATGACTTATGAAAGACAGAAAGGATTTGTCTAGGAAAGTTGTTGCTGGTCAGAAATCCCAGAAAAGCAAGGAGTAGTTGACAAAAGGCATCCCTTGTCTTTTGAGTCCGAACCATTTGCACACTTCTTTGTACTTACAAGCATGTGAGTGTCAGAGTGAATGAGTTCTGAGAGAAGAATAGCATTATTTGGTAAAATCAACTTACCACAGACTTTGTAAATAAATACCACCTTCTAATGCTGTAACATGTCAGGGTAACATTTATTTCACTTTTCCTACATTCACTGCTCTCTAAAGTGTGCATTTACCTCCAGTTCTTTTTCCTTTTCTCTGAAATTTTTCAGTTCACAATGAAACTGGTACATTTCTGGAGAACCAATGGATTTTTCAGTGGCTTCGAGCAACTCAGTCTTACTCAGTTTTGTAAATTCTCCAACTTTGTCCTATGAAATTAAAAAAAGTTACAAAAAATGTAGGATTAGCTGGAACAATGCAATAGAGTAATACTGGATTTATACACTGCAACATACTTCTCACAAACATCACCTGACTTAGCTAAACAGCTCTGCCATAGTTAATGACCATTTCATATGGCAGTAAACAAACCTTCCAGAGCACTTGTTCTCAGGCTGCTGAAGCAACCTTGCAGTAAAAATCTTTTGTAGTACAAATACTATGACTAACTCAAAAGTTAAGCCATGTAGAAGTTATTATTAAAGCTGGCAGCTGAGGCTATTAGGAAGTATTGCTGTTGAAGGCATAAGAAGAGCACAGAACGGGGACTGACGCAAGAAGTGTGCTTGTCATTGATACATTGGGAGAGAAAAAATAATCCAGAACTATCAACACAGTAATACTGACTGAACTGACATTTATGTACCAAAGAAAAAAAGTTCTTTTAAAAGCAAAGTTATGCTACCAGAGTATGCTGGAAGTTCCGAACAAATAATGTATGTAAGTGAAAATGAACTAAACACCTAGCCTATTCTTGTTTCTGTAATATTAGCTTTCTAAACTTTAATGCTTTTTTGCATGTCTTCTTGAATTCAATACCCCATGCTTAGGCTTTGATAAAGTTTCCTTTTACTGCCATTCCTGATAATCCACATGAACTGGGAAGGAAACTGTCACAACTTTAAGGTGCAATGTGAGGAAACCTGATCTGCTCAAACATGCATTCAAATACGGAAACTGCCAGTAGTATTCTTTAATCTTCTCTCTCCTTTGAGACTCATTTTCCATTAGCATGATTTTACTCTTACATAATTCAATCCTATATATCTTTAAGTCCTATGCTCAAGAAACTTCTGACTTTACCAGAAAGGCTCTATTAGCAAGTGGTGCTACTTGAACACCAAGACAAGGAACATCAGCATCTTTCCTTTCAGAGTCAACAGGTACAAAATTGTCCAATTAGTGAGCTTTAAAGGTCACACGCACCTCTTTTCTTTCACCATCACACCAGCATGGCTGCCTCATCCCCCGTTCTTTGTGCTGTCCCATTGAACTAGCTGAAGTGCTGCTAAAGCTAACCAGCAACAAAATCCTCTCAAAGCACACTACTCCATTTGCACCCACTGTCTTTCAAAATTAATTCATACCTGAGGAAGAAACTGGCACAAATTGTCCACCTGGATGTTTAAGGCTGCAATGTGTTCCTCTACGGTTTTTAGGGTTGCTGGCTTTCTGTTGATAAACCACACTGATGAGTTGCTCACCACATAAATCTCACGTGTGATAATAATGTTGTCTGGTGACTTAAACCTGAATAATAGAAAGAAGTGTTTACATTTTCAAGCATAATGGAAAAACACTTTCAAAGTGTTACCAAGAGTCAAAGTATTGTTAGAATTTATAGATAGCTAAGTATTTAATCTAAATTAACTGGACAGTAGCATCAGATTCTCATTTTCATGATTCAGAAAACATCCAGTACTTCAGCGATGAATTAAACTCACATGGGAAACATCAAGAATATCTGCAAATCCTAACTCAGAAGTTACTTATATAAACGAGATGCTCATGCTGATTGTATGAAACACAAATTGTTACAAATGTGAACAGTTTCTCTAAAAGCATAAGTTGTATGAGATTTATTAAGTTTTAAAATTGGCGTGAAGGAGCTGCAGTATGTCTTTAAGTATTCATGTACAGAAATACATCAGTAAGCAGTGTATATATATCCCATCTGAGAATACAAATAGCATACAACACAAAAAATACTAATTTATTTTCATTTTCTGCTTTTAAAAACCACTAAAGATACATTCATTTTTATTTAGTTTTTTAGCTTCATACTTATTTTCAAAAATTTAGTCTGGTTAAGATGCAGCAATAACAAGTAAGTCAAACTCCCAGAATTCTGGTTTACCATTTTGATTCAGAAATTGTCTAGTGCCTGTTATGCACACTGTTAAGGATGGAGAATATAGGCTTGTAGAGCAGCCATGTACCTCAGGAGATTTGAAAATAGAGGTCAATGCAGAAGTGAGTACACATCTGCTGCCAGTGTTGGGACTACAGCGCCATAGGGAAATGATCCAATTTCTTGATTACTGAAATATTACTTCCTGCATCACCTTATTTTAATTTATGAGACTTCCTTCAAAAAATCTACAAAGCTATGCTCCTTCCTTTCATTAAACTGACATCTTTTTACTACTGTAACTTGTGTTTAGCTACATTTCAAGGGCCAAATTCAACAAAAGCAATAAATGCCTACAGAACTTCAATTTTCAGTTTCTATCAAAAAAGCAATCTTCTGCATCATTGGTCTTCCATCCTAGATGTTGTATTTAAATCTTTTCTACAAATCGGACAAAGGACTCAACTACATTGCAATCATGACATGCTAGGTGCAATGAGCCATGAAATGCTAAGTCTTCACACACTGCAAGATTCTTTCCAGACTTTCAAGTAACATCAGAATTAATCTATGTTAAAACAACCACACCATCCACCTGAAAGACATCCTATCTCCTGAACATATTGCCTGGCCAATCTCTAAAGAAGGTCTTACTTGATCACTACCACAATAACAAATATGGACAGGACTTTTTCCAAGGCCTGCTGGGGTTTTTTTTTCCCTCTCAATAAAATTTTCTTTTTAGAGAATCCAATCAGGGTAGCCAATTGTTATACAAAGTAACACAGGCTATGAATCAGTTGACTATCTCTATCTCCTGTTTTATTCAGGCAAATAGATCAGGTTAAGGCTTATTAATATCACCTGTGCCACAGCACCCACAAAAAAGGAAGCATGCAATATTGCCCTATGCAGAAGCTATTGATGGAATTTTAGAGTCCAAATGATTTCCAGTTGCTCCGTTTTGCAACAGCTTCCCTACAAGACTACATTACGTGGAACTAGTCAGATCTTTTTTTTTTTTTTTACTTCTTTTGTATCAGTAGGTGATCTTTTCAATGAGAATATAGGGAAGCTCCTCATACCAGCAGTATCAGTGTAAGAACGTGAAGGCAGAACAATCTATTTTAAAACTTAGACTTTCATCTTTTTTTCTTCAATAAAAAGAATTCCGACCACTCCATAGTGATGGCACTACTGACCAAATTTAAATCATCTGAAGCTTAAATTTAATCAAAAGCTAAACAAGCCATATAGAATAATCTTTATCTATGCATTTTTTGTATCTAAAGACAAGATGAAATGCTTCAGAAATCAAGATCAAGAGTAGCCATCACTGCTTATTTCTTGTGTGAGAATTATTTAACCATTACATTCTGAAGTCTGGGGGTAATAGAAAAGGACAAATTTAAGCACCAGTTTAAAGACAGACCTCTGTACACCAAATTTTTTTCTCACAACTTTGTGAATGACTCTGTGGGGAAATGATCCAATTAAAACTACATGAGGAAATAGTTTTACTACTTACAGCTCAATTTCCACTGTGCCTTTCATGCATCCCTGCTTCACAAAGAGACCAATCTACAAAATTAATTTACAAGTTGTTATTGCAAAATAACAGTGTATTAAAATGTATTATCTTATAAGAATACACATTTGTATAATGCAGCTGCTGTAACAGCATGTTTCGTTGAAAACTTACAATTAAAAGCAAAATAAAGCACTAGCTGAAAATAAAGGAAGACACTATTATCCTGCACCAGCAGCATTAGAACTTCCTCCACAAGTTAACAATTTCTGATCAACTTCAGCCTCCAAAACTGAACAAATTATAATCAGCAGATCCACAGACAGAAAGAAGTTCTCACGAATTTGAGGAACAAAGGCAAGACAAGTGAAATGACATTGCCAAATATCTGCGCTAGAAGTGCCAACTCTAATAGTATAAAAATAAATCATGAAAAGTAAAGAGAAATACCAACACACAGCCATGCAGTCAATTCCCATATTCACATTTGCTTATGACTGAGCAGATACAAGAGAACATGTGCAGTCATTTAGGCACTCAGATTCATTGCTCCCAATCTACTCAGAGAAATTGCACCCAATGAGATTATCCAAGAAAGCAAGTGCAAAGCTTAGAAAACTTCAAAATACAAACTTTCTACTATAGTGTCGATACACGGTACCTTGACAGTAAAAAGCGAAAAGAGAGTAGAGCAATCCAAATTCTATTTAAATCAAAGATCAGTGCCTCCATGCTTTTAGCTGCATTCTCAAGACATTATTTCTACAGGTATCTGGGAATATATTTTAGACTTTGTCTGTTTCTCCTTTAGTTGGTACTTCTTGTTTAAGCCATTACCTGGCATTTTCCTACCCCACTGTTGATGCTTAGCCATCTCCAAAAAAATCTCCAGTTCACTCAGGTTGCACTACAATTCAGATGTTTTCATTTCCTAATTTATACAAGACATCAAGTACTTAATTAAGGCAACCACCCCTTTCTCAACCTTGGATAACCTTATGGACCAGGTTACTCTCCAATTCAGACACCTTACTTGTTATAAAAGTAAAGCAAATCAAGGCAGACAGTGTTTCTCCCCCATCCTCTGCTGGACAGTGCTCTGAACGAAATTCAGATTAGTCATGAAAATCACAAAAGCTCACAGTTACCTTATCAGCTCGCCCTAGGAAAGAAAGTTTTCCAGCCAGTCCCAGGCAGATGGCACAAACAATGCTTGATTTACCTGTGCCATTCGCACCTAGAACCACGTTCAGGTTGGGCCCTGGATGTACTTCACAGACAGTGTATGTTCTGGAAAACACAGCAAGTTTTTGAATTTTAAAACACTATTATCATCTTAAAAAAAAAAAAACCAACTTGTTTGAAAACATTTCTTGATTTTATTAAACGAATACAATTACCTCATCTAGACTCAATCTTGAAATACCGCTTTGTAAGGAAGTCTCAAGAGTGAAAACTAACATTTCAGTGAAACACCATGAAATACATTCCTACCAGCAAGAGTACTGACTACAACGTTCTTTAAAATCAGTGACTATAAAGAATGAAATCCAGCAGTATGATGACGATTTTTTATTGAACTTACTAGGCTATCATTTTATTTCATGCATCAAAAAGAAGAGAGAAAACTGATGATGCAGCAGTTTTCCAGAGTTACCATATCAGCCCATCCCTAGTGTTTGTTTTTCTAACTGCATTAGACATCTTTCATCATGTGCATCCAGCATGCCTGCTGCAATAATAACTATGGGAAGAGACCAAACCCACCCAGAGAAACTCGTATCAAGTTAACACCTTGAATTTATAAAGAATCATTTGATGTTCTGCACTGTGCCAAACACAGAGAGCTGAAACACCACCACCACAGGAGAAGTACAAAGCAGTTAATGACAACACAATATTGTAAACCATGTACTTGTTGGAAGAGAAGGTATCTGAACCCTTAATGACTACCCTTAAACTACCCTCTTGGAAGATTCATGTAACATCTACACGTGACCCATGTACTACACTACTGAAGGTTTTCAAGGCTGGCATGGAGTCGTACGAAAATGGCCTGACAACTTCTGCTAATAACCACAATACGTCCAAAAAGAATGGTACTCGCAGTACATAGCGGCTAGAAAAAACATGTGCAAAGACAGACCACAGACACTTCATCCTAATGGCCTCAACGCCTATCCCCACTGCCCTATGGGCATCTTCTGCACCCTCCCCTGCTCCACTGCTTGGCAGCCAGCGCCCCGAGAGACAAAGAGCACGCAGAGGCTGCAGGATCAACAGGAGCTATCAGCTCTGGGGAAGGCTGGCCGCCACCGGGGAACGCGCCCCCAGAGAAGCGATACCGAGCTGATAAGGCCTGGGACTCGTAACNGGGCGTTGCTGCCGTTGTTGCTGAGGCGGCCGCGACGGTACCCCCTGCGTGCGTTTGCGCAAGGCCGGGTCGGTAACGCGCGCCGTGTTTGGCCCCCCGTGCGGTCCATTTACCGCTGCATTTCCTCGTGCATTTATTTCCTCGTTCCATTACTGCGTGCGTTCTCCGCGTTACGGGCAGCTGGGCGTGTTTAGTGTGGGGAAGACTGAGGGGGATTCTCATTTATGCATTCAGCTGTCTCAAAGGCGGTTGCCACGAGGATGGCGCTAGACTCTTTTGAATGGTGCTCTGTGACAGGACGAGGAGCAATGGNCACAGAGCAGTGCCCCCGAGCTGCCCACTCCGAGCAAGACAGCACCTTACGGGGAACACCGCTTCCCGCACTCCCTCCTCCAGCCCCCGCAACCCCCGGTACCCGTGCGACCCCGCTCCGCTGCTTCGGCCCCTCTACGGCGGGGCGGAAGGGGCAGGCCGTGGCCGCTAAAGGAAGGAGAAGTGCCCCGCGCTCACTCACAGAAAGTTCTCCATGAAGATCCTGACGATGGAGCCCAGAACGAAGGGGGACCGGGACTCGCCGTGCTTCACAGCCTTCCCGACGCCTTTCCCCTTTTCCCGCGCCGCCGCCATGTTCCCCCCACCCCACCCCTCCNCGGAGGTTATGGAGTCGCCCTCTCTGGAGACATTGAAATCCCACCTAGACACATTCCTGTGTCACTTGCTGTACCTTGCCTTGGTAGGGCTGGTTGGAATAGATCCAGAGCTATCTTCAAGCCCGTCAGTTCTGTGAATCTGTGCTTCAGGCTAACAGTTCAGGTAAATAACATTCCAAGACTGTCTGTCAGACAACAGGAGCTGGTTTGGCAGCAGAAGTTCCCGGGTGTTTCTGGTAAGCTCAAGGGTGAGCTCAGTGCCCAGGACGCATGAATCAAGGCTGAGGCCTGAGGATAATTCCTGAGTGCCCCAGACTGAGGAGTGTGGCAGAGGAATGTACCCCAACAGACTGCTCGTGTTTTGTTTGAGGTGGGATGAGAGTCAGGTTTTCTCTTTTCCAAAACGTGAGAGGTACAACAGGACTCGGTGTGCCTGTCGTGTTGCAGAAGTGTGCTCTCTCCAGCCTTTGTCCTTACACTGCGGTTCCTTCGGAGTGCTGGGTCTCCTGAGTGAGGGCAGTCACACTAGAAAGCTCTGCTCACAAACAGGTGGATAAAATGCCAGGTCTTCTAGTGCTTGACTTGAGCTGTCTTTGTGAATCTTCATGATTGTAAAGTTAAGTTTATATTCAGTTTGTATTAGGTGGTGTGACACCATAGTCAGAATGCCATTTCATTTACTTGATAAAGACAGAATAACAGTGATATTTTATAGCAGTTGTTATTCTGTATTTCTGTTGGTGTAACTGGGATCTGAATTTATCCCTCTCTTTGGAAATGAATGGGGAAAATGATAAAATGAAAACTAATAGGACAATATTTAAAGAATAAATATTAAACATGAGGGCAGTATTAAACAGGAGGACAATAAAAGGGCTTTCCACTGATCACAGGACAAGCTGAGTTCCAGTCCAATACAAAGCTACATTTCCAGCAATTAAATACAAGCCCATTACTGCTTGGGGTGTTGTCACTGCTTTTCAAGGTCTCTTTTTCATTTCCATTTTACAGATTGTGACACACCTGGGATCAAAGCAAATACTTTTAAGTTCTATAGTAGCTTTTGAAGAAATTTTCAGACAATAAACAAGCCTGGTATGGCAAGTCTCAAACGAACTGTTCTTTGCCCCACTGTGGTCCTGGTACAGCTACTGCAGCAGTGAAGAAAAGAAAAAATAGTAAATAAAAATGGATCCAGGGCAGAAATTAATTGCCTGAAGAGTTTTCCATTTGGACAGAGCTGACAGAATATTTTTTAATCTCACCATAAAACTGAAGATTGCCAGTGAAGAAATCTTAATGCACCTTACCCAGTTTTCAAATGTTTTGTAGCCATTCTTTCACTGGTCTCTGAATTTCCTGTTCTATAAACTGATATTCAGCAGAGACTGAAGTGAATGAAAGCCACCTTTCAAATTCTCCCTCTGTTCCTTAATTCCTGCAGCAGAAATGATTGGAAAACTTATGTTCTCTACTTAAGGAAGAATTTAGGTGGTTTTTTGAGGATTTTTTTCTCTTTTTTTGTCGTTTTGTTGGGTTGTTTTTTTTTTAACACACACAAACACACACACACACACACACACACACACACACACACGCCCCCTCAGTCAGGACAATGCCTCACACCTTGTGGATAAATACTTCCCTCAGTGATACAGATAAAATCCCTGTAGCAGTAAGATCCCTAGAAAACGCTCAGTGGAGAGCAGGTTAGAGTCCTTAGCTTAGGTTGTTATTCTATCAGCCTAAATCTGATTACTTCGATAGAGTGAGGCAGTTGCATAAATCTTTAGAGATAGAAGCCTAAGAGTTGTACTTCATGCTTCATTTCATTTACATATGGAGAACTACCAAGCCTGATAATTTTCACCACTTCACTTGTTTTCTGCTTAGATAATTTGAGCAGAATATTGATACCAAAGCATGCACTTTGCAGAACAACTGGAAAATGGTATTGATCAAAGGAAACAGTCCACTATTTCTGTTTGCTTTCATTTTTGAGTAATAGCAAGAGTGATGTGTTCATAAGCAGCTGACTAGGAAGACTGTAGGTATCTAGGATAGGCAGAAAAGATATCAATTCCTTTTGGCTCTTCCTCAGTCTCTAGGAAACCAAAATCAGCTTCCATCTGTGTGGTTAAATAAATAGAAGAGTATTGAATGTATTGTATTGAACAATCTCTTCAATTGTTTCTGTCACCACAATGAGAATTTACTAAAGATGCAAGGGCCTAGATCATCACAGGTGCTGTTGATCCTTGTAGGCTGTTAGGAAAAGCATATTCTTAGTTCTGAAAGGAGCAGGATATGCTGGCTGTAAGGATAACTTCTATCACTCTACACAGCTTCATGCAGCAGTTCAGATTGCTTTCTTAGGTGATGTGACCCACACGTTTCATTCTCTTCGTGTTCAAAATAATGAATTCTGGCTACTTCGTTAAGTTCAGTTCTTTCTCCTTACACTGATTAGTATGAAATCTAGAGCAGAGCACTACGATGATACTCGAAGTTACATTTTATTAGGAAGTTATAGTAATTTCAAAAAAAAAACCCCTTACACACAAATACATAAAATCTTAAAGAATAACAAGATGTGTGAATTCAGTTTCCTACTAATATAAATGCAACACATCTGTGGTTGGGCAAAGTGTAAGTGCGTTCTCTGTGAGTGCACAAACTTATTTAATAAAAAAAACAAGACTTTCATCCCAGAAGACATTTGGCTTTAAAGTGTTCCATTTCATGTAATTCCACAGGCCAGCATCTTATGCTGAATTATACTGAACACTAGAAGTGAGTTTGTTATTGACAAATATATTTGTTATAGTAAAATAATACACACAAAAAATCGCCAGCAGAGTATTGAGTTTCCCAGAGAGATTTGTCGTTGTGAATAATTGCACTTAACCTGTAGGATAATACTAGTAGCTTACACTATTTTCTTTGTTATTTCAAAACATTTTATATTTTCGTAACAAAAATCCATTCTATCCCCAACACAAAACATTCACTGAATGCAGATTTAAGGTAATACAATATTGGACTTCAACTGTGCAACTTGAATTTCCTCTTTTTACTTATACACCAGAAATGTTAAAAAATTAAAAATGAATTATCTGTGCAAAATGGGAAGCCTTTATATAAGAACTGATACCTCATGCAAAAGAGGAAATAATACCAAAAAATTACGGTCTAAGAAGCCCTGAGTCAATA
Source organism: Drymodes brunneopygia (assembly GCA_013400955.1). Lineage (NCBI taxonomy): Eukaryota > Metazoa > Chordata > Aves > Passeriformes > Petroicidae > Drymodes > Drymodes brunneopygia. The sequence goes on from VZTZ01036329.1 coordinate 15,544, forward strand.
ATTTCATTGAAAAGGTGAGGAACATAAGTGCTCTGAGTTCTTCCTATGTATTGATGTGTATTCAAACCAGTCCAGTATTTACTTAAAACATATTTTAAAATAGGCAGTTTGTGCAGTTTCTCACGTACAATTCTTCTATGTGCTTCACTCCATTCAGCAGACTGTATTTAATACTCAATTTCATTTAAGCTGTCAGGATAGCCTGATGAGAACTGAATTTCTTCCACTTCTGGAATACAAAGAATAAAGAAATACTGTAATTATTTTTATCTTTGTCATACATAAGTATACTTACAGCAGAATTTAATTAGCATACTGGATTTAAATGGGACTGTCATGTGGTTTTTAAAAAGTGTACAGCCACTTCACTAGTTGATATTCTGAGGATGACCTCAGAGAGTAAAAGTTCTGCACTAACCCAGCAGCCTGATGCTGTATTCAAATGGGGACTCAAAGGAAGTATCACCTACCTAATTACAAACAAGCACTGTGAATTGCAGCTGTTTCCTACAAAGTTTGTGGAAACTTACCCAAACAGGGTCCTGCCTGGAACAGAATATCATCAATAGCAGTGTCACTTCTTATTGACACACCGCGGATTGCCTCAAAAATAATCTGTAAGGTAAGACACAACTTTTCATTAATCATAGTGCTAGAAGGACTGAAAAAAGTACTAGCCGTGCAACCTTTCCTCCTCCCCTGCCCTCCCCTCTCCTTTCCTCTCCCTTTCCTTTTCCCTTTCCTTAGACAGACCTCTGGCTTTGCACCATCCCTTCTCTTTGGTGCCCACTTAGAAAGACCACCCCACAAGAAACTGCCATTTCATCACAGCTCAGTGGCTGTGTCAAATCTGGACAGGGCTACAGACAGCTGAAGGAAAAGAAATTGCACAAATGGTCTTGAAAAACCCCTACCACTACTGACAAAAAAATGGCATTTAAATTTAAGTACTTTAAAATAGCATTTAAACACTTCAGAAAAATTTTGAATTCATAACTATTATCCTAGTTGCAACCTATTCACGTCTTTAATAAATCCCTCCCTAACTTAATTTGTAAAAAATTACATTATTTCATGTTCTTCAGGTGTCCATTCAATGCCACCTACGTTTTAACATTTTAGTTTATAACTTTTTTTAAACAATGCCAAACTTGGATTCTAGCACACAGCTCACTTCAGTATTTCAATCTGACTGCTTCTTGCTTGTTTTTCTTACCTGGTAGTTTGTATCACTTTCATATTCTATCAGTCCCCTTAGCCATGAGATGCTTTGTTCCCCTGTCCTCCTCCACAAAGGTATCTCTTCATCATCCCCTTCCTTTTTCAGATAAACACTTAATAATCCAGTCCCAGCTCCATACATATGATAGAAAAATGTCAGGCACTGTTTTCCAGATGTTCCTCTTAGTGACCTTGAAACTAGGTATGCTCTCTGTCCATAGACCATGTTAGATGCCTCTATATACATGTAGTATCCTTAAAAAGATACACAAGTAAATATTAGCAAAGTAGGATACATTATGTTGGAATGTTCATTATGCTCAACATGCTCATTATAGTAAAAAACCCCCATTAAAACTATTTTGATAAAAATTCATAGACTTCGGCATTTGTAAACTGTAATATTTGAGATACTGTAATAATTGTGTACTGTAATAAGGATGGGTTTGAATTCATAAAGCCAAGAGATGATCTAGTCTTTCTGACAAGTTTATAGTATGATTCAGTCTTTAGAACAAAAAGCAAGTTATTACGCTGTAATATGAGCTCTAGGCTTTGATTTTCAACTGAAGAAACTTTTACACATAGTGAACAACAAAGTCTTTGCAATGGATTGCACTAAGTTTCATACAAACCAACTTGGGAATCCTATACTACACTGTATGAATTACGGACCTTCAGCTGTAGATAATCTTCCTTTTCACCCTCTCTTGACTGCTGCTCGCCATCTAACTACAGCCTGGCTTAGAGGGGATGTCTTCACTAGGGGTTTGTGCCGAAAATAGGACACTTGAGTATCACAAGAGACTCACAAGCCTTCACTGGATGCAGTTGCTGCTCTCAGCATGTATCTGTCTAATAGAGATTGATTCATTGGAATCCCAAGACAGCTGTATGTACATCATCAGATAGTACACTTTAGGCAATGGTTGGTGGTGATGCAGTTTTCTGTGCACTCATGCTAATGGGAGTCCTACCTGCCTAAATACTTGAACTTGCCCTAGTGAGCTTGTGGAGCACATTTTCAAGATGAAGGGCTTGTGGGATCTTTTATTCTTCATGCTTTCTTTCAATTTTGAACCCAAAAGTGTTCATGCCGAAGAATCCCAACCACTTGCACAGCTAGCTGCTAAGAGATGAACTAAGGAACAACCATTGTCACAGACCAGGCTTAAAAAGCTCTTCAGTTCTAAAGTCAAGCTATCAGCCTCACTTCCCAGACTACTTAATGATCCACATAAACTGAAAATAGGTCTGAAGTCAGTTTCAGGGAATATTCACATAAACTGGAAGTTTGGAAGGAGCTTTTTCTGTAGGGTCTGGATAGTCATCCTCTTCTTGTATCTCTCAAGGAAAGGGCTACTTTGGACATGACAACCAAATTATCCACATGGCCTGCAGATAATTCAGATTAAATGTCACATTCTCAGTCCCTGCGGAATGTGCTCACTTCATTTGATTAGTAAATTTTCTGAATAGAAGAGTTAAAACTTTATCTTCTGGGTTATCATTTAAAATATTTAATTATTATTTTTTATTAACTGTCAATCTCTGCTCTGAAAGTTCAACATGGAACTTAACTCACCTACCCCAGTAGTGTGGTCGCCTTTCGGTCCAGTGTAAGAAGTGGGAGTTGGGCCCCTCTTCCTGTGCCAGCTCCCACGACCTCTCTTTTTCTGGGTAAACACACACTCATCTTTTTCAAAAGTGCATTCTCCAGGACTGGGCAGCAACAAATCTGTAAGGAGAGGACACAGTTTAAAACTTCTAATACACTAGACTGATATTTGGAGAGATTACACAAGTAATGTGTTGCATTTTCTCACCTGCTCATCAATTACGGCTACCTAGCAATGCTTACAATAGTCACAAGCTTATACAAGCCACCTTCAAACTGTCCTATAAAATTTAATTTCATTTTCTTCACATCTTTGGGAAAATCTGTGCCCTAGTCTAGCTCAGTGACTAGGATTCACTAGTCCTAGGAATCTTTAAAACAGTTTATTAGTCTTCACAACAGTGCTTTGAACTAGATGATCTCATGATGTCTTTTGGTTTTAATGGTTGGACTCAATGATCTTAGAGGTCTTTTCTAACCTTAGCAATTCTATGATTCTAGAACAGGCTCTGTTGTAGAATTACTAGTGTAATTTTCTTCACTGTTTTGGCACCCCAAGCAGGTTAATAAGTCCCAGCATGTATAACGTGCATAACGTCGAAGACTGGAGTTTCTGTCATCTGAAATCAATGCTCTCATCTGTTCCTTTGGCTGCTTTCTGCTAAAGCCTACAACAGACCACAGGCTGCAATTACTAGAGCATTTTCATTATTTCAGTTCAATTAGATGATACAAAAGGTGGTATAATTCAGGTGCATGCCAGGAAGTTTCTGTCCAGTCTTCCTCTGTAATCTGAATTTGTCATTCAGAAGCAGACATTTTGAGCTTCCTCCACCTTTTGAAGAGGAGGAAGCTGTGATACCTCTGGGGCATTTTTCAGGCATTTGTTTTGTTGCCATAAGAGACAAGCTATGGACTATACATTCAGATACCAGTTCTGCACCTTTGCTTCCTTTTCCAGTTACTTAAAAATTACAGCAAGGCAAAACAGACAGCTGTTGGAAATAGTTCCGCAAAATGGCATCTTGTTTTGTACATGTAACTTCTTTCTGTTTTGTTAGCCTGAATGCATGAAATCCAATCAAAAGAGCTCATTAAAAAGCTATTAGGACCATTGCAAAGGCATGGCTTTATTCCAAAGAAGAACAGAATTGTAGATTGTGCCTGCCTCGTGAGAATGTTTTCTAAATTGGGATACAATCGTTGTATTGTGAAACCTCACAAAGCCATAGAAGAGGGAGTTTGATGAGTTCAGAGAGATTAGCCTGTGCATGACAGAGGGTAAAGTCTTGCTGAAAACCATTCAGTTCCTCCCACTACAGAGGGAGTCTTGGACTGCTCTTCTGTCTTCATTAGAGAACTGCAGCTCAGGTAAGGTTATGTCTTGGCCTTGTATAACTGCACCTCTGGACTAAAAAATAGTAACGGTGTGTTTTGAAAAATATTGCTTTTGGGTCCTTTCCTGGCTTTTTAAAGACCATTTGAAAACTACTTTTTGCTCAGTTGGACTGTGGGTTTATTTTAAATTTTAATGCCCTCAAAGGACCCTTCACCTATATACAACTACTCTGGAGTCACTGAAATATATTAGGAGTTAGCTGGTACCCCTGTGAGCAAAAACTGGTCCTCCCTGGATGTTTGCTACTTTGCAAAAATAGGATTTATGCAATACTTATTGGAAAAAAAAGAAAAGACAAGAAACCACAACAGGATGAAGGCAGCTGTAGGATAGGCCTGAAAAATGAAGGTGTATGATGAACTCCTACTCAAAAGGATAGCAGCTGTTGGATGACAAATACACATGGTCTTACCAGCAGCCTGGCAGCTTCCCAGGCTCAATGATACATCATCCAGTGCCACAAGTCCACAGTCCCAGAAGCTTTTGCACCAGCTGACAAAGACAACCTGCGATATAGGAAGGAAATTTCAGATACACAACCTGGCACTGTTAAGAGCCTGAAATTTTAGTGTTTTTCCAAATGCACAAAACATTTTGAAATCTACAGAACAGGAATAATGAATCCACCTTGTCTTGGCACATTCTGCCAGTGACTGAAATGTGGATTCCAGTGGGGACTAAATGTATGTTTTAAATCAAAAGAAAGTATTTTCTCACTTTTATAGGCAAACTATGTATATCTGTATGTAATTCCCATTTTAACAGAGCATTTTTTTGTCTGTGAGAAAACATGACTCATTGAGGTTGTGGTTTTTTCTTGCCCAACACCCAAAATGAACAGCTCAAGTATCCTCAGCTATCTTATCCTGAAAGCCAGGAGGTTTTATCCATGGAAAAATAAATTTTAAAGAGTAATGCGGAGTGATGGGCAAGAGTGTCCGTGGCAAAAAGCAAAGAATAATAGAGATGAAGTGAAACTACTGCACAAAATGGGATTATTCATAAATGACTCGGTGCCATGATATCCTGAAGCAGGAGACTTGAAGTGCTATGCATAATTCACACTGTTCATCTGAGTTTAAGTGAAGATTGAGTTTGAGTGAAGATTAAAAAAAAATCCAAGATCTTTGATTTGAGTAAACATTAATGTTGCCATGGAAAATACAAGTCACTCATGAGATAATAAAATAAAATGTAAAGAAACTGAAAGACTCTCAGTTGCCCTTCTGCCAAGGTTGACACAGATCTGTTTGAATTACAGAAGACACATTAGGATTTATTTTGTGAAAACAGTGCTGGTGGTTTTCTTGGCCTAACTACTCCAAGCCATCTGTCTGACCACTGGGGTTACGACCATAATTTGGGAGGAGCTTTTCAAAACAATTCCTTTGTGTTGAGGTCTGTGCTAGTGATTGGAGATGGATTAGTGTCACTTCTAACCGTTTAATCTTCTGGACAACACCTCAGTTACATATTTGAGGGTAAATGCTGACTGACAAGTTTCATGTGGATACAAAAAGGCTTTTAAAAGTTATTAGAACATTATTTAGTATGTTCTCTTCTAGCAGACTTGGTAACACCTTCAGTATGGTACCTACATGCTATTTTGCCAGTTTGCTTTGCTATGTAGTATTTGTTAACCCATCTGCTTATAAAACAGCCTAGAATGTAACTACACCAAAAATGTTAAAGCATATATGCATTATGCTGCCCACAGTGGAACAATTTTTGAAACTCTTCCATTCAGTGCTACCAATCCTGGTTATTATTGATTATCTGTCTTGTAAACTGCTACTGGTATGGAGTTGAGGAGTGCCCTTGCACAGAATGCACAACTGCTCAACATATGTAAGGGTGAAGTCAGTCCCTGTTTGTGAAACAACATTTCCACACTGCGGAATCATATTTTAAGCAATGCTTTTGTATTGACATCATTGGGAGCAGGATTAAGTTCTTTCTCAGATTGCAATAATTTGTTCCATACAAGGTATGTAACTACCCACTGGATCCTGCAGAAAGCCCTCCATTTCAAAAGCATCACAACAATAACTGGTTTCTCAAAGGCCTCTGAACCAGTAATCTTCGTACAACCAAAGGATTGATCTGATTCAGTGACACTTGTAAACTTGTTCAGCTTTGCCACCTGTAGCTTAAGCTTCACTAATTATCCACTTGATTTTTTGTGGTGTTGAGGGACACACTGCCATGAGTAGACTTTCTCATTTCACAGGGATGAAATTACAAAATTTTCTACTTGGGAGCTTCTGCTTGGGAATGCAGAGTTTTCAGCATTGGCCATAGCAAATGTACTGAAAATGTTACAGTCCCCTCAACTTATTTTGTTGTAACATTCCTGATTTAGTTTTAGGCAATGGACTAGAACATTTTTATTCACAGGCCAAATTTATTCACTCTTCTTCTGTTTTAAATATCCTTTTCTGTCATAAAGCAAAATATTTGAGTATTTGAACTTTACCTCCCAAAATTGTATCAACTTGGATTTACTCAACTGCTCATTTTCACACTGAGTCAGTTCTCTGAATCCTTCTTACAGTCTCCATAGAACTAATCTCACGATTCTTTGCATTTGTTCTTGTTTTGAATTAAAATATTTGCTAGGTCAATCTTTCCAAAATAAAATTTTATGTCTTTATCTCATGCCTTGGAGAAGAGAATAGGGTATTCTTTGTGCTCAGCTTTTTTCATTATAAAGCATGGAAGATGAACAAAATACTGATTGTTTCAAGCTAGGTAACAGATATTCCTGGACTTGCCAGCTGTTTTGGAGGCTAAACTAAAAACATTATCCAGTGCAGGCAGTTATTGCCTGTGTTACTGAAAAATAAAAACATATCTCTCATGTCTCTTTTTGTTCCAATAACAGGACACAGCTAGGGCATCAGTTCCCTTCCAAACCATTGCCCCAGTTTATAGAAGCTGGTTTGTTTATCTTGCAGTGCTTACTCAATGGTCTTGGCCTTCAGTCTCAAAGTATCAATAATCCTTACTTAGCATTTATCCTTGATGATATCAGGTATGAGCAATGCCAGATGAGAATGGCTGGTTGAGCAGGCTTCTGCCAAGATACCGTGTTGGGTTGTGCTGCAGTTACCCGGTGAGGTAGAAGGGACTTTATGCTTAGTGCTCTTGTCATTTTACAAGCAGAATGTGAGTTAAAAGTCACATGCATGTGAAGTTAATCTGCTTTTAGGGAAGAAGAAATAGGAGGACATATAAGGTACCTCCAGTCTAAGGAAAGACTAATGGGGAATCTTGTTATAGGAGGTTTGGAGGGAGCTGGACTGAACAGGAGAGAAGATTCCCTTGGATCCCTATATGTTCTGTGTATTTTCTTTCCTCCTTGTTTATTCCAGGAAGTATACATCTTGCTCAATTAGAGAGCCAGCTCAGCCTGGCTGAAAAAACGCCATGGAAACGGCCCAGTCTGGTGACTTAAAAGCAAGCTATGCCTCTGCAGCAAGGTAGTTTATCTTATTCCATCCCAATGAATATTCCTAGGTTTAAACAACACACTTTAAATCTGTGTACACACAAAGCTCAGTCTGTCACTTAGATACATAAAAAGTTCTATTTCCTAAAGAAGAAGGACAGTTATAGTGGAGTCTAAGGTGTTTTTTTCTGAGAAGCTACTATTGTGACTTCCTCACAGTGACACAAAACTCAGTATTACGAAATCGAAAAATAACACTAGAAGCTGTTAAGTGTGACTAGAAGAAACTAGAAGTGCGACCTGACACGAAGAAACACTCAAGATGTTTTCACAAGACAGGGAGCCTGACTTTTCAGTCAGTTATGCAAGTAAACAGCTGTATAAGCATATAAGCCAGGGACTGACCACCAGCACAGTGGGGAAAACCATTCTGACTGTCTCAAGGCTGTTCAATACAGCTGTTTTAAGTGTAGACCAGATTACTCATAACTAGCGTAATTAAACTAGATTTTAAGTGGCTTGTATTTCTCTGGCTTAAACAGTCAGAAACTCATTTATCAAGAACACAAATAAGCTATTAAGCCAAAATTAGAATATTTGCAAGCTTCTGTCATTTAAAAAAAATTGATTTAAAATGGCACTCACCAGGCAAGTTCAATTTCTTGCCATGTAAATACAATGAGCTTCTGTGGGAAAAATAATGTAATATGAAAGCTTCTACATAAATAATAGGATAACATTGGTAATAAGCTTGTGACAGTTGAACAAATATTTTCGAAAATCTTTCCTGTCCAAGGGCAGAAACAAACAAGGAAAGAGAAACATAAAGCTAACAGAATAACCTAGTGCCTCAGGCTGTTTATCCTACATCTCATCTTGCTGGATTGCACAGCCTAGTAGAGAGCACTGCCTGCACATAAATGTATACAGGACACTGATATTCCCATCCGTCCCCCAACACCCTCCTAGATTTCCACAAATCTACTGTAATGGCTCTATCTTCATTCCAGTCAGTTTCCTTGGCTCCTTTTCTAAGAAGGAAAGGTTCTTGCCTTTAGATCAAAAAGTCTTGTCAGATGAGGTAGCTGTGTAGTATCATAATACCGAGTGCCCAGAACAAAAAACGGAGCAAAAAAAGTATCTGTTAAGTATCACAGATACTAAAACAAGATAGGTAATATTTCATGCAATGTATTACCTTGCTTAACTAGTGTGAAGATGAAAGCCACTTAGGCTCTGCTTCCTAACCTGAGTAACTTTTTCAGTCTCCAGTATGCTGTTTCCATAGCTATGTATCAAGCACCTAAGGTTCACACTTCGCAGCACTATCCTACTGTTTCCATCTTTATTTTAAACATGCATTTCTGTGACCGTTCTTCAATAAGTTTCTTATTTTAAAAGGTAAGAGAAGGAAGGACAGAAAGACTGTTCTATAAAACTGCAGCTCATTCCAGCCTCTTTAGGGCGCATACCTTATTGTGGGAAGATTGATAACAGTTTTACTGGAACGGTACCGAAAAGCTCTTTTATTTGACACAAGTGTGAGTTTTTCAAAGGAGGAGGAGGAGGAGAAGGTGAGAACGAGGATGGCTGCCCTCCTCCAGTTGGCACATGACTGGACAACTGTGTTTTTCATACTAGTGATTTGATCACAGGGATGTAGGATTTCATTGTTTATCCAATATTAATTTAGTCATTTACTTATGACCTTAGTGGATAAGGAGGAAGCACAGATTTCTTGGCAGCAAAGAGAAATAAATGCTAGAATAATTTAACATTGAACATCACCATGGTGATGATGTGAGAAGAAAGGTCCAAAGATACTCAGATCAAGTACTAGGAAGGGAGCAGGGTGATAACAGGTATTTAGGGAAAACAGTGCAAGAAATAAACCAGCACTAAAGCTTTTATATTATGTCCAGTCCCAAAAGAAGCTGAAGAACTTGCTGAACTGGAGATCACAACTGAGCCACTGTGTTTACAGTCACTGTGAGGTCTATTTTCCATGAATTTGTTTAATCCTTTTTGAAATACATGTATACTATTGGCCTCCACAGCATCTTGCAGCAAAGTTTCTCAGTGTTTAGTTGTTCTGAGTAAGTCCTCTATTCTCTTTGTTTTAAAACATATGAATATTCAAGTGCAACACTGAGTCACTTGATTTTCCTTTCTCACAATTGCTACTAAAATTAGTTATGGAAGATTAGTGAAAGCAAACACATGAACTCAAGTAACGAGAATGAGGAAAAAAACATCATAGAGGAAGAAAGAATATTTAAGGAATGAAACCCCAAAAATGCAGCCAACAGCTGCTCTGATGAAAGTAGGATAGACTTACACCAATTACCTTTCTGAGGACTTGATTTTGAACTCTTTGGAAGGTTCAAGCACTACATTATCAGGTAACATTGCAAAAACTTGCGTGATGGATAAAGAACACAAGATGTTCGCTTTCGAAAACCTGAGCTTCAGAATGGTAGCCCAAATCTAGCAGAAATGAGCAGAATTGATATAAGCAGACCTAATTGAACTCAAACCTTCATTTTAATCTAGGTATTTGGACTTCATTGTGAAGTTGCATAAAATAAATATTTTTCCATGATGGTGTTCACCCACATACACACACACACACACACAAATTATTAAAGGGTAGATTCTTGCTTCACAGTTCATGTGAGCTTCTCAAGGATAAAAATTATATGGGAAATTTTCAGTCAGCTCTTACACTGTCCTGACATATATTGGCATGGAAGATCAATTTCAGTACATTCAATCAACTGAAAATTATCTACATATTTCAGATTTAGGTTTTCATGATGCCTTTCCAGAGGCTTATACAATAAATCATGAAGGATTTAAGTGATTTCAAAACATATTAGAATTCTTTTTTTCATTTCTTCCTTCTCACACTTATTCCCTGGGTACAGTATAAATCAATACACACTGTATGTATATAGGATCATAGGTACTCACACCAACTAGAAAAGACAGTACTGCAAGTACAAATTGAGAAATCAGGATTTTAAATTCCCTGCCTTCTCACTAGCATTATCAGCATATGCATTTGCAGTATGTGCACACACACACACACACACAAACAAATATATATGCACACTGACACACATATATATGTGTGTATGTGTGTATGTATAGACATTTATGAATTGCTTAGCTGGATCATACCTGCCTAGCCTTTAAAACATTTTATTTTCAAAGTGTCATATTAAAGCCAGCTGGCCAGCTTCACATTTCCTGCTCACAGAACTCAAGCCATCAGCTTGTGCCAGACTGCAGTTAGCTAATTCAAAAAGAACTTGCAAAAACCATTACAGAAACCAAGCGATGAAAATCTGCATCTTTTTATTGTCCTGATGCAAACAAATATGCTATCAAAACTAAAACTTATTAGATGGGCTTCATATCATTTTCAAACCTTTGGGAGTAGTGTTCATAGTAGAAGAAAGATGAAGGATGTGGGTAATCAGTTATTTTAGAGCAATTGTTTTCTGGCTGAAAAATCATTTTGACCTTCAGGACACATGACTGTTGCTGACTTGACCAGCTGTTAAGGAACTGCCAGGAGACTGTTTACTGTTTCTACAGGGGCTGACCCAATCCAAAAATCACACCTGGTAATCAAGAAGCTGCTCAGCCAAATTACTGTGCATGCCTACAACTTCTTACCATCCAAGTCTACATACGATGCATCTCAGAAAACAATAAAATAGGCACATCAGTCATTACATGTATTAGAGGAAAGGTGGCAGCCCTATCTTACTTTGAGACCACCTCTCTCCACTAAAAGACTGTTTTTCACTTGCCTGTAACATTGCCAAGACACAATGATTTCAGCTCAGATTTTCCATGCTAGGTCCTTGCTACAGCCTTGTTTTGGAGATTTAATCCAAAACAGTTCCATCATTTCCGAGAATAAGGCTAGGAAAAAGGATTTATTTTGCCCCTATTAAACAAAAAAAACTCTTTGAAAAGCTTCAGCACTCTTAGGCTTTGGAGTAGGAGCAGAAAAGTATCAGAGTCTGGTCTTTATGCCAGTACTATACTTTCTGTCAGGTCAATAGTTTTGAAAAACTAAAATTTTTAAGAAATGGGACAAGCAGGGGAAACAGAGTGGAACATTAATAATATTACAAGGAAAAAAAATTTGGACTGTCCTGAGCTGAGAGTAAGATGAGGATTGGGGTGGGGGTTAGAGGGGTGGTTCGTTGCCTATGGGACAGGTTAGATAAAGATGCCTCAGTGAGGATGCAACAGATGCAAGGACAGGTTGCAGGGGACAGGACAAGAGAGGTCACATCTCAGCACTGTCTCTCTCCAGAGCCTGAAGTGTAATCCCTGATTTACTGGTTCCCACCAATCCTTTCTATCAGCCCAAACATGCTGTTGTGCACCTCCACAGCTGCCCTACATTGAAATGAGTGTTTTTTGCCAGCTGTTTCACTACGTGCTAGGCAGACACATCTTCACAGATAACTAACCTGAGTTTACACAGCACCACACAGTAATACTTTGTTTCCTTCTGTTGGCTTGGAAAAGAAAAACAAACAAAGCATGAGAAGACTTTTAGAAGTATTAAGGTTCTAGAGCTGGGCATGAGATTGCGTGGAAAAGCCAGAATCAAGGTCACTGTGGAACTTCATTTGAGCCTACTTCTGAATATTAGGGGCAGACAGCCTCTAACTACTACAGGTTTTCAGCCTCTGCCTTAAGCTTAAACTTTGGTAATATTTGTCTTTTTTTATGCTACCTTCCCATCTGTATACATATCTTGATGTACTTTTCCATATTAACATATTTCAGATCTTCACCCATTTTCTTCTGTTTTTCTAAGGAAAACTTTATAAACTGAATCCCCTGCCAAATAAATAGTTATTTGGCTAAGGGGTGCCTGAATTATAGTTTGCTGAACATATGCTGCCTTCTGTAAAGCCCAATAAATCTCACATTTTGGGATATTTGAGGAATGCCTCCTAAACTGAAACATTTTGCAACTTGTTTCCAGGGGGAAGACGACTTTCACAAGACCTGCAACATCTAGAGAAGGTTTTTGAGAATTGCCAGAGGCCAATAAACCATACTGCAGAGCATGGTGTTTCTCCCCCTCCTACATATCTTCAGGCTCAGAAGCAGTGAGGCAGTCTTCTTCACGACTGTTTTAGATATCCTGACTTCTAGGAAAACAAAAATTGTTCTTCACAAATTCATGCTGGAAAAGATTTTCTGTGTAAATGTCTGGTGCTAAAAAACCTGCCACCTCCAAGGCTGTCAACCAGTTTTAACTGTCATGCTCAGATGTCATCACTACTCATGCAGTTGATTATGCCACATAAGCTACTAAACCTTTCCAGAAGCAATAAAGAAATACCTAAACAGGAGATGACAAAAGTAAATTATCAACTTGCCATTTTAACATTTCTGCAAATATCTTAGGGTGATACTATAAGAAACTTTTCTAGTATGCACTTGCTGAGCACCAATAAAATTCTTTTTTTATTCTCTAACAGTTGAAAGGGAATTATGAATTCTGTTATGTTTTATGGATAAAGTACTTAAAAATCCCACTGAAACTTTAAGATACCAAGTGTCTGACAGAAAACACTACCCAACAACTAGGACTGAAATTTTAAACATAAATTTGCCTCTGAACACAGTTAGGCAGGTGGTTTTTGGTGAACTTCTATGCTCAGTAACTACTGTTATTTCTAAAACTAATTTGTAGTGGATAAAATGCTTATGATATTTGTCTTTAATTTAGAAATACTTAGAGTTGCAAGACAAGCTTCCATTCACATGTTCATCATTTTATCACATTCAGGTCAATGTGTAGTGATTCACCTGGATATCCTTATATGACTCACTAATAGTGAAAATCTGTTACAGCAATCAGGGTAACTACAGAAGTAGCACTTAAAGAAATCTGTGTAAAAGTCAGTCTTTGTAAAAAGAGTGGAGATGAGGAATTTCAATGGCTTAAGGACTTATTCAGAAGGTGATGTCAAATACCAATATGTTATTAACTTGCTGAGATAACGTAATTATCTCTCCAATGAGACACTGAAAATTCTTCAAGGCCATTGCTCTCATTTGCATTAACTTCTGGTTTCATATTGTAACCAAGCAGTTGAGTTTAGGGGAAGTACGATCAGCTTTCCATTTTGACCAGAACTTACCAGTACTTTCTAGATTAATTAAAATCTGTAATTGAGTATGACAATGACATGACTCACATAGGAAACAAGTAAACAAAAATGAGTGAATGTGGAGCATGCTAAGGAACCAAGACACAACTGGCTTTTGTTAGAGTTCCTCTGGTGAAATCTTCAGCTAATTCACTTTGCAGGCATAGCTCACTTAGGATTAATCCCTGTATAACAAAGAACTCCTGAGAAAAGAAGGCAAGGAAAATCTCCTCTCAGAATTCAGCAAATTTGAAGAGTTGGATCTTACCTTGCAAGGCATAGGCTTTTTGAAGGAGATTTCAGCTTGAGTCCAAACTCCCTTTGGGGAGTCCAAGACAGACCAGATTTTCTCTTGAACGACATGATTCTCCTCAAAGATATAAACTGCTAGAGTGCCACTCATCTTGAAAAACCCATATAAGGCATAATAAAAACGCAGACAGAACTGCAGGTTTCCTGGCAGGGTTGGGCCATACAGACGTCCAATGTACCCAGGCTGTGATGTAAACTTTGTGTTTGCCAACAAATAATAACCTGCAAGACATCATAATTATTGTATTTAATATGCTATCAGCACAGCTGATTTGCTATTAAAGCAGCTTCTGTTACTGCATCAGACTTGGGTTATAAAAACAGTTCCAACTGGCAAGAAATAGATTATCACACTCTGACAGGAAATAACCATTTTTTTCCAAAAGCATCCTGTCTGCTTCTAGCTAAACTGGCATATGGCTAAGTTACCAGAAATAAGCATTTATCAAATTTATGCTGAAAAATTCCTTGGCTTGCTGGCCTCACTGGAAAATTCGCCTTTTCAGGGTTACCACTGTGAGACAAAAAATGGATGGTGGGGCACGAGGCCTATTATTCCGTGCAGCAAGTATGAAGAGCTGAGACTTTAGTGTGTATGATTAATAACCACGAATAGTCTACACAAAGGGATTATCTTAATTTCAGAACTTATTAACAGTCCTTTCACCATGTGGTTTCACTACACAATATTTCTGTTTTCCCTTAAAAATGCCAACTATCCAAAGCCTAGAAGAGCTAAAAAGCCCCTGTTCCTCTCTAAAAACAATGCATTAATCTACAGCAACTACAGAGCAGTATAGTGAAGATAGTCTGATTTATGGCCCTTCCTGACTATTCAATAGATGACCTTTCTCCTCTACACGTGGGAAAGCACAGCTAGAGTTCCAGAGAGGACCAAGCTGTGAACACTGATTTTTAATGGCAGAAGGTTGCACTGAGGCAAGCTAACCATTGTGCCACCGGTATTACTTAACAGGAGTGAACAATGATGCAATGGGTTAACCTTTATGTAACCTTTTATATAACATCTATATGTAGTTTGACTCTTCTAGGAAAAAGCAGTTTTGATTCACCAAACCCAGTAGTGTGATCTCCTGCTCTATACACATTGCGCTTCACTTTCACTCTGCTCCATCCTGGGCCATCTTTCTGATCTTGGTAAAAATTACACAGATCTTCCTCAAAATTGCAGCCTGCATTGGCAGGATTGAAAGGAGTTCCTGAAAGAAAGATATATATGTTCTGTTACGATGAGTACAGTGTGATAAGCATAGGTATTTGATGCAGAGGGATGCCAAAGCATACTTTTATTCATCTTGCTTTTCTTTACAGAAAATAAGCATGTGCAAAGATGTTACACATATACAGTGCACAGTCGTGATGAAATCAAACTATCAAATTTGCAAGTTGGTCTTATATTCTTATATTTTTGCTGGAGCCAGGAGAAAACCTCCTTCATAGCCCCTCTAAAACACAAATAAGCTACAGATACTAAGATCAGATTATTCCTTCAGGATGTAATTCACAAAGACATTCAGACCATTTGTTTTCACCTGCTCCTTCATTGAAAAGATTATTAGGACAAAATGAGATTGTGTGTGTGCTTCTGTGTGTACTGAACATCAACATTTAATTTTTTTTTAAAGAGCACTTCTTAAAAATCCTTGTTATAGTTATGTGTTACGTGCTGTAAGTAGGTAAGCAAAATAATTTTTAGTTCATGTACCACCTCATGGCTACTTTCCTCTGGATCTTGCCTCACACAGTGCTAACACTGTAGTGAAGAGAGCTGACCCATTCATAGTAAAGTTGATTAAAAGCAAAGCTAAGACCCCCCAGCCCTGCTGGTGGCTCTCTCTTGACCTGCAATATGGAATTCATTGGTCAGGACTTGCTTTAGTCTGAAAAAAGTGCCCCTGCTTTATGGGTGCTAGTAAGTAAAACATTTCTACTTCTTTGAAGGCCTCACCAGTCTCTTATATAAAGTGCTTGGGGAAGGAGAGGCACAACCCAAAGCCATCATGCAGATTTTGGCTTCATCAGGAGCCCAGATGCAGGACATTGTGTACATCACTCTACAGCATCACACATGACCCTTCTGCATGGAGACTAAGAGAGATTTTTCAGCAGGGGCAGGTACACAGGCAATCAGCTTTAGAGGAAGAAACATTTTGGCTTTGGAGTGATGCTTGAGGTCTTTTCAGCCTCAACTAGGCCAAATCTAAGCCCTGCCTATGTGTCTTACTCTTCCTGCAGCCATGGCCTCCTACCTCTGCTTTCTTAGCTAAGGAAAAGGCAGGTGGAGCACTACCATGTGGCATTAAACCCATATTCTGATTCATCCTCTGCTGAGCAAGTTTAGTACTCTGGTACCTTCTCCTCCATTTGGCTAACATGAAGACTTTCATTGAATGAAACTTCCAGAAAAAAAAAAGAAAAAACTTAGTGCTGTTATATATACTGCAAATATATATATATTTGTCCAGGGAAAATGGACATCTCTTGCTTTTTCACACCTCTACTCTGAAAAAATGAAGATGACAATAATTGATAAGTCTGAAGGATCGAACAGCGTATGTTGTATTTCAATAAAGTATAAAGCAAATTACTTACTTTCATTTCTCAAACAAAAAAAAAAACCAAACCAACCTTCAAAACCTAAGTTAGTAGGCAGAGCTCTAGAGGAATCTATCATATTCAGAACAGATTCTGAACCATTCAAATTAGATCTGAATTTCAACCATTGAGGCAGAAAATGCAATAAAATTTATCCCATTCCTCAACAGATATAAGCTGTCTGAAAATTAAAATGGGAAACACAGAGAAGCACACAGCTCCTACCCCTTGAAAATTGCAAACATAACTTGGGATTTTTGTTGCAAAATAAAATAAGTACCAAAAGGTATTGAGGAGATAATGAAACAATGGATTTACTCAGCCAGGAGATGTGGATTATTAATGATTAATGTATCTGGAATCTACCTCCTTCAGAAGTGATACTTCAGCAATGGAGGCAGAGCTAGCAGATACTCTTAGATAAAAAGGGGGAAAAAACAGCCTCTTTTTCCTTGATCACTTCAAAGATTTAGGCAACAAAAATTCAAACTTATGACCAAAGGAATAGATGGCATCAGTGGGAAACCACTAATCTACTTTTGACTAGTGTTTAGTGCCACAGTAAAACCCCAGCAGCCAGAACACAGCTACTTAAGAGGCTGTGTTCACAAATGATCAAGTCCTTTGTCCCAAGTGCCTCTGAATCAGAGGTCACAGGAATTCAGGTGGAGTCTGTTGTTGTGAAAACCCAACAAATACCTGACAGACACCTCACTGTCTGAGATGAGTAATGCCTCCTGGGAGAGTGAAGACAGGAAGGCAAGGCTCCTGTTTTGGCTCTGAAGAACACCTCAGGGCATGTGGCATGAGGAATGCCTACACTGGCATTAATGGAAAGCCCGGGGCATTTTCTTCCTCATACCATCACACCTGGGAAAATCCACCCTCTCTTCCTGTGACAGGCCTACAAGTGGTAATTTCTCAAAACCCGTAGTGATGCAAATACAGCATTCAGTCCAGCACTCCAGCTGCAGAGCCCTGAGGCAAGGTCTTTAGAAAGGAAGCATTAAGGATTGGTTTCTGAAAAAAATGAATGGCATGGTGTTATCCGCAGTTATATCTTCTGAAGGAAGAGGAGCCCAATGGGCTGGTCAGTTAAGAAGGTGGCATCAAAATTGCAAATACTGACTGACAGTTCTGAGGGGCAAGGCAGAAGGGGAAAAAAAGGGAGGTAAATAGCAGTAAGAGCTCATCATACCTGTCTTATTGCTGCAGTAAACCGGAGAGAAAGAAATGTCATCAAGGGCAACGTAACCTCCCTTGGCGCTATTGAAAGCAACTTCAAATATTACCTAGAAATTATAATAAGTTGTTATTCATCTGCCATATACTCAGCAATAATTTTGGTATACATCTTTAAAATGCAGAATTCTGATTGGATGTCCCAGACAGACACCAGCACGTCTCCTACAGTGCTCCAAGTGTTGGGAGAAATTAAATTATATCATTTATTAGGGATATAAATCAGAGCCTGGCCTTGGCACTAGATCTTTGCCCACTCAAGGTCAAGGAAACACCAAAGGGAACATAGCTGGTCTTCTGCTTTATGAAGTATCACTTTTAAAGATGCAGAAAGGCTTCTGCCATTGTATTTTATACAAAACCACTATTCACAATCATCAGTCTGTACTGACTAGAGCTCCAGTTTTATCTAGAATCTGTCTGGATCAAGAGCTAAAAACCTCCTGTGTTCATTAGTCTGCTATTAAAATATTAACTTTTACAGTTTTCTGTAAACATCCTCAGACATTGAAACCTGTGACTTAGCATTAGCTGTCAGGGAAGATTTCCTGTACAGAATTTATTTAAGGACCAGAAAAGCTATTGCTGTTTTGTTTACCACAAAGATCAAACAATGCTTTTATTTAGTAATTCCCAGGGGACATAATTTCCTCAAGTAAGTTGAGGACAATCTATAACTCTTGAGGAAGTGTCTTAAAATTTCTCTTAAGTATCAAAGCTCTGAGATACAGGAAAACTTTGAGAGCCAACCCCAGGGATAAAGCAAGGAAATAAGGACAAATCCTTTCAGAGTGAGATTCTTTTCAGTGAAAGCACTGCCTGTGATGTTTTGCCTAAGGATGGCAGGCAAACTAGGAGAGCTAGTGAAAGAATCCTGAGCAATCTCCTTTAGCCAGATAAAACAAAGAGGAAGACTCTCTTGAAGCAACCAAAGAATTTATATGTTAAGTTTTACTATTATTTCTATAAAATGAAATAATTAGTGTGTTAGATTACATAAAAATTCCTTCTGCAGATTAAAGGCCTATCTAGCCCACCCAGTGTCTTTTTTCCAGCAGAGAGCACCTACAGAAAAAACTGAAGACAATGACAGGCTTTCCACTCTTCTTCCTTTACATCATATTCCTGATGGATTCTTTCTTTCCCCTTAATTTTTCTAATCAGTTTTTTAACTGATCTTAATAATGGTATTTACAGTACATTGTGGAAGTGAATTCCATGGTCCTATCATATATGAAAGACCCTCTGTTTATTTTATTTTAAAACTGTTACATGGCAACTAAGAATTTGTAACAGGAATGTAAATTTTGAGAAACCGGGAACAGTTAATCTTTTCTGTGTCCTTCATGACTCTTAAGAACCTCTACCATATTCTATTTCCATCTTTTTTTATAAGGGCTGAAAACTGTTATCTCATTAATGTAACTTCTCCATACTTTTAATTATCTGCATCTCCCTCCTGGACAATATTTTTTTAATCTTTTTTAAATCTTTTTAAATCTTTTTTTTAACTGAGAGAGCTGAAGTTGCATACCCTGCTGAACACAAGGTTTCCCTGTGCATTCACCCAGTGGTATAACATCCTGTGTTTTGCTATTTATTCCAGTATGGATAGTTTCCAACATTCTGGATGGATTTTTGAATGCCACCAGGAAATGAGAAGATATTTTCACAAAATCAACCACAGTGTTGCCAAGCTCTAAGTGATTATTCATTAATTTCCATCGATATAGCTAGGACTGATTTTCCCCTATTAGTTTGTATTTACTGAATCAGTAATTCACTTACCATTCAGTATTATGAAGCCTTATGAGAGCTACCCTCCTTTCCCTTGAAGTCTGATGATTTAAATGGATGATCACTGACTTTATAGAGTGTAAGAGGGCTATGTAACATCTCATTAAATCACCTGTACCCCTAAAAATTTCTGGAAATCTACAGGTTTATGGTGAATTAGCAAATAACTTAGGTAGAATTAAAGCAAGTAGAATTTATTTGTAATCCATACATTAGAAGTATATATGTGTAGAGAGAGTATATGTATGTATATTTATAAAAATTACATATATATGTGTGAAATATACATGTAAGTATATATGTATGTATATAATATATATGCATTGTTTATTTCAGTCTTCTAAGTTTGAGGTATTTTTTTAGAAAATACTAGGGAATAAAATATTCACTTTTTTTCTGATACTCTTGAAAGTCATTATAATAACCATCAAGAGCTATCTTTCACATTTAAGGACTACTGTACTCTTAGGACCCAAGTCTGGACTTTCTCTCATGAACTGCAGGATCTAAGTAAGGTGGAGAATAGACCTCAAATATTCTTTGAAATTTTCCTTCTGCAGTATTTTTCTTAAGTATTATTTTATGATACTCAGCATCCTCAAAAATGGATCACGGAGTCACAGAAATAGGGAACTGAGAGCACCTTGATATTATTCAGCAACTAGAAAACCTCACATCAGTCAGACTCTACAACCTCTCAAGGTACTCGGATCAAGCACTACACCACCTGGCTTCAAAACCAAGCATCAGTGTGGGAAGTGATCCCTCCTTGACCCTTATTATGCAAAGGGTGAAGGAAATCGCAGATCACCACCATCTTTACAGCCATCTTTCAGACACTGGATGGTCCTTGCCATGTTCCTGGCTTAGCCTGCATTGGCACTGCTGTCTGAGGCAACCTGGAAGTGGCAGCTGGACTGTGCTGCAAGGATTGCTTTACCTCCATGGGATACGGCGCATTGAAGTCAACTTCTGCCAGTGCCCAGTCTGCATTCAGTGCACTGTCTGTTCTCCAGATCTCTTCATAAAAGCCACTCATGTCTCTTAGGTAAACAGTAAAAACAATGCTGCTTTCCTGCTTAAGTTGATAATAAAAAGATAAGCAGCCAGATACTGGGGCCGTGGTCCTTGGTGAGATTAGCTGGGCCACTTCCTGGAAGTGTTTGACATAAACAGAGTCCACATACATGTAGTGACCTAGAAGCAGAAAAAAACTTGGTATAAGGACACTCTTTAAAGACCACCACCTACAAGAAGTATCAGCAGATTAAGAGGGACTTGACATATATGACCTGGTCAACAATGGTTGCTTCCTAGAAAATTTTAGTAATTCTAAAAGGAATTTTTTTCCTCTCATTTCCTCCTATGTGCAACCCAAAATTGTTTGGCTAAGATACCACTGGCAGTTTTTAAAGTCTTTTTTATTATTATTAGAAATAATATAATTTGAAACATAATAAACTCTAAACTTTGGGAGCCATTCATAAATGGAAAAATGTGCAACAACTGTATAAATTCCCTGCCTCCCAACAGCTCAGTATAGTATTTAGTCTTTCTCAAGTGCGACTTTTACTGAAGCAACCCAGGTAAATGAACAAGATTTTAAGCCATGTGTGTTCTCATGTTTTACGCAGCAGTTCGTTTAATGTATCAAATTATTGTCAAACAGCTTTTAATCCTTACATTTCTGCCCAGTGTATCTAGGATTTGGTTTATAAATGTCTTCTTTTTACTGCATAGACCGGAGTTTTTATGTAAAATCCTTAAAGAAGATTTTCAGGAGATGTTAACAAGAAGAAAAATGCATTACACATGAGGAGAGTATACTCCCATCAATGAATATGAGCCAGTAAGACCTGCAGGATTTTCAAAAGGTACAGAGTCTAATACTTTGATTTTGGGAGTGCTATCTCAGTTTAGACAGGACGCATCCATGTTCATAAACATGCTGTGCATTATAGTTTTTCTTCTTCTGCACTCCCAGAAAGGCAGCATCACACAGTATATGATGAACAAAAATATGTTTCTTCCCAAGTGGAAAGCCTGGAGAAGAATGAAGCATCAGACTGGTGGGGTACTTCAGCATGAACACTGCAAATTGTGCTATTTGTTTTGCGTGGGCACCACTACATTAATTAGCACACAGCTGTCTCAGACCTTTAGATGTCACCTCTCACTTCACTCTGGTGGAAGGAGGGGAAAGGACTTGCATGGCTGTGGCTCTCCTCCAGATTGCCCATGGCCAGGGGACTGGTGGCTTCAGCGATACTTGCCTGCGAGGTCCTCAGCTTCACTTTTGTTCAGCAGTTTTAGCACATCTCATAGCTTAGCTACAATCTCCCTGGATGATGCAACAGCCCAGTTCGTGTAAAAAGAAAGCTCTTCCATGACTTTGGGGTTCTTGAGGTCTTCTCAGTAAGTGGTCAGCAGTGAGGGCTTGGTGGGAAACAGAAATGCTGAGGCTACATGAAAACTCATCCCTCTCAGATGGGAGCATTTCCTGTCATAGTACTTATTTAATAAGCTGATCCACTGTCTGCTGTTGAAGTTGCACTGAGTTCAACTTCCATCAAAATTTTACCAGCATTTCAGTGCCAGGGGGTTGATGCGGGGCTGGAGTGACACTCTGTACTCAACTCACACAATTGTGAAATAAATAAGAAGGCACAGCGGCATGAGTTAAGGAAAGAGGATCAACCCTGCTTTTCAGATGTGATTCCTTGCACTCCCACAAGCATCATGCTATCCAAGACCCACAGTGTGCAGCAGCAGCCAGATGTCCTGATCATCACATGCTGTGGCTCTTTGTGCAAAGATGAAGTTATCCCCCAACCCTTCTTCATGGCTGTGTAAAAAACACCCCTGAGCAAGGTGCCCTGGACAAGCACTTCACACAAGGCAAGTGCAGAAATTCCAAAAATTCTTTCCAGCATTATGCCTCTGAGGGGCTGTACTAACAGCACTGGATTTGACTGAAAGAAACAAAACTTCTGAACTGTACAGTTTAACCAAAGATTCTCCAAGCATGTTTTAATACCTTAGTTTTCCTACTCAATTTTCACAATAGCCACTGGAAAGAAAACCCCTGCCAGATGTATGTACAGAGCAGTGGTACAAGAATCTAAAACTTATTGTGGCCCATATATTTAGAATCCACAGACAGTTGAATTTTCCACCTATCCCATCCAAAATTTTACCCTTGCCTCTGAGTACTTTTGAATCCTAGCAAAGAGTGCAATAACTTTCTTATAAAGCTTACAGGCAATTTTGTGTGAACTTCTGCAAAATCCCCCAATCTCTTTCTAATCTCTTTTTTTCCCATAAATCACTTTTACCATCCCCACCCTGACCCCACAATGGAAAGAACTCACATAATAATAACTCGCAGTATGAGAGTTATACATGAATCACAAACTCAGATTTTTCCACCGTATTTCTGCTCTACACTTGTTGCTTACCCAGTACACTGTTAAATGTGTGGTCTTTGGGCAGGATAGACTGAGAATTCCGAATGTTCCCTCCACCAACAAACCAGTTGACGTTAGGATTCCAGCGGTTCACGTAGCCACAAAGATGATTTTCTTCAAAGTCACATTCTGCAATTGCAGACACCACCAGCTGAGTGCACACATTTTCATTACAGAAATAGGAAGAGCAAATTGCTAAGCGCTGGCCTCACTTCACATATGGCAGAGCAGATAATGCCTATATTTGTAAAACTGGACATAGCATTTAAGAGCTCGTAATAAACAGAAGCAAACCTATCCACAATTTTTGATAAACTTTTGTTAAAATTTTCATTTCCATCCTCTTTGGACCAATCTGTCTTTTCATCATTTGCCAGGACAGGACTGCTGTAATTTAGAACCAAATAAAGCAGATTTAAATATACCACCTCCTCATAGTAAATAGTCAAAGCAGAACTTTCACTTGTAAATCAGGGGAGGCCAGAAATAAAGCAGGATTAGTGTTTTGTAACAGTAGTGCAAATGCTTTGTTTCCTTCACAGAGCCAAAGAATTCTGATAACTTGATTGGACTCCACCAGAGCTCTCCAGAAATGTGAAGACCTCCCAGCCTCCTAGACACAGGAATTTTTGAATTTCATTAGCAGTTTTTAGCAAATGTCATGAGGAAATAGCAGTAAGAGTAAATATATATCAGCAGAGGTTTTAGTCTGCAGCCTCAAGATGACACTGTAAGGAAGCCATGAGCAGGCAGAGAGCAGAAATAATGTTGCAGCTGTTATGTCTAGTATTTGAAGCAGTGCAAATTTTTTTTATAACATAACAGTTGTTCCTGATGGAACAATAAATAGATTTGGAATTACATTATTGTATATAATATGTCTATATATATATATATAGGAGATAGGTGAAAAAACCCCACTTACTAGAATGCACTAGTTTGTGCATTCTTAGCTTAAAAATTCAATATGGCAGTGTACTTTTCAATTAGGAAAAAGCTATTGTCTTTTTCTTAAACCCTTCCATCCAGTTTTAAAACTGCCAACAAGGCATTTTTTTCTATGCAGAGAATGTGAGGGTTGAGTAGAGACTACTTACCCATACAATATCCAGAAGTTATTTTGATTTCAAAAACTGCTATACTGGTGGATTTATCTTGTCCCATTTCACCTTCCAGTACAAGCTGCACAATATAAACCAAACTGTCAATTTTAGAATTTTATTAGTACTTTGAATATTTAAACAGGATAAACAGGAGAACAAATTAAATATTTCTTGGGGAACCATCATCCTTACAGTCAGGTGTGCTTTTGCTGAAAGAGCCTGGCAGAGTGCATTGAAGATGGAGCCAGTGCTCTTCCTCAACCCCAGAAGACATGCTGAAGGACAATGAGACACAGCAAAAAATTCCCACACTTCATTTAAGAGTCTGGAATTCCATATTCCTCAGCTGTGGTTACACAAGATGTTATTGTGGGTGATGCAACATGATGGTTTCTGGGTAGAAAAACTCTTCTGTCAGCTTATGACTCCTTCCAGAAAGGCACAGAAGGCAGGAAAAAGTGAGCCCAGCTGCAGACCCGGGACCTGGGAATTCCCGTATCTGCCACGTGGCCCCAGCAGCTGCACAGGGATACCAGGAGGTGAAGCATCCCCAGGAGGTGAGGCTGCCCCACGGCAGGGCTCAGCCAGCCATGTGTCCCCGTGAGCTGCTCCATGCAGCTGCAGCTCTGAGCACTGCCCCGTGCCAGCTCTGCTCATGGGTGCTAGGCACAGAGGGCTCAGCTGACTTGTGCTGCCAGCCTCAGAAATGAAAGCCAAGAGTAGGGCTCAAAATAAGTTGGCATATATTAAAAATGCAATTTGTGCAGCCCAACATATGCACCAGAAAGCCCATGGCATCTTCTAAAATTGGGCTTACCTTATACTTCTTTGTGCTGTTCTTCAAATCTAAGCTGGCTATGAGCCAGCTGTCTGATGGCTCCTTGGCTGACCACAGCAAGCGATCAAAACTTTCTCCTTCCTGCCTCAGGTACAGGTTGAGCCTGGCAGGATCAGGTGAGGTGTCTGAAGTTGTTGCTATCTGATAGATCAGCCTGACACAGCTCCATTCCTCAGAGTACAGATCAGGGCTGGACAGCACTGCCTTCTCACCCTCATAAGATGTATCCACAGAAATGTAATGTCCTGGGAACAGACACACATCAGAATAATAAATGTCAGAGGCTTTGCTTTTGCATCCCTGGACGAAGTACTTATTTAGGAAGGAATGGTAGTTCTGGGACTAGGTCAGGAGGCTGAGACTGCCATTCATCTGGTAAGTCATTTAACCTTTTCATATCCTACTGTAACTCACACAAATGTGACTTCATGTGTCTCCCACCATTTTTAAGCAAAATTTTTAAATTACTGGAAATTTTAAGACAAGATGTTTTATCAGTGTAAAGCAGATTATTAAGTAGTACCCTTTGGAACTAGTGGCTGTAGACAGACAATTTGATTGACAAGACAGTTTGCACACAGGAAGTATTTTGCAGGAATATTTAATTGTCTTCTAGGTCAAAACTTCTTGTTTTCACATAGATTTAAAAACAATAAATAAAATGAGATAGTGCAGCCTAAAACTCCCAAAGCACTTCTGATTTCAAAGAATAAATCTAGAAAGACACTTCTAAGTAGTAAAATTATCATGTTCAAACCTGCTGATTCAAAAAAATTCCAAAATGTAGAGCAACATTTAAACATACCAGCAGTCCAAGATTATTTTATAATTACTCTCTGGAGCAAGGTCTAAAACAGTCTTCTGTATAAAAATGAAATGGTGCAATGACAAGCTAAAAGTGCATGAGGAGGTAAAAAAAGTGCAAAAGAAACAATGTGCAGAAAAATGAGACAACAGTAAATAAATTACAGTGAAACATGAGGATAGTCATGGGCACTGTACTAAGACATCAAAACCAAGATCAGAAGAGTAAAATGGAATACAGGAGTCATGGAAACCTGAAATGAAATGCCAGAAACAAGTGATACAAAAAATGAAAATTTAAAAATAAAAATAGATTTTAAAGACCCCAAACACCACAAAACAAAAGAAAACGATAAGACAAACTAGGACACTCATGTCTGGAACATTATCCCACAGACTATCAGGAACATGATCCTTCTAACCTAGTGTCAATGTGTATTAGACAAATCCCATTTCTGATATTAATTCTCATCACCCAAGCTGCATGTATGAGTTTTAAGTGCTGTCGGGGCCTGTGTCAAGTTAGCCCTTTACCCAGCAGCACGTCACACTTTCCAGAGCATATTCTTCTCATTTAATCTCATCTCACTTGACCACAGACCTTGTCAGTTTCCATGCATAAGTAAGCACTTGGATAACTGAAATGTCAGCAGTCGCACTGATGTTAAATACATTTCTTGCCTTTGGGGCACTAAAATCTCCTCCCAAATCCTGCCTGAACCCTCCCACTCTACCAAGACACCCTGGGGTTGCTTCCCAAAAGCTCCCTTGTTGCCTTTTCAAAAGTATTTCCCCCAATGGAAAAAAATAATCTGCGTGGAGAGTCACCACCCCCTCAAGGCAAAGCACAGGTATAGATCTGCTTTATGAGATCCAAAGTCCTCTCCCACAGACCCCCAGCAAGATGCCAGGAGCACACAGGTACTCCGGCAACACCTGACTCTTTGGAAAGCGCACGTTACAGCATCCCCCTGCATTTGCTCCCTCTCTCACCTGCAGACACAGTGCACAGCAACCCATTTGTACTGGACATTTTGTTTAACTGATGTAAGATAAATGATTGCTAGGAGATAGCTGCAGCCCTAAGCAGTGTAAAGGGCTGTGCAAATACAGAAAAGCTGCATTTTCTTTCCCTTAGAAGGGAATGGAATTTTTTTTTGCCGCTTATCATAATTTCTCTTTATATCTACTGTCTGGTTTTAGTCTACTGGGGAAAGATACAAAATCACTGGTTAAGTACAAGTAACTTGTTACTGCAGCAGTATTTGAAAGAAAAATAAACACAGGAATAAATATTTAAAAATAGGCACCTAATCTGTGTGCCAAATACTTCATCTGCCACTACATAAAATGGGAGTCCATAGCATCCACTTGCAGGCACATATCCAGCTAGTTGACAAAAGTTAGCACAGACAGTATTTATTTGCTAGCATATGCCTTCCCTAGGTATGCATGTTTTTTCACAGGAAGATCACCCAGACTCCACCACAAGTCAAATGCTTCTTGCACATTTGGTTTTAATTGATGTAATTGACAATATCCAATTCAGATGAAGAATCTATGTTTTTAGGTTAGCCTGAATTTGGATCATTTTACTTACAAAGAAACCTACAATTCAGAATCCATGCCTGGCAATTTCAGTTTAGATTTCAGTCCTGTTTTTGTCTGCACTTCAAGAGAAATCCCATAGAAAACAGATCCTTCTTATAATAGTAATCTTCTTTCTTTTTTTTTTTTTTTTCAGAAATAAATTAGCATTGACATAGGAAAATGCTTTCACATGAAGGCCTCAAATTACCAGCTATGAGGCTTAAATGGCTGCCAGGTTTTAAAACTTAATTATATGTAGACTAAGGTTTCTTCTACAAAAACAGTGGTTTAAAAGAAAACCTCTTGTAATTTCCAGTCGGGATGATTATGTCACTGTAAATTTGACTCTGCTGTCTGTGTTGTGCACTTGCTCCCACTTTGTCTGATTCACCACAGGTACAAGAGCAAAGACCATGAACTCCCATTTTAACTGGGGGTAGGGGTTGGTTTCTTTTTCTAAAAAGATTAACTTTACATATTCATTAACTCCCCAGAAACAGAGTGCTCTCACTCCCAACCTAATAATTTTAGCTTCTTTTGAAAGTTTAAATGTGTAATTAGCTCCACTGAAATCAATGTGGGCACTGATAGAGAGCTTTATGTGTAAGTTTAAATGCTTTGCTAATCAGGATCAGGGAGTGTGGCACTTGGCAGTACCAAGCACAGAAAATGCCAACATTAATTCTCTTCCCAATGAATGCCAGCATTGACTATGTGGCCTTTACCCTAAACTGTACTTCAGTAACAGCAATGACGTGCTGTTGGTG
This sequence comes from Drymodes brunneopygia, assembly GCA_013400955.1. Taxonomy (NCBI): domain Eukaryota; kingdom Metazoa; phylum Chordata; class Aves; order Passeriformes; family Petroicidae; genus Drymodes; species Drymodes brunneopygia. The sequence goes on from VZTZ01036329.1 coordinate 43,966, forward strand.
CAGAAAGGAAGGTCTCATAATGCTGACCTCAAATACTGACACAGAGCAATTGTCAGAGCAAAGCAAGGCAGAGTGGGGGTTCCTCGGAGTAAAGAAGCAGACAACTTTCCACACTTGATTGTGGGAGTAATAGAAGGTTATTTTCCAGTCTGTGGAGGATTTGATGAATGCACAGTGGTGTAGCCTCTCATTTTACAGAATGCCACAATCCTCCTGCAAATACCCATGACAGTTAATTTATAGCAATCATTCAGGAGACATCAAGGGAGGGGTACTCTTCAAAATCACAGGAGAGCAGATGAGAGTAGTCACAAAACTCTAGGAAAAGCCTGATGACACAGGAACGCAAGCATGCAATTTCCAGCAATTACTTGCTCAGGAGGTAGATGCAGCTCCTTAAGCAGTGTAGGTGGCTGTGCAAATATAGGAAAGCTGAACTTTGCTTTTCATTTTCTGACTGACATGACTTTTTGAGTATCATGGAGAGAGGCCTGGCAACTACATAGTCAATTCCCTCAGGACTCTGGGATGCATCTCATCAGGTCCCATAGACTTATGTGTGCTCAGGTTCCTCATGGGGTCACAAACCTGATTCTCTCTGAGGGACTTGGCTCCCCCAGCCACATTTTACAGTCCATCCACTCAAGAGGTATGGGAAAAGAAGATGCCAGTGAGGGTTGAGATAAAAAATTTTTGAGCACCTCAGCCTTCTCCTCATCCTAGTTACCAGTTTGCCAGCTTTGCTTATCAAGGGGTAAATGCTTTCTTTGACCTTTCTTATCTGGCTGACACACCTGTAAGAAGCTCTTCATGTTGTCCTTTGTGACCTTTGTGAAGTTCAGCTCCAGCTCAGCCTTTGCCTTCTTCACCCCATTCCTACACAACTGGGCTATGACCCTATAATCTTCCTTGGATACCTGTCCTTGCTTCCACTGACAATGGATTTCTTTCTTGCCCTTTAGTTTGACCAGCAGGTCCTGACTAGCCCATGCCAATCTTTTGCCTCCCTTGCCTGAACTCTGCTAGCTCTTGTGCTCTACAGAAAGCATCCTTAAAGATCTGGCAGACCTCTTTTGCCCCCCTTTTTTTTTTGCTCACAGCAGTTTCCCAGAAGGTCCTATTGACTACATCCTTGATACCTGGAAGTTTGCTTTCCTAAAATTCATGATTCTGACTCCTTGCCTGACCCACATCCCTGAGGACTGCAAACTCCGCCAGTACGTGATCACTGTAGCCCAGGCTGCCTCCAGTCTTGACGGCCCCAATGAACTTGTGTTGGCAGCCCACGGGCCCAGTATCACATCCCCTCTGGCAGGGCTGTCTATAACCTGGCTGCAGAAGTTACCTGCCCACAGCTCGCCGTGTCTCTGGCCCAGCAGGTGTCAGGGTGGCTGAAGGCCCGGGCCAGATGAGAGCCTGTGAACACAATGTCTCCTGCAGCTGGAGCAAGAAGGCCTTGCCAACAGGCTCCCCTTGGATGGGCAGCCTGTATTACGTGCCAGCCATGAGGGTTTCTTTGTTGTCTAGGTGTCTGATCCTCACCCACAGGCTTTCAACCTGCTCACCCCTGTTCTGCAGACAGAACTTCACACTCAATCCACCTCCTGATATAGAGGGCAACCCCTCCACCCTTACTTTTCTTGAACAGCCTGTAGCCACCCATAGGTGCAATCCAGTCAGGGGCTTTGTTTCACCAAGTTTCAGTAATGGCAACAAGGTTATACCTTCACAGCAGCACAGTGGCTCCCTGCTCCTCCTGATTGTTGTCCACACTGCAGGCACCGGTGCAAAGGCACCTCAGCTGAGCTGTCAGCTCATGTTGCCTTCTTGGAGGAATACCCTCTAATTTCACTGAGATATTTCACTGCTGTTCCTTGGCTTCTGTCACCTTAGGAGCCCCTGGCTTGTCTCCGTAAGACATCCAATGTGCTCTAGTGGGGCCAGCACATCTCAGGTCCATTGGCTGAGGGCCCTCACCTGCACCCTGTCCCTCTAACCTTCGTAAGTCATCCCACAGCTTGTCAAGGGCAAGCCTGACATTGTCCCCTTCCCTGGCACATCTAGTTTAAAGCTCTATCAATGAGCCCTGCTAGCTCCTGAGCAAAGACAAGCTCCTGCAGACATGACAAAAGCCATGGATTGCTAACTACCTTTGATTGCTAACAGCCAGCAGATGCCTGGTGAAGGCAAACACCTACAGCCAGGACAAGAGATGGGAGAAAGAAGACCCAGATATATTTCCCTCACCACTCTCTCACTACTCTGGCTAGTGAGTAATTTTACCTACCATGTAGCTTGACTGCCTTCTGCTTGACAGCAGAATCAAGCTTTACAGACCAAGCATGTGGTCATTTTACATTCCTCCATGTCCAAGCCAAACACTGAGCCCAGGGGGAATTAGGACACTGAGTTTCAAGCCCATCCCTCCTCAATGCAACCAGGCATGGCAGCAGCAAGACTGACAAAACGAGATCTTCAAAATCCTCCTGTATCAATGTCTGTCATCTTGCTGCTCTAATAAGCAGTTCTGTACAGAGCCTCTCTCAATTACAGTTGGTGATGCATTAAATCCATGAGTCATTCACCCAAGTTTTCCAAAAATATATATAAAAATATTTTAATGTACTTACTAGAGGGGCATCAATAGATCAGTCAGTCAGCAGTGGTCATATGAATGGCTTAGGAATAAGGGCTGCTGAGATCAGAAGTAGTGCTTTTTCCAAAAAAGAGCACAGAAACAACACTGATTGCTTTCTCTGTAAATAGCACAAACAACACAAGAAGCCAGATACTGGCTAATAAACTAAAACAAATTGCCTCGAGAAAAATGGAGAAAAAACCCCAAACAACCACTGAGATAAATAAAATTGCCAGTTAGCTTTTCAATGATATATTTCCTCTGTAAAAATTTGGAAGGGTAACCACAGACGTGTTCTGGCTCTCTGTGGGGTTTATGTCTGACACAGCTGTTCGCTTGGTTCAGCCACAGTACAGCTTTACAAGAAAAACTGAATATAAGCAGCAAGCTCCAAGAGAAACAATAATAAGGAATTATGAAGCAGGAAAAGTTTAAAAATTGACATTTGATTAGGTACTCATTTATACAGAAAAACTGCAAGAAATGTCTAACATTTGTGAGTCCTGTTTTGATTTTCTCTGTATTTCACATACAGAAACAGGGAAGAATATTACCGGGTTCCTTAGGACAAAAGTTGATCTGTTGATGCCTTCTGTGGAATCACAGAATCTCAGTTTTGGGTCTTGGCTTTAGTTTTGGGATTTCTTCTTATATTTTATTGCCAAAAAAAGAAGAAAAAAAGGGGGGAAAAGGTAGCAAAGCAGTATATTTCTGAGATCTATGAAGTCTTCTTATATCTTTTAAGTTAGTTAAAAGTATTAACAATAGAGCCAGACGGACAAAATTTTGCAAATGAAGTTGGCACAGGGAGGCCCCATGCCCTCCTTCTCAGCTGGATCCTGCAGGTAAGAAAACGCAGCAACAATGTTGTGGGTAACCCAAAATTTTATTCTATTCCACATCTATCTGTGCCTGAAATTTTTGCTGTCTTTCTAAGACCTGGCAGTGCAGCAGGAAATGGCATCACAGGCCCAGAAGGTGCTCAGTCTTTTCACAGCCAGGGTCACCCAAGCAAAGCTCTCTTGCCTCCAAGCCTTGGCTCAAGGCAGAGGCTTCCCTTCATGGGTTTTTTGTTTCTCTCTTGCCCTCAGAGGGGGGTGTTTTGGGTAGGTTTATGGACTCACAACAGTGGCAACCTGAGAAGCTGCCTTTCCCAACCAAAATCTGTTTCAGAGTGATCTTTGCAGAGTGGGGCTAGAGCCATAGGGGCTGGAGGGTGCTGTTTTCATTGTTTGGGGAGATCATCTCTTCCTCCCCAACACACCCACGGCTCAGGAACAGCAGCACCAGCACCAGTGGAGTTCAGGAGGAGGCAGCAAGACCACAGCAACACCCAGTGAACCAGAGGCTGACACCATGGGGCTAGAGTGTCCTGGCAACACAGCAATTCTGCCACCAGAACTGCTTTGTAAGCTCCTATCTTCCCGGGTTTTTGATCCTGAGAGAAGGCTCCACCAAATGGGGTTTGTCTGCCCTCTTCCTTGTGTCTCCCAGACCATGCAGATGCCTGAGGAGGGCACTGTCTTGGTGGGGGTCACTCCCCCACCTTGAGTTTCCCCTTGTTCCCCAGGAGTCAGTGAGATTTCGGCACCTTTGTAACAAGTGATCATTAGTGTTATTTTTTGCCCGTTGTTATTTTGTTTTGTTAGTAAACTGTTATTTTCTTCACATATTATCCACGCATATTTGTTTCTCCTTATTGGTGGAAGGGGATGGGTTAAAACTTTAACTCATTTCAGAGTGTCCACTTATTAAATTGTCCTAAAAGAAGACAGTGATCTGCATTTGCCAGGGCTGGTGTTTAATTCCTTCCCCGTGGCCCTTGGGAGATTTGCAGCAGCAGTTTCTCCCCTGGATGGATGGATGCACTCACAACACACACAGGGCTGAGTGGAAAAGCCTGGTCCACATTAATGAACATAGAGACTCAGTCCCAAAACATTCAGGGTTGTGCCATGATTAAAGCTACTTGATGCTGCAGGGTATAACTGGTGTTTGCATTCCCATCAAGACACAGATTATTTTAGTTCTGGTAAACTGTTAGATTCACACCAGATGACCAACATGGTACACCCTGGGATTAATCTGTGTTGTCATCACTGAAAAAATGTTCTGTTCTTTAAGCCTCCTTGTCTCCCTCATGGTTGCTTACAAGTAGCTCTGTGAAAACAGCTGAAGGATGGAGAAGCAGGAGGTGGGTGGTTTGTGTTTGCTGTCTGCAGTGACTGACATGCATTGCTATTGTCAAGGTTTTTCCTTCTCTTGTGTGTCTACAGGGGCAGCAGCAGTGTCAAGCCTAAAGTTGTCATTTCTTTGCAGAAAAACCCTGTGATCCCACCTGGCCACTGCTGGCTGCCCTTCCAGGCAGGGTGGGAACCTGAATACCCCACCAGATCTGCCCCTGTGCTAGTCATCTTCTTCAGGGAGTCAGCAGAGTTTCCAGGTAACTCTCACAAAGCTGAGTAGTATTTATTAAAAACCAAAGAATTTTTTAGAAAAGCATAGCCTGGGGTGATGAACACACAGGCAGTTCACCCAGGTAGTCACCCACATTCCTCTAGCCAAATGGACAAACTTGACAACAGGAGTTCCTCCAGCAGCTTTCTCTCCAGCTCACCTCACTTTATGAACTGACTTTCCCTACAGGGACTGAGATTAATGATTTGACCTTTTTCTTGCCACATTCACCAGACCAGGCCAGAGAACTCCTGTTTGCCAGCCCTGGGGCATAAATCTTCCAAGGCTCCTTTCCCTAAGGCTGGCTGTATGAATTAACTACCAGCTCCACCTCCTGCCCTGGCCTTTGCCCCCCCAGGAAATACAGCTGTTAGCAAGCCTGTCAAAACGAATACAATTAGCCCTGAAATACTCTGTGACTGCGGCATCTGCTTGCAGCTACTACACTCTGGAAAAGTCTTCCAGCCTCCATCCATCAGCCTGCCTGTGAAGGTCTGGCAAGGGTCCAGCCTGAGCTGCCGTTTTCTGCTTCTGATTCAGAGGAGTTGTTCCACTGTACTAGGGATACTTCCTCTCCTTGTTCTCCTTCGAGTCCCAAGGTCCTTACATCATGCACCAGACCTCCTGTTTGTTCTGAGCCACAAGCATGTGGGTTTTTTCTTTCACAATGACCTCAACAATTTTTAGACACTTTCAAATTTTGTTTCTGTTGTTCCAACCAACCCATCAGCCCCCGTAATCTACTGTTCACACCACTCAGTTCTCATTTTCATGCTATTCATTAGATAATTTGGACAACTTTTCATCTGCTGACTCATAGGCTGCCAAGTTTCTATTTGGAAGCTCTGATTTTCCTTGAACCAGCTCTTTCCAAAAGACATCTCCATGACTTCTGTTAGCTGGTATATGTCAACAGAATGTAGGTACTATTTGGAGACGCAAGATTCTCTGCTGTGAATTTCTGGATGGGAAATAATTGAAAAAAGTTTTTTCTTTATTCTTCGGCATCCTAAGTGAGTTTCCATTGCCCCCAGAGCACAGGGAATATTAAAGATAAAAAGTAGATACAGTAGAAATCGCCAGGCACCTATTTGTTCACAGTTCTCATCTCTTTCATTACTAGCTCTATCTCTTTGCTAAACCGTGTTTCCACCAGGATCAAGCACACAGGGGAATGCACTGTGACATCTCTTCCAGCACAGCTGCTTGCCCTGGCAGAGTGCATCCCTCCTTCAGCAGAAAAATACACAATTTCACTCCTAGAGTATTCATTTGCATTATGTTGTCCATCTACTTTGCTCATCACTCTTTTTATTTGCTTACACAGGTGCATGTGCTGTGATGTGGTGGAGTATGAGGGTAACATACTACGAGCTCTGCTCTGTATTATGTGCACATAATGTGCTCTGTGATATGAGCACATCTCAGCCTGGCCAAGGCAAAACTGCCCAGTGTAGCCCATCCAGTTTTGGTGGCACATCTTTGAAGAAAAATCCACATCAAAATGTAGACCAGCACCCCACAGGGAGCCAACGTAAGGAATCTGGTGAGCCAGACTATGAAACAAGGGACTTCTTGCTGTGTTTTAAAAGGGGGCATTTATGGGGCCACATTTCTCCTTGGACCAGAGTGACAAGAACAGCCACGGGGTGTAAGAGTTTAAGAAAGAAACACTCCAACCCAATCAACACTGTTTTGGTTTCTGCATGTTTGGATTTCCACTATCTGGAATATCAGGTTTTAGTACATCAAAAGTAAAGATTTCTTGGTTGAGTAATGTCCTTGGTGTACTCCAAAGGGGTTAAACTAAAAGCCTGTGGGGCTCACCATCTAAGCCAAGCTCTGAAGCAATCCTGGACTTAGTCAGGGAAGACACTTGTCACAGGAAGCAGTGGCCCTGGGAGGGAGAGGGCAAGTAAGCTTTGGAGTTGGCATGAGGAGGGAACAGAAGTCTGCCCATCATGACTTGGCTTTGGTGCATGAGAGAGTAGGGTCACAGCCTGTATGGGAGGTCCTGGACCAGGTTTTCCCTTGGGGAAATAAAAAAAACCTCAACTGGTGGCTTTCTGGAGTGCATCTGCAAACCATGTAGATGCACTAAATGCAAGATTACAAAACCTAAACTCTTCTACCTGCCTGGATCTGCTCTCTCAGCATCTGCCAAATCTCTTGGCCTACGGCCTACTGCATTACCCTGAAAAACAGCTCATCTGCCTGAACACTTGTCTGTGTCTCCCAGCTACATCAGATCAACTAAGATGCAACCTTTGTCCACAAGCCTTATCTCTCCAAGGGAAACTACAAATCTGCTTGGGTTGTAGAAATTACATTTATTCTGATACTTGGCTGGGCCCCAGGTCCTACACAGATGGAAAAAAATACTTAAAATATATATTTGGTTTCACTGGAATCAGAAGTTGAAATCCCATGAGTTCAGTTTCATATAAGCTTAGTGGTTTCATATTATTTTTTATACCAGAATCATTGGGATAACTGGCAGGCTCATAGTGGGCTGATCAATGATCTCACATAGTAAAATGTAAAAATGCAGAACTGCAGACAGCTGAGGTACATATTTATACACATGAGCTGAAACAGCTGGCTATAAAAAGAGCTTACAGGTGAGCTCATCAGATCCTGATGAGTGCTGGCAGTAACCTGGTCACAGGTCACCTGAGGGAACTGGCCTAGCCACACCATCAGTTTCCAAAAACTGCTGGAGATCACTGTCTTGTAACGAGTTCATCACTGGCTGCTGTTGAGCAGCTCCTTAGCTCCTGCTCTGCTCACTCGATGGCCACTCTTGAGTAACTGACCCCAAACAAGAAAGCAGCTGCAGTGACTCATCTTCTGCCTCAGCAAGCTTCATCCTGGACCATCCAGGTGCATGCCATGGTGAAGATTCAACATGCACAATCACAAAACCTTCAGTCAGGGAGCACATCTATTGATGCTGAACATCACAACCACTAAGCCCATCGCTAACATTTCCTGGAGTTCTGCACAATTACATCCATCAATTAACCATTTCAAAGATTGGCTTCAGATTATTAGGAGTGCTTCTAGGCTTGCAGTCCTGTACATCATTCCTGCTTGGCAGGGCCTGGTAGCAACTGAGGGTGTGTGTGAGGTGTACACACAGACTGAGCCAAAATCTGCAAAACTGGAGAAGGGTTTATCAAAACAGTCCCAATATACATACCTATAATCTCTAGAACATCTCACACACAGAGCAGTGAATTTACTGATAGTCTCAATATCCATAAAATTCATGCAGCATTCTACAGCATGCTCTGGGCCTCTGTGGGGAGGGGCTCATGCCCTAGGATTCTCTCCTCTGTCACTGAGAAGCTGCAGTCCTTAGTACCACGGGAAGGGGATTCAGTCATGCAGCTTCTGCTCCAAGCAGGATAACTGAACTATCCAAAATTAGCAAGGATCACTTAGTAACAAAAACAAAAGACAGCTCCTTGTGCATACTCTGATATGAGGAAGAGAAAGAGATAGATGCCAGTCAATGGTATGAATGTTTAGTCATTTAGGAAGCAGTATTTGGCTTTCTGTGGGATATCTAACTGCTGATTGGAAGCAACTGAGTTTTGATATATTTTTAGCTTCCCTGGGTTTTATTTTAATTAAAATAGCTAATCGAATTCTTCTTTGTTCAACTCAGTGAGCCACCTAACACATCTGAATTCACCTCAGGCCACTGGATGTCACCAGGCACTGAGCTCTGCCACCTGTCTGTCCCAGTCCAGTCTTTACGTGTCTGTCACATTGTTGTGGCCTCTCTGCTTCCCCTCACTAGGCAATGGTCAACAAATTAATTCCTTCAGGCATCCCCTTTAAACGCTCCCTAGCTGCCCTGGGACACTTGTCATCACAGATGCTAAGACTTTATTTGTAACACAAGCTTCAAATATCTCCATTTTTTTTCTAGATTACTTTTGAAGTGAAAAGCTCATGAAAATGTTGGTGAATTTTAGCACTTTGTGCAATGTCATACCAGTGAATATCCAGTATTTTCCTCAGGCAATTGCTCACAAAGGAATTCAGCATACCCCACTTGAGCAGTAAGACACATTTATCAAGACTGAAGTAAAACCTGAGACATAAATGAGTCATTGAAAAACATCTATCAATCTGACCCTGCCAGTTCATGACACTGTTTTCTACAAGGTGCCCTCACTGACTCCTGTTTCACAGTCAAAGCTTGTCAAAACTTTCCAAAGTAACAGAGCTTAGTCTCTCATTAGATANGTTCCATAAGTTTTTGGACAATGCTCTCAGGCACTGGGTGTGACTCTTGGGGTGTCCTGAGCAGGGCCAGAAGTTGGACTCCATGATCCTGATGGGACCCCTCCAACTCAGTATATTCTGTGATTCAGTGATCCTAAAACAGATATCCATGAAGTTTAGGTAAATCCACAAAACACTATTTAAATTAACTTACACTTGGTGTGCTAAATCTCACTGGGAACTTAACACTACCCCAAAGAAGTGTCTCCCTTGCAAAAGTGCACCCGACATTTGAGTATTACTCACAATGCAATCAAAGAACCCCAAAATTTGCCAGCAGATTTGACCTTGCCTCCTCCCAGCTGGCTGTTAGTACCCAAGAGTGGTCACAGATGGAAGCTCAGGTATGAACAAAGTGTAGAATAAGCCCACTGTGACACTACCCTCCTATTACCTCCATGGTCCTGCTGCCATTTTTCAGTGTGGAGGTCTGCCTGTGTTGGTTGTGGTATCAACTGTACGAACACACAAGCCTAACTAAGCAGCATGTGCCTTGCATTTATTCTGAATAAAAACAAACTATGCAGAAAATAAACCCTGCAGAAATAACTCTGCTATATCTGCCAAGCTTTGTGTGGTCTTTCTAAAAACAGTCCTTAGTCCATGTTTTCTGAGAATGCCTTTTAAGTGTCATATTTGCCATAAAGTATAACTCAGAATTTGAGACAAGGCAAATGCTGGAATGCTTGAAGGCGTTACCAAAGTTCATACAGCATCAACACATTCAGTGCCGATCCCAACACATTTTCTCTGTGTTTGCAGCTTCCCCAGGAAGAGCAAATTCTCTGCTGGAAAAGTATTTTCCACAAACACATGTCCCTTGAGGGGAAATGGGAGCCAGGAGCTCGCGCCGGGCGCATGTGAGCACTCCCATACACTACTCATAGCACTGACAGGAGTGCTGGCACGCCTGGCTGGTCACTGGCACGGATTCTCTGCTTTGTTTCTAGTGAAACAATTCAAGAAACAGATTTTCAAGCCTGTCCCTGTGGCTGATCCCACCAGTTTTGCCTGTTACCCTGCAGAGTCAGAAACTTCTGCTGCTTGCAGAGAAAGCTCATTGTTTACGGAAGAAATCTGCAGTGGTGCTCATCCAAGAAGCATCAGTGGACATCTCTGGGAATACAGAGACAATTAGTTCCTTATTAAATGTTAATGAGCGACCAGACGAGGTGCACAACCATTATTCTGGGTTCAAATTTCATACACAGGCTGCTCAACTCTTGGGAGTGAAGGTGTAGGAATGTCTTTTCCAGGCTCTGCTCCAAGCCACAGGTTCAAATAGCATCAACAGCTGCCTCACAACACACACACACAAAAGACATCTGCCATGAAACGTGGTATCAGTGCAACCTCCCAACATGGTCCCCAGCCTCTCCCTCTACTGTGAAGCAGGAGAAAGATCCACTTCCAGAGCACACAGAGGGGAAAACTCACAGAGCTGTTGCTCCTCCACACCTCAGAAGCTGAGAGTAAACTAGGCCACAAGAGATGCTTGCCAAGTTTTATCTTGGAAAACAAGGGGAATATTTATAACCATTGGGAACTTGGAAAAAACAAAAAGACAACTTTTCAGTGCATGATACTGAAATAACGCCAAGTACTGAGTCAATATTCCTATAGCTGCAGTGATCTGAGGAGGGAGAGAAAGCACAAGGGCTCACATACCAGTCTTCAAAAGCCTGGTCTCCAATGCTACTGAGAAGCTTATACAAGCTGACCTGGTATACAACAATCATCTAAGGCAAAAAATCTTCACAGTCTGAATTGAGGAAAATGTAATGACCCAAGAATGCTGCAAAGAACTTTGCTATATTTATTTTACTTTTTCCATGAAAAAAAATTATAATGGGGGGTCAATAAAATACATCATGCAAATAGGTAACTAATTTTCTGAAAAAATTTAAGAAGTAAAGAAGCACTCAATGCTTTAGTAAGCCAGGGATGCAACATGCATTACAAAGAAAGCAACAAAGGACAGATACTCATATACATGGTTATCTCCTTGTCTTTAAAACTGCTCTATTTTATTTTATTTTTCACAGAAGGTGTTTGTTTTTTTTAATTTGGGTTCCTTTTTTTCCATGCTGTTTTTTTTAAAAATCTGCTTTAAAAAAGAAATCAAAGTCTTTTATAACTTTCATCTTTTGCAAAGAAAGGAACTGCTTCTTTGTTATACTTCCAACTCTTGAGGCAAAGTATAGGAGTATTAGCAGTCAGGAAACTGGCCTCAAGAAATGCCCATGGTTGTCCTTGCAATCCTCTGTGGAGGAAAATGTCTCTGCTTCCCAGCTGTTCTCAGACCTGTGAACCATGCTACTTCAGGAGAATACAGATCAGCTTCAGCAGGGGAGGCATACAACAAATTATGAACCTGCTTTCCTCCTCTACATCTCCTGGCCACATAAAGCCCAGTCAGGAGAAAATTAAACCCACAAAGCTTTACTGAAAATGGATCTAACTGGCTAGCTCAGTCTCTGATAAGAGAATAGCCCTGTAGTTACTTCTTTGTAACTCCCTCCATTAATGTGGCGTCCCACCCTTCAGGGGAAGGGAGTACATAAGATTCATAGAGGCTCCTGGTCAAAAGGAATTACAAAAGTCAGAGGGTCTGCAAAAACTTACCGAGTTTTGTTAGTAAATTACACCCTTGGCAAGGAAATTCATTTGTTTGTCACTGACCTCCTATATAAACACACAGCAGTGGATTTTGGATAAAGGGATCCAGCAAAAGAGAACAGGGAGAGAGATGTTAATTAAAGAGGGAGAGAGAGGGAGAGAGAGAGAGAGAGAGAGAGAGAGAGGGAGAGAGA
>VZTZ01036329.1:56185-73849 GCA_013400955.1 Drymodes brunneopygia
AGAGAGAGAGAGAAAGGAAGAAAGAAAAGTATGTCACCAGTCCTGGCTCTAGATCCAGCCGGGATGTCCAGGGTTCTGGAAGTGCCCAAGCACCCAGGCTTTATGGAGTTACCTTTCTACAGGCAAGTTTTCCCTGCTCTGGTGATAAGTTTCATGCCTTCTATGCAAATCAATTACGACACACAGTACATTCTTTCAGACCTTTATGGAAATGGTTCGGAGGGCTTCAGTAGTTTTTTGGTGGTCTTGATTTCCCACCACAGTCCATCCCCACCTCTTGGTCTCAATTCCGTGCCTTCACTGTACTATGTTGTACTTATCTCCACATTATTATTATTAAATATTAATGCAATTGTTCAATAAGCTGGTGAGATAGGAGAATAAAGCAGTAACTATAAAGTAGTTCATTACAGCTGGTGCTTTAAAAGCAATTAATTTAATTTATGTTAGTTGAAAATTAAAAATATGCCATAACCTGAAAAAAGAGCAAAACCAATTATTTGAAGTGTTACCTATGTAATCAGTTTGATTTTAATCTGACCAGGGAATAATTTAATGAAGAATAAAAGTTTGGAACTGAACAACCCATCTGGTGCTCATTTCTGATGCTCACTGAAGTTGTCACAGTGCTGGTCCATCCTCCCTCACAGTTTATGGCTCTTTGGTTATGGATGCTTGCAGTCATGTTGTTGGCATAAGACTATTGGTATTAGCGAGAGATGATGGGCAGCAGAAGTGGTTGATAGAGGCCTAATAGAGGGCTTGATATTTCATCATTTTAATAATTCTCTCAGCTTTCTGGGAAAGAATTCATTTATTGTTTGGCAATATACTGCTCAAAAAAGTTGGAAGAGATAAAGTGATTGGAAAGGAGAGTCAGGAATCCTGGTTGAATTTTGAAATTCCATGCTGCGTATCAATTCCTCTTTGACCCGAACTCCTCCAGCACCCTTTTCAACAGATTTACTGTGGTCTGACTATCTAATGCATTCATGGCTTTGGACTGTCTACCACTCCTCAACTCTCATCCATGCCTTTGCAGGGCTGTTTCCTGTCACCTTCAGGTACCTCAGGGCACAACAGAGACCACGGGAGCACTAATGGAAACCCTGCAGCAGATTCCCTGGGCACACCATGCAACCTCCTCAGTGACATGTGCGTAAAACACACAGACCCCCTGGCCATGTACAGCCTGCAAACCTCTCTCCCAAAGGACCTTACAGGCTGCCTTCTTCCATCAGGCTAGAGCAACACGTTCCTGTGAGGCCCCTTCCATCTGCCACCCTTCCCTGCCAGGGTGTACACTGCAGTAGGAAAGAGCTCACACATACACTGTACAAAATCTGATGGCACAACCACTGAATCAGAAGATATCTTAGGAAGATGATTCAGCTAGTGCAGAAGTCCAGCAGGCAACAATTCCATTTTCCAGCAAGTTTCAAAGATAAACTAGCATTTTTTTTCTCTTCTCGCAGAGTTGTTTAAATGTTTTCAGGCTGTGGACTTCTGTTGAGACTTCTTACTGCTCTGGGCTTCAATTTTCTCCCTCTCATAGTGGACTAATCTGCAGGTCAACTATAGGCATAGCAATGAAACTCCCTTCTACATGCATAACTAACAGAAAACACAAAATGGTTTCTCTCTTAAAAAAAAAAATCAAAAAACCAGCACAAAATCTAAGCAACTCTCTGATAAGAGAACTCTTTAACTAGCAGGAATATATCTAGCTGACCCAGCACAGGAAAAGATTCTCATTCCTATGTTAGTAAGGGATGATTGATCATGTAACCCCATTTTTGGCTTCAACATTCATCAGCTGTGAGTCTACTCCAAATTTATATAAAAACAAACACTGATTACAGCTCTCTGGTTTTTACCTACATGTGGTAGCCCAAACTACACATACCACTCATCTTATTTCCATATAAGACAACTTCACTGTGCAAAGTTCTCTCTTCTTTTTCAAACAAACTACAGTTACTGCCCTAATAACTCTCCAGTTTGACACTCAGTTTAAAATAACCACTAGAAGTGGCTATATTTAGAGAACAATCTGGTATTGGTATAAAGCCTCTCATGTTTCCACTTGAGCACACAAGAATATCCTTGGCCAGGAAAGAAATCCCTTTGTGAAAGGTCTTGTAAGAATTAAAATGCAAAGCAATGACTGTATAGGAACTAGAGAAGATTCATTCATTTGATTTCCTCCTGCTTGTTAGGGAACTTCAACTAAGCTTCTACAAATCACAGCTTAGACTAGCCCTGCCTAGCTATATGGATGCATATTTAAAATGTTAAAGCTCACCCTACTTGAAATGCTATAAACTACATCTTAAAATGAAGCACTTCTATACTATGTAAGTTTTTGAGGCTGTCTATGAGGATGTTAACACCTGACAGTAAGTACTGTGAAGCTCAATATTAAGCTGCAGATGCAGATGTTAAGCAAACCCATATACTGACACAGACTAGAAAACACATTTTACTGGGTATAGTGTCAGATTTTATCATTCCTTGTGCCCAGAATATTATCATGTCTCTAAGGCCTATCTCTAAGAGAAAAAAAGATCTAGTATATCCAGTTTTCTTTAAAAAAATTATTGCTGCTATATTTGTTACACTTTTAAAATCCAGGTACCAGGATAGCTGCATTTGCAGTTTGCTTTTGGGTATGTCTGTGTACTCTAGCTTTCAAGGCAGACTTTACTTTCCTTAAGAACTTAGGAATTTACACAATCAAAAAGTAGTTTACACTATGGAAAACCCTATCCAAATTTGTTCACAGCTATGGGAGTAAACTAAGCTGTAGCTTAAAGCCAGCGCAGTACTAAAAGTTCCTCATTTTCTTGCAGTCTGTTTTGAGTAAATTTTCTGAACTGAACTGTTCAGGATGACACCAAACTGTCAGGCTTTATAATGGAAAATCATTTACTATAGAGTAGAGGCAAAATAGAACAACAGTGGCATTACTTCAGTTCTGCTACAGATTGTCATTGTTGTTCTACTGTAATCATACAGGACAAAATTGACTATCATGTGACACTTGCATACACAAATATGATTCTCCTGGGATAACAAATATCTCAGGAAAATTGTGAAGCAAGAAGAAATGGTGTGCTGGTCCCAGCTCCTACTAAAGCCTGTAAATTATTGTGATTGTTTGCCACAAGTGTTTAGGTGTCTCAGGCAGGGAATACACTTTGCTGTACACCAGGCATCTGGCACTCAGGGGAAGCAGAGAAGAAGAGATTTGCTAGGAGCAGACAACAGCAATAAATACTGATAATGAACCGCAGGTCAGCTTGAGGATACATGGCTTGGGAGAGTTAAGGACTCTATTTCCCAAACAGATGCAAGGGAGACAGTACAGACATCTACATCTGTTTCATCACTTGCCTGAACCTAGTCTGATGAGCTGAGAGCAACTCAGAGTCAATATCCATTCATTCATCTGCCTCTCTGCTGGCTCCAGTAAACAGTGATGCCCATTACCATCAACTCTCTCATATGGCCTAAAATGAACTCCAATCACTTTGGCCAAACAGCTGCAAAACTGTGGTCTCAGTCAAGGAGGTTCATGCGCAGAATGATCTGCCAAGAGTGATTAGATGGAGCACAACTATTTTGCTGAAACTTCCTCAGGATAACAACTGTGTCTAAAACAGAACACACCAAAGACAAGCTTTCAAATGGAAATTACTATAAAAGTAGAAAATTATAAAGAACAGATCCTGTCACAAAATGCATCAGAGTGCTCTACGCTTTAACCTGATTCCCTTGAAATTCTGCAGCCATGAGCACTAAAAATATCAGCTACATGACAATCAAGCTCCAAAGATACCAGTAAGCAGCAAGCTCTCCATATCCTGCTTACAACTAAGAGATCACTCATCTAAAAGAATTTACAACAAACCCGTTTCTTCTCCTGCATGAAGGTGCAGAGATTTCACATATACATACATATAGATGGATCAGGCCTCTACACATAACATGTGACTATTCTGTTTAATTCTTAACTTTAAAAGGAACCAGAAATTCTTATGTTCTTTAACTGTGCATGAAGATATCTCTGAAAGACCATTGAAGTAGGGCTTTTTTAACTTTCAGTCAAAAATATGAAGATACCACAGGATCACAGAATAGTTGAGGTTGGAAGACACCTCCAGAAGTCATCTGTTCTGACCCTCCTGCTCAAGCAGGGCCACCCACAGCCAATTGCTGAGGACTGTGTCCAGACAACTTTTTAATATCTGCAGGGATAGACTCCACAGCCTCCCAGCCACCCTCACAGTAAAAATGCACTTCCCAGTGTTCAGAGAGAACATTCTGTGTTGCAATGTGTGCCCATTGCCTCTGGTGCTATCACTGGGTACCACTGGAAAGAGCCTGGCTCTGTCCCTTTGCACCCTCCCTTCAGGCACTTCTATTTATTTATAGTATAAACTTCCCCCTCAAGCCTTCTTTTCTCCAGGCTGAAAAGGCCCAGCTCTTGCAGACTTTTCTCATACGAGAGATGCTCCACTCTCTTCATCATCTTCATGAGCCTTCACTGGGCTCTCTCCAGTATGTCCATGTCTCTCTTGTATTGGGAAGGCTGGAACTGGACAGAACTCCAGACAGGGCTTCAACAGTGCTGAACACTCTTCAAGAGTGGGAAGGGTCACTCTTGAGCTGCTGGCAACTCTGCTAAGGCAGCCCAGGACATCATTAGCTGCCCTTGCCACAAGGGCACACTGCTGGCTCGTGTCCAACCTGGTATCCACCAAGGCATCCAGGGCCTTTTCTGCCAAGCTGTTTCTAACTAGGCCACAATATTAAAATAATGGAATGTTATCCCAAAAGACCCTCCAGTGCTCACAAGTCTTGCAGAATCCATGAAGAGTTTAAGTCACAAGTGACTTTGCCTTACAGGTACCTGTAAGTCTATAAGGCTAATTGGATTCTTATAGCCAGGCACCAACCTCATCACCTAACCCTGGAATGAACAGACAGATGTTAAAGTGGTATTTGCTGCATTCCAAATTCTCTAACCCAGAGAAAGCACTCATTCCACCTGCTGACTTCAGCCTTCTTCAAGGGCCTCCTCAAAGCTGTGTTCACAGTTATTTGTGAAAAGCAAGAAACTATGTTCCAGGCTGTTCGGCAAATGTTAAAGAGGCCTGTGAAGGAAGGCACATTTTCATTGCCAGATCTACAACTTAGTTAGTAACTACACTGGACAATTAAGGTTCCCCATCTATGTATCAGCTGAGGATTTCTACTGCAAGTGGAAAGTGCTTTGTGGAACACTTAGAATTTTACTGAAAATAGGTCTTTACAGAGTAAATCTAAATTTTATTTAGTGCATTAGAACATGATCTTTAATGTTATTATTAGAAAACAGGGAAATCTTCTGCTTATTCACAGATCAGGTATGATTGTCTGGCTTCCTTGCCCTCCAGGCATAACATTTTGCCAGAAATGCATTAGCATTTCCCTAAACATCACTGTCACGTAGAAGCCTGCTCCAGCCTTTTTGAACCATGAGGGATAACCAAGGCAAGAATCCTACAGTATTGTATATATATATCAATTGTTAGTGATGTAACATCCAAAAAACAAGAGAATCTGAAAGATGGAGAACTACTTCCTTCAATAGCTATGTATCCCCTACGGTTTTGCACACAACAGCTGTAACCTGCCCTTCCATTTCTGTAGCTCTTTATGCATTTTTAATATCAAATACAGTTTGTAGGCCAAGAAATTTGAAGGAACTTGTCACGTCGCAACAGTGCCTCTTTACACAATTTAACGGTTTGGTAATTGAAAACTGTGAAGACTGTTTCCTAAAAGACTTTGGCTAATGTTTCAATGAAGATCTAATTACCATAATTCACGATTATTTTCATACTAGACTCACAAGGTTTTCAGAACAGTGCAAAGTGCTAGTAACATGCAGTTCATACTTTATCAGAGAATACATCTATTTAAAACAGCATTCAAAGTACACCAACACAATTACTCACACTCATAGAGTAGCCTCAAATACTGATCTTGAGCCACATTTGGCAAAGGAAAATGTGTTGGAGGAAAGAAACAGCCATACAGTAGAAGACACTGTGTTAATCAAAGACCACTATATTGTTACATAAAATTGTAGGAATCTTTGGCTTGATTATCGCATGAAGAAGGACTACAGTAATCACACGATAATCTCTGGCTGTCTAGAGACATAATGAAGGATGGAGCAAAACAGGCTTACTCTTTTCAATGGGAGCAATAAAATTCTTCAAATGATACAAGCATTCTAAACAATCAAAGCACTATATAAAACTACATGGATGACTGTGGCCTTTTATCTGTCCTTCTGTAGCGTAACTGTTAAAAAGAATTATTAGGATAGTAAAACCTCAAATATTAAAGGAAAAATCTCTCTACTTTTTACAGTATATTTTCTTGAGATGTAACCATAGAAGATTTGACCCTATTTGGTAAGTTTAATCAGTCAAATAATTATTGCTTTGCTTGTACTGCTCATGCACACCGTGGCCGGGGACGAAACATGTCAGAAGGTAATGTAATGGGAGAACTCCAAAAAAAGTGAACAAAACCTACTAGTGGTAACTGGTTTGGACGTACTTTTTTAATAAGCTTCCAAATATTTCTACTTGATAGCATCCTATATAATAAGAATAAAAATTTTGAAGTCTGTACCATGTGCAAGGTGAAAAAGTCTCCTTTACTAGTAGAAATGCTTCTGGAGGGTCTATGATCATCCTTTCAGCCCAAGGAAAGCTTACTTTTCCTCACTACAGACCTTGACTCGCATTGGATCTTGATGAAAATTTATAGTGAAAATTTCTTCCCTTCCCTCCAAAAAATGAACTGACAAATGATGGGCTTTCCTCTTCATTTTTCAAGATCATTACACATGAAGTGTAATAGGTGCAACAACCACAAAGTACTGCCTGACAGCACTTTTAATGATAAAGAAACATCATGCCATACCTGCATCTTGAAATTCCTGAAAGAAACTTAACTTCAGTTCCTTTGCATCTTTCATTCTTTTCCAGAAAGCTGAAAATATTTCTAGCAGTTTTCAGCAAGTGATTCGCATGTCTGAACTTGAATTTTAGTAAACTTAACAACATCTGCAAGGCCAGAGGTTATATGCAAGTGATTTCTTTTTTGACTGAGGTGATTTCACCTTCATCACAACAGACAAATACTCTTTTGCCCTCCTATGATTTTTTTTTTTCTTTTTTTTAAATTCAAGTGGCAAATAATCTGTGTTCAGGTTTTTCCATGCAAAACAAAGTCCAGACTATTGTCAGAAGTGCAAGGTATATTCAGTAAGCATGAATTTTCTAAGAGTCATCCTCCCTCTCTTGTGGCCAAATTCCATGGCTCAGTGTAAAATGCACTACAGCAGTTGTTGACTCTGTAAGCACTGAATTAGTAACAGCTGTATGTGAAAATACGCTTATGAGAACGTAGCTATTCTGTGGAGAAAAGGAATGCTTTGAAACTCATCTCTCATGCAGTGACTCACTGATAACAATTTAGGCTTTGTTCGTTCCCCTGCTGCAAATGGAAAGGCCAGACTTATCACAAGTGTCATCATGCACAGACAACTGCTGCTGAAGCCCTTGGTGGACAGAAAGTGCTCTTGGCCATCTTTATTTTGCAGATCTTTTTTTATTGACCTGCCTCTGAAGATGGGAAAAAAATATGCAAATAACTGTATTGTGGGCATAGTTTAATAAGTATGCCATTACCCAGAAGCCTAGGATGGAAATTATACCTGGGCAAGTGAAATGCAGGATTTCATGCTGGGATCAGCAAGACAAGGGGTAGGCTGGAGCAAGATGATGGAATGCTACTCACACATGGTACTACTACTAAGCTGCCAGTGACAGGCTGAACAGGAAAATAGCACAAAGAAAACGGTTGCTGACACAAGAGTGGTGGCTGAGTAGTTGAAGTCAAGTGTACAAGAGAAATGGCACCAGAAGTAAAGGAAAATAAGAACAGGAGATTCTGAATGTAAAGAAATATGTGAGTCAGCCTTTCTTTCTCCCTTCCTCAGGAAGGATGGCTATCACTCCAAATTCAATTACTTTGGCCAGGAACACCAACATTTTAATTAACCAGTCAAGGCAAAGCAGACTGTGTGCCAATCTAAGGGGCTCTACCCTCCCTCAAACAGCACTCAGCGCAGAGATGCCCTGGCTGCAGGTTTGGAAGTCTCAAACCAATAAGCTCCCATGGCAGGGTGAATTTATCAGCTGAGAACTTGCCAGCAAACAAGCACTGTGGTGTGTGCCAGCCTGGTTGTGTTGCAGCTAGGTACAAGCCGGTGCAAGTCTCCTTGACTCCCAAGCACACAGTGATCTCACAACAAACATGTGAGACCACTTGTCTCATCTCAAGAATTGTACAATGCCAGCAATGCTACAACCTTTTTTAAATTTTCAAATTATCTACTTCCCAATGTACAGGAAAGTACTGTAGATAGATGGTAAGAAAACGGAGACTTCAAATGTGGTGATTTATTTGCCAGTAGGTTTGTAACAGAGCATGACAGAGCGCACATCAGGCACGAACTGCACTGTGCCACAAATTCTAGGATTGCCAATTATCACCTGCTTCATTACTCTGCATATTACAACCACATGATGTGACATTCAAGATCAGAGAGCTCAGAACAAAGGAGGTCAGTTTTAAGTCATATGGCACAGCTGTAAATACAAGCTATTTAAATGGTATGCAGGCAATGTTTAGATTTGAGATTCCTTATGCTGCTGCTCTCACGCCTGACTTATCTGATGGCTTGCAATAGCTGTCCTGTCTCTTGAAATTATTTTCCATATGTTTTTAAATGTAGTTATGTGATAAATACATTCCAAAAGACAAACTTCCGTTTTCTGAAACTGTTGTTAGTGATGTTGCTTTCTCACCAGCTTTCCATAAATTGAAATTTCCATAAACTGATGGAAGCCTGTTTGGAGTGTATCACAGGAATAGCATCTTGGAATAATGTGGCAAAAACAGGCATATGCTTTAAGAATAAGAAAATAAGGCCGTATTTGTATGTAATGTAATCCATCACATCACTCTTCTGAGTGAAATCAATCTCTTTTCCTTCAAAATACTGCAGAAAAACATTATTAAAACCCCTGAAATGCGTGCTATTAAAATATATCCTTGGTGGTATGAGATATGAAGCAATATACACTTCCAGAATTTTTGAAGGACAGCAACACTCACAAAAATATGCATTTGAAGCTGTCAATTATCCTTCAAGAGCCAGGTGCATACACCTGTATCAACTACCAGTTATACCTCTAGCGTTTCAGTGCCACAAAACTCATCAAGCAATGCATGGGCACATTAAACAATGATCACTTGCTTTTTGGAGCACATTGCTATTATAAACAATCTTTCTTCCCTTTAAGTGGCTGTGGTGATAGACAAGTTCCTTATCTGGTGCTTAAATCCAGGCAAGCAGATACAGCATAGCAAACTCCATTAGGGCAGATTTAAGCTGACAGCACATTATTTTTAGCACAGTTAAACTGGTCTCTGTTAGAGTGAAGGGCAATGGAAAACAAAACATACCCACAGTTCACACAAAGTGCTGTACAGATATTCTAAGCAAAAAATGTAAACATTGCCCAGAGTCACAGAAAAGACATGCCATTGTTATTGTGTCTAATTAAATTTATCTGTATTAATGTTGTGAGCAGGATGTTCTTACAATCAGGTTATGGCTAGCTCTGTGCTGGACATGGCTACGAAGAATGCAAAATATGTCCAAATCTAACACTTTAGAATGGCTACAATTGAGCCAAGGCTCTATTTCCTACTGCTGTTGTAAGTGGGTCTGCATGGTTTTCTTTATTACTCTACTCAGGATTACTGACTATTACACACAGCATCTTCCTTTGTTTCAAAGACCATTTTGCATTTACACAGCATGTCTGTCCTCTAAATTAATTGTGCAATTTGGTTAAAGAAAATCTCAAGATTATTTGATGAATCTCACCCTACACAGTTTGACAGTATGTATTAGAATTAACTGGTGTTTCCCTTGCCACACATATGCTGCTAACAAAGAAGTAAATTCCTATGGAAATCAGCCACTATGCATCTGCAAAGCTTTATGCCCCAAAATAACTGGACATGAACTCATGCTCTGTACACCTGCAGCTGTTAGCAGAACCAACATAGTATTCAAACATCTCAACTATCTCTAATTACTAATGTAGTGATGAATAAAGATGTGACTTCTAAATTTCCTATCTATTGGTTGAGTCCAAGAGTTTGATCTTTGTCTTATATTCTGAATTTAAAGATAAATTATCTGTTCAGAGGCATCATGAATGCAAGAACATTTCTGGGGGCATGGCTCCACCTCTGAAATGAAAATGGGCCACTGTCCCCTTTGTTTATGTCTCGGAGCAACTCACATAAAGCTTTCAGATCTTATCACTGGTAACATACAAATTCATCTGTTGCTCATTTCAGAACCAGGATTACATTATGATGACCTTTACCTGAGTAACATTACTGTGTTTCTTGTGCAGTTGGTATCCCACAAACACACGTTGCATGGAATTTCCCATGCTACACTGAAAGCAGAAGTGGCTCATTAGGGAGCATGCTGCCTCAAGCCTGATGCTGTACTGTCCCAGCCTGGGCCATGACCTCAGTTGGGTGTGCTTCCCAGCTATAACCATGCTCCCTAGAAATGTATATCCTCAGCTTTTTCTGTATTTTACATTCTTCCTTGCATGGTGTTTGTCTGCTAAAATCATTATAGTTCTAAAAGACAAACACTGAGCTAGCCAGGGACTGAAAAAGCTGACAGTGAAAAAAAAGCACCTTGATATACCTGAAGGTTCTACTCCTGAATTCAGAGTCATGTGAGAGAGCTTGAGGCTTACAGAGGGTTCCAGTGGAGCAGAGGTTTTACGAGAGCACAGGTCTACTGAACAGACGCCTGAACTCTTTATTGTGTAGCTGTTCCTACAAACAGCCACTTCTCTAGGGCCTGATTTGCCAGTCTTGAGTAAAGCACTTAGGAATGAAACGTCTGTCCTTTGTAGAATTGAGTATTTTCTTTTGATTTGTACTCGAGTAAAATGGGCCCTAAAATGCCAGTTACAGGTATCAAAACTTTGGCTTAGAAAAATTGTTTCAATCATGACAATTCTAAAATTAAACAAAAAAAAAAATCTTGTATGCTGGAACTACCAGAGCACTGAAGAGAAGCCTGAAACATTTAGAACACCAGCTGAACCTTAGAAACATGTTCATTTAAGTGGGACCTCATAGCTGTAAACAAAAGCAAAACTTATTCTCACACTTCCTCTCTGTGTGCCTGACCCATCAGAAGATACTGGCTTCCTTGGCAACTGGGCAAAATACGTTCAAGTATGGAGTGGAAATTTCTGGGCACGGTTTTAGTTATATTTACATCACCTTGACAGTTTGGCACAAGACTACACTATTGAGAGATTTGTAAGATGCAAGAACTTGCACTGCAAGTCAGATAATCCCTGTAAAACGCCTGCTGAATGTAATTCTATACCACAAATAACATTTTAAAATAATAAAACGATGTTGAAGCAATGCAAGGAGAAGTGGAACAATTGAAAGCTAAGCTGTCTCTCCCGTTCTTGACTTCCTCTGTTGTCCTAGTAAATTACCACATGTACATATGCTGACCAGCAAAAACCAGGACACAGTGCTGCCAAAAGGAGCCTGGTTTTATGAGATAAAAAAATGAAAGACCGTCTAAGTAAGGCTAGTTTTGCACACCTGTTGTGTAGATTTGAATGAATGATTTTCAGCTAGATTTAGTTGTGATTCTGTGAATGTATTTCTGAAGAGACTAATATAATACCTTGTGTGCCAAATGTTTTCACAGAATGTCTTGCTATGATCAAATTACAGACTGCAGAAAAACTGCTTATAATGGAAATGCTGACAGAACTATGCTTATTACAAGAGCTGGTATACCACATATCCTCCCAGACTGTAACAGTTCAGTTATGTATCTCTGAAAATAAGATGTGCAATAACAGAAACAGTGCAGCCACTGGTATGTTTATGCTTGTACAGAAAGATCAAACTACAGCAACAAAAATTGTGTTCTGTGCATCAAAAAAAGCAGGCTGCTGCTGATCCAAATATCTAGTCAAATGTCTTTATACCTTGAAGTATACTGTAGTGTGGATGTGCACAACACGATACACACCCACTTCTGCAGGCCTTGTTCCCAGCACCTCGCAGTCCCTTGGAGCTGAATCAATACCACTACCATGTGGCTCCCTTTAATATTTAAGGAGGAAGTAAATGCTGCTTTGCAGATAAGACTAAAAATGCAGGAAAATCTATGTCTATTTAAAAAATAAACAAACTAAGAAATATATATCAAATAAATAAGACCAAAAGCAAGTGTTTCAATTATGACATCCTAGCAGGCTTTTCTGAGTTAGGCATTTTTGAACATTCTCAAAGCCTAGTGACTAATCTAAAAAGTGACAATGAAGGTGACTTACTTTGCATAGGTGAGAACTGGGTACGAATCAGGGGAAAAAAATCCTTTTTCGCAAGTGAGTGACAAGTAGAATACAAAACTGGACCCGCCAGTTTTGAATGGAGCCCTGATTAAGGGGTTCTGAGGGGGTGTCTGTCTCTTTGTATCTGTACTCACCTCTTCCTCATTCTTGGCACCTGTTTTAGGGCTTAAAAACTTTTAAACACATAGTCCATTTCTCTGTGTGAGCCCAGCTTTCACTTAATGAATGACAATTTGGTGAACACATAATCAAGATTAAATTCCTTTATTACCCAGTTACAACCATGCTGGGTATATTTTTGTTTAGTCTTTTGTTCGTGTAGATTCTGTCACAAAATTGGAGCCCACACTGAAAACTTACCAAGAAGTAGTTACAGTTGCATGGAAACTCTGTGCAGGGTCTGGATTTTGTTCTCTTTTCAATAGCATTAAGCCTTGTAATGCCTAATACAACCTACTGAAACTCTTGGCTTTTTCTGTTGAACTGGAGGTACCATAAAATGGGGAAAAGTCTTAATGTGGTGAGGATACTCTTGCCAAAGATTGTCTCTTGCCCTGGAAATGCATCCACTTTTGGAGCAGAACCCAAAATAAATTTAGGAAAAAAGAATAATGCCTCTTAATAGGAATGTGCCAGATGTGACAGGTTTTTTAGAAAGAGGATTTGATAAAAGACACCTTTTCCCAACAAAACGTGAAAGGCAGAGAAAAAAAGATTTCTGAGGTAACCTGCGGAGACACCTGTGTGGGGGGAGTGCTGACGCCTCTTCGCAGGGCCTGCCCATCACCCGCTGTCAGGGGACTGTCACCCACATGGGAGAGACCCGACGGCGGCTGTTCCCCCGGGAAAACCGAGCGGCGCGGCACCGCCGGCAGCAGCGGCACCCCGAGATGCCGCCGCTCCGCTGCGGGGTCGGGCAGCGCCCGGCGAGGGCTCCGGCAGCGCCGGGGGAAAGGTGGGAAAGGTGAGCACGGCGAGGGGAACTNACGGGGAGGGCCCGCGGACACCGCGGGTGGGCGGCCCGGCCCACTCCCGGCCAGGAGCGGGGTCGGCTCCGGACGGTGGCCCCAGGGCGGAGCGGCTGAGGCTGGAGTGCCCTCCAGAGTGGGGATTGCCGCCTCCCCTCCGAGCAACCTGCGGAAAAGTAGCACCCCCCGCACAGCGAAAATGTGGTTTTTTATGTTTAAGTGGATTTTCCCGTGTTTCAGTGCTTTGCTCCCCTCATTGGGTGCCATCACTGGGTACCACCCGAAGAGCTTGGCTTTGTCTGATGTACTCCCTGTCATGCGTTTGTACACAATAGTGAGGAGTCTACTCAAACCCATCTGCTGAGGTCAAAGGGGCTCCACTCCACCAGAGCTCCTGTGTTATGACAGCTTGTCCTTCTGTCCTTCCCAGCCACTAAACCTGCCCTTCCAGAGGACCATGACAGGGTACCCTGGCACTTTTAGCTAAGAATGGTCCAGAAGCTGTTGAGATGCTCCAAGAGCTGTAGTTCATAGGGTTACAGAATAACTCAGTTAGGACTGGACTGCAAGAGATGTCCAGTTCAAACCCTGTCCAAAGCAGAGCCAGCTTTGAGCTTAGACCAGGTTGCTCAGTTGGGGTTTGATAACCTCCAAGGCTGGTGACAGCACAGCCCAGTGCCAGCCCTGGGCTGTCTTTGTGGGGAAAATATTTCTACCTTGTGAATGCTCTGAATTTTGCTACTCCCTCTCACTGTCCAACCATGCACCACTCAGATGAGTCGTGATGCTGCATTTCCTCTCCTGTCTGTACCAGGACTGCTGTTGAGTGTTGCCAAAGTCATCTCTCTTCCCAGCTGGACCAAACCTGGTCCTGGAACCTCTCCTCGTGGGACAGAGTCTCCAGGCCCACTGCCTCATCGGCCTTTCCTCACCTCGCATCTAAAAGAGATTAAGATAATTTAATTTGTTACATTGCAAATACTGAAATTCTGATTTATTTCTCTGTCAGGGCTGCAGACATAGCATTACTCTCCAGGACCAAAAAAGGACTTCCAGCAGGAGGTGGATGCATGCAAATTTTTTTCTAGGGAAGTGATGCTTATGCATTAGCTAAGAAACACATTTTAATGAATACGTATAGTTATGATGGATAAAACCCCTGTTGTAAACCCCTCACACACATAGAATGAGGAGAGATTGATCCTTTGTGTGTCCTGTGCAGATAAAGAATGCCTGCTTTCTAATGCTTCAAATTGTGTTAGAAAGTTTTTTCTGGCCAATTTCAGTATCTCCATGAATTAATTTCAGTACTAAAGCAGTTGATAAACTAAATTTCTCCAGCAGCTTTGAAAAACACTAATTTTTGCACAGAATTGAGTATAGTGCATTATCCAGAATACACCACTTCTGAAGAGCTGATGGCCCAAACAGCCCAAAAAGCCAACTGATACTGGTGACTCATCAATATAAGCACTCACTAAGAACAGCTGAATGCCCTCAGTTCTTTTCCTTGCTGATATCCAAGATGTTCCACCCCTTAGCAGAGATGGCTTAGCTGCACATGTCAGCCACCAAAGTTTACAGCACCATGTGTTAAACTGGTTTTTAAACTGGTGCCTCCAGCTTGCTGCAACCTCTCAGGAGCCAAGGAAGTAAGAGATGTGTGTGAATGAGATGACATTAAAATTCCTTAAACTAATGTAAAACCTCAGATTGCCCCACTACATTCTTTTCCAAGAAATGTATAGAAGACATTTTCCATGATAATGAATTTGCAAAAGCATTTTGCACCTGATTAACCCATGTTTCCTGAAATCTCACCCCGTCCTTTCCTGCTGCTGATTCAATTAGGTTGTCCTCTTCATATCAGGGAGTAACATAATCAAGGTCACGCTAACCAGGCAATCTCACTGGGGAAAACAAATGTCAGAAGCATCATTAATTGTTATATAGGAGTATTTGAGAGGTTCAAGAGGCTTCTACAGAAGGCAGAGTTTAATTCCATAAGCACTTGCCCAGTTTGTTCCTGACCAGACAGGAAATGGGTAAAGCTACATTTGTCCTCACTGGCTTTTGGGACAGGGAATGCAGAGATCTGGGATAAGGCAGAAGGCCAGTTACACCTCCTGTCGATTCCTATAACTAACTGACCTTGCTTTAAGTGCAAAGTTAATCCACAGGCTGCCATTTGACTTTTATTAATTTGACTCCTTTCATTTTTACAGATTAACTGCAACACCCGAGAAGCAGGCGAGTAATAATTAAAGTCTGAGCTTTTCCAAATTCTCTGCACAGCTACAGATACTGTCCTCTCCAGTGTTTGCTTTGAAATCCTGGAAAATACACTTCATAAAAAGACCTCTTTGCATGCCCAGGCACATCCAAACTTTCCGCTTGTTCTCCAACATTGGACACTGGTACTGTTCTTAGTTGGAAAAGGACCTCAGGGCTGGAAAAGGAAATGAGGTTTTGTAGCACCTTTCAGTGTTTAACTTCAGTCTTCTCATATACTTGTGTTAATATTATTATTTTATGGTTTATATGCTTTAATGGTACTATAATCATGCATGACACTTTACAAGTCTACTTCGGCAGAAGTCCTGGCATATTTTTCTTTTTACATTTATCTTCTATAAGAAAAATCTAAATAATTTTAGCCAAGGTCATCTAATCTAACTTTGCTTTGGTATATCCATACTTCTTACTCATTACTTATCCATTCTTACTCACTTCTTGCCCATTGTCTCCTGTGCTTGACAATTCCAGCCAATTCTGATCTTGCTTGTGAGCCAAATCTAAACATTGCCTGCTGTCTTCTCCATTCTCTGTAAGTGTGTCATGCTGTAGGAATACTTCCATTGCTAAGGTAGAAGGTACTAGCAGCCAGTGGCTGTGCTGGACATTTCTGCTCCCATATGGTTTACCATTTGAGGGTGGGCTAAGAGAAGAAATGTATCCATGGGATGAGCAGGAAAAACTGGCAGTATTATTTCATTTTCCTGGTTGCTACCACATTTACTGTTAGTAGCAAACTGCAACTGCCAGCTGAAGCACTGGGGAAAGCTCTTTTGTTGCTGTCTATGGCATGAGCCACACGTGTACATCAGCAAAGCAGGTACATCTGTCTGCTCTTGGGGATGGCTCAGAGAGAAAATTTGTTCACATTCTGCTGAACTGGCTCTATGTAATGCTTTGGAATGCCCTGCTATGCACAGCCTGACATGGCTTATTCCTAGCAAAGGGCATATGTTTGTCATGTTGTCCCCACATCTTGATTCAGTGTATTTAGTCTTGGGTGCACTGAAGCTGCATCTACTAACTGATGCTCCAAAAACTCCACGTGGGGACCCGTGGAGCTCTCCACTACTTCTACTTTGCTGAGGGTTGGTGACTGATCTTAAGGGGCACTGACTTTGTTAATGGAAGTTGCAATCAGACCAGTGCTGGTTCATCTGCTGAGGCTCAGAGAAGGGAATCCTGCTGCGACTGAGCTTGGCAAGATGGGCTCTTGCTGAGGGTTGTGATACAGAGTCACCACAACAGATGGGAGGGGGTTGATCTGTTTTATATGTCAAGTCAATCTTTGCTGTATACATGTATACATACAATTACACGTATATCTGTAAGTAGTGCTGTACTTACAGACAAGAATTTAGTTAGTGGCTGAACTGAGCAATCCTTAAAAAAAAATTAATCATTCTGCAAAATGCAGGCTACTCATAGTAGGGAAAAGACCAGGAGACCGATCCCAGAAAAATTTAAGCTGAGCATGAAGGCACCACTCAGTAAAGCTGACTCTCTGTGAGGGGCAACAAAAAGACTACAGGAACCCTCTCTTACATTAAAAGAATCAGGCTACTTTTTATAATTATTGCATTATTTTACTAAGATTATAATTTCCAGACCTTGTTTAATTCCCTGTAAAGGAAAGCCAGCTGCATGAACAAAGTGGGTTCTTGCTGTACATCATTGTGGTTTCATGAAGATGAGGAAAAGGAACCATAAAGAAAGACACCTGCATGTGAAATTACTAAACAAGTTAAATCCCAGTGATCTGTCATTTTGTTTGTAAAAATTCTGCTGGCACCAGAAAACTGCAACTTCCTCTTTCCAAAAAAAAAAAAAAA
>VZTZ01036329.1:73868-155621 GCA_013400955.1 Drymodes brunneopygia
AAAAGACACCATCATTCAGGTGCCAGGGAAATAGCTAGCCACAAAATGCTCAGTTTAATAGCTGATGAATGTTTTACAACTGCTCTCACATCTGAGTTCTATGATTTTTTTTTTTTTAAACCAGACATCTAGCAGATTATTGTAACAGTAAAACGTAGCCTTTCCACATGCATGCATGTGCTGGAGTTTCTTGGCATAAATCCAAGATACAGCACCTTGCTTCACTAGCAAGAGACAGGAACCACCATGAGAGAAGACCTCGCAAGGCAAAGCTGAGCCCTTCTGTGCTGGAATTCCCCAGATGCTCTGCTAGAGATGAGCAGTTATGAAATTAACTCAGGAAGACGAAGAAAGAAATAATAATATTCCATATTTTGGTTTTGGGGGATCAATATTCAAGGAGGTTTTGGTTCCTGGACAAACCCACAGAAGTACTGTAAGATTCAGGCATTTTACTGAATATTTCAGCTACTCAAGTGAGAACAAAAATAAATGCTTCAGTTAAAGCTATACTGTGAGTGTCCAGTTACTGAAGTTTTATCTACATGAACAAACAGCATTTGCTGTTCTACATGAAAAGATGAGTTTAAGCAAGTACAGGCACCTGGTGTGACTCCTGGGGTGTCCTGTGCAGGGTCAGAGCTGAACTCAATGATCCATGTGGGTCCCTTATGACTCACCACATTCTGTGATTCTGTGAAATATGGGATAGGGACTACTACTGCAAAAGTATAGTCTAAATATTAATTCCAACACAAGTATATTTTCCATTTAAAAAGGGACTCACTGTACACTGAAACGAGATGTACTAGGGCAGGCAGTTATACAATGATTGCCAGTGTGACTCTACTTCGTAAATTGCAAAGTTTTCTCATGAAGACAAAATTCCAGGAAAATCCAGACGGGCACAGGATGGAGTAGAAGGACATCATATATTTTGAACTGGAGAGGTTTATGAGGTTTATCACCTACTCTGCAGAAAGCTGGAGTTAGGATTTGGTTTAAGGCCAAGGAAATCAAAGACCCCACAGTTGAAATGCCAGCAATACCTTATTTAGCTCAAAGACCTGGGATGGCAGCTGAGTGCAGGGAAAAGCTGTAACTCAGTGCACATCTGGAATCATGAACAGGTGTTATCCCCTGCAAGGACAGCTAGCTGTAAAGTTAGGGTCTGAGTTAGTTATCTGAGGACCACATTGGAGCAATGTCCAATCAGCCAAAGTAAACTGTTCTTTCCAATATAGACTACCTGTATTCTGCTGCAAATTTTAGCTCTGAAAATAGAAAAGTTTTTTTGGCTCAAAAAACATTCAACTGCTATTATCTTCTTTGGACATTACAGAATGAATTGGACAAGAGGGAAAATTGTAAATAAAAATTTGTAATCCAGAAATAACAAAACACTGTGGACAGTAATTTGTACCAGACACTACAGTATAGATGTAAAAGTAAATATAATTAGGCCCATTAAGAGCAAAATAACATCACTGATTGTTTTAAAATAAGTAACTCTTACTTATTGTCATGAGCAAAAGCCATTGACAGTAGCAGAAAACCTTTTCTATGGATGGTGTCCCTTTTCTTTGTTGGTTCTGTGCCTGTAACAATCTATTTTTAAGATTTCTTTGAGATATCAGCTGCAGAAGAAGCAGGGGAATGCCCAGCTGTTCAAAAGCTATTTCATGATCCAGAGGACTGCACAATGAAAAAAATTAAGGTTGCCATGGTAAAATATTATTTGTGTACAAATAAATGCCCTGCAGACAGCTTCTTCCTCAGATGACATTACTTTTGCAGAACTTTGTAGAAAACAGAGGACAAAGCCAAATATGACGATATGTGCAGAGATGGAAAATGGTGGGGGGGAAAGGAAGTGAGACAAGGAAAGGAAGATTTATTCAGATCTGTTGAAAATCATTACTGCCTGTTTTTAGAATTGAGTGAAGTGGACCTGCATGTGCCATATCTTGCTGTAAAGTAGCTTTCCAGGGGCTTCTTCAGACTGAAACAGGGTAATGAACCCCCCTGTCAGGGACAAAATTCCTGCCCAAGAAAAGTAGCAAAATCCTGCAAAGAAGGGTTCCCCTCTTTAAGACAGACCGCCTGTCACAGGACTAGCTCAGCTGTGTCAGGGCCTTTTCTGTCTCCTGAGTCAGCAAAGAACCAGCAGACACCATGTCAGCATTGTATCCTTGGGGTTTGGAGTCCTACAGCTGGAAGTTATTGCACTCACCTGGCTGCTGGGCTGGAATTTTGTGTGGCTTGAAGTCATGCAGTGCTCCACCTCTTAGCTGGGTATCTCCTCCTGCCTGTGTCAGTCCTTTCTCTCTGCCAGCACTGGAAACATTGCTTCTGTTGAAACATGCTGAATAGAGCAAGGATGTGTACATATGTACATAAATGAAAGACATGCTCACAGCAATAGCAAACATCAAATGGGAAGCATATGAGATTTTTAAAAAAACAACCAAAACACAACCAACCCACCATCACAAAAACAAGAGAGCTGACATACATATGGCATTTTTGCCTGAAGAAACTATGGTTGCAGTTTTACAAATTCATAACAAAGGGAAGAAAACTCTTTATTTTACAAAAAGTGCAAAGGAAATGAGGACACTCACTGAGCACTAGAGATCACTGAGTATCACAAAAAGTATAGCTTCATTTTTACAACCCTCCAAAGAGGCAGCTCCAGCTGCTTATAGTTTTTCTACTTGATACACAGCATAAATATATGGGGCCACGAGATAAATATATATTTAAAGCTGTACAGGCAGGTATTGCCACAGGGTTCACCCTAGCCCACTCATGTTAAATGCCAGCATTTCAACAGATTACCTGCAACAAAGAAAATTCTCTGTAATGTATTTCTTACTTTGATTACAGGTCATAACTTGTTAGCTACCTGATGAAAAACCTGATTGGCAGCTCCACAGTGTTCCTGCATAGCTAATTAATCTGACTTTCACCTTGTTTCATGGGCAAAACTGGCCTTTTGTTTCCCTGCTACACAAATCTGTTCTTATCCGTAAATGGTATGACACTCAAGCAGTTGTCAAAAATCTTTAATGCAGCATTTATTACAATAGTAGGAGAAAGGAAACTGGTGGAAGAAGAAAGGAGAGAGATAAACACAGTGGTTGTTTATTGTTTGGAATCACCCATTTCATTCTTTAGCAAGAAGGCAGCATGCTAACAAGCTCAGGTACTTATATATGTAGCATTGTTTAAACAGTTACAGCCCAATTGGCATTTCATATCACAGTTTTATACTTCAGTCTACTTCTTCCTGGTTTGCCCTGTGGTTGGTGTGAGAAGAGAGAAGCTTCTCTACTTGAAATGTTATGTAGCCTAAGTTAAGGGAGTATAGGACCTAAATAATGGACACGAATGCAAACCTGGGAGGTACAGAAAAATCCCTGTAAATTCTGTTCTTTAAAAGCCAATTTTCATGAAATAGACTGCATCACTTTGTCATTCCTGATTTGCTTTCCAACCAAAAAGCCCTGCCAATTTGAAAATCTGGAAGGACAAAAATGTCTTCCACAGGTTAAAATATTTGTTCCCTAGGAATTATCAAGGACTGTCAGACAATATGAATGCTTCCAGCTTGGCAGAAAGAATGGCTGACTCACAGTGATCATCTCTAAACAAAAAAATCAAATCTAGAGACTTTAGAAGTTCTTCTTCCTGTTTTTAAAGCTAACAAACAGATGAGGCTATTTCTTCTAAAGTTTTTTACTTAGACAAAAAAGCAAAAGCCAAAATTACACCCTTTCTTGTGGCTGTGGTTTTGCCCTGTCAGCTGATCTGATCAATGTCTCCAACAATCTGTATGTGCACCCTGGCCATCTCATACCAGATGAGCAAGTAGTGGTCTTTGCACCAAAAGCTGCACATCATGGTAAACAAGCAAATTTCATTTGCCAACAAAGCTACAATTTTGTGGCTTTCTTGCAACCATGTAGAGACAAAAGTGAGTGAGGATTACAGCATATGGCAAGGTCCAAGAGGGGAAATTACTAATAGTTAATGACACTGGATATAAGGTTTCCATAAAAACATGCTGTCATGGACTGGGTCCTATGACTGACTTGCACAATACATGTATATGTCTTTGAGTTGTGCTCTCTTCTGATTAGGAATACTCCATTTTTAGTTCTAACATCATGACAAGATGGGTTCAATAACTAACAAGCTGTGAGATCCCCTATTTCCTTCAGTTTCAAGACATCAATTGTTACTTGCTGAGACGTGCAGGAGTGCCTAAACTGGTTTTTTCCAAGCTCAAATCTCACAGAGAGGTTTGTGATTATTTTGTGCCAATATCTATAGCCACCTAGGGAACAAACCAGAATAAGGGTTGAGGTGCTCAGGTACAGGTGAGCCGACAAGAACCGGTCTGCTGCAGAGTTCCAGAGCAGGGCTCCCACACAGAGCTTACAACTGTCACTGGGACATAGCAACAACTTCATCATCTTCCTCAGACTGACTGAGCCACTGCTCATCACTGCTCCACCTCCCCTAAGCACTGGGGTACTCCTTTCTTTGTCCAGTCCTAGCGCTATGAAAAGGGAGAGCTGGGCATTGTCAACACATCCTCTCCTAATTAACTTTCCATTGATCTCCTTTGTACTTGGCTGACGGTTTGGAAATCATTATCCCAACTGACAGCTTGCGAATAATAGTATTAATTGATGGTGCACATTAGTCCCAGTTATACAACAGCTGACTGACTGTGACACTTAGCTCACCTTCTGCACAACGGTGGGACCGTGGGCCACAGAAGTGTACCCAAGAATAAAGAGGAGTATGTTCTGCTGCTATTTGTATGGCATTGTGCATGATAGGGTAAAGAAAGCTGATGCTTTCTTTTTTTAAAAAAGAGCCCTTTCAAATTGGCTTGTCAGCTGGGATTCCTCCCTGAAATTTCTTTGTGAATAAGCTTTTCTAAAATTTACCATGAAATGTGCTTTGGATTTTATTTTTATCACAGATACACATCACAGAACCTCAGAAGTTGGCAGGTATCTCTGAAAGTCACTTAGTCCCAACCTCTGCCCAAGCAGTGTCAGCTACAGCAAGTTTACCAGGACTGTTGTTCAACTGGGTTTCTAATATCTCTAAGAATGTAGACTCCACCACCTGTCTAAGACACTTGATGCACTAATAAATTCTTCCTCTCTTTAAGTAGTATTTCCCACATGTCTCTTCATTATATGTCCTGTCACTGGGCATCATTGGAAGAGTCTGGCTTTATCTTCTTTATTCCCCCCATCACATATTTGAACACACTGAACTACACTGTCTTGTGGTAACTGCAGTCGTGGCTCCTCCCAACATTCTCATTCCCAGCCAATTTTTCTGTGAAATTAACAGAAACAACAGAACTTCTTCGGCTTTTCAGTCACTCATGTCTCAGGAAACCATCCTCAGTGGAGTCCAGAAAATTCCTGAATTACTTGTGCTCTACTGCTCTAACTCTGCAGCAGATACCAGGGTGGCTGAAGAGCCCCCTAGGGGCAAGGACAGGTGAAACTGAAGTTTCTTCCAGCCATCTGAAGATCTTATGTGAAGATCTTCAGATATTCTCTGAAGTAGATCTTCTTTTTCCTAAGCACTTCTTCTGTAGAAGACACCTTTCTCAACACCGCTCATGTGGGCCTGCCATCCCAAGGTAATGCTCCATGCACTGCTGCTGCTCTGTCTCCTCACTCTCCCAGCCTGTCCTTCCTAATGGATCTGTTTCCATCCATCACAGCACTCCAGCCATGTGAGCTGTCCCAGCACACCAAGATGATTGCAGTGAGACTGTAACCCTGCAAATGCACATAGATCTCTAACTTGTGCTGTTTGCTCCCCAAGCTGCAATAGATAAACAAATGGTAGTTGGTGCTTGCAACTTAAATTATGAACTCCAAAAGAGAGGGTGAAAAAAAAAATCTCATTTTGACCTCTATTTCATCCTCTAGTTTACAGTCCTTCAGGAATAAAAATACTGCAACCAAGAAACAAACAGTTGTGATCTTTTCTCCGGCTTAATCCAAAGACCTGTGGAAGTACTAGACTTTAGATGGAAACAGCAAAGAATGCAAGGGAATAACTGAGCACTATAGCCAATTACTTCTTTAGTTTTCCCAGGTAACTCCTTTCATGGAAATAATTTTGTTTCAGTTTTAATTAACCTTGAAAGGATATATTATGTCTGACTTTTGTTTTGATGTCAATCAGAAGAAGGTAGGGAGAAAGGAAACTCCATGCTTGTTTGTGAGACAGTTATAAGCCAAAGAAGAATTTCAGGACCTTGAGAACCTATCCCAGTATTGCAAGCTGAGGTGCCCCAAAGGGATGGTGACATAGACACAATGACACTGGATCATGTCACAAACTCTTTCCCACATGGACTAGAGAGTTCCTTACATAAGGCAAAGGGATGAGCTGTGCTGCTTTTGGGAGGTGGAAGAAACGGCACCCATCTTTGTTCACCAGGCTTTTCAAACACCTCTGTGGTGTTGTCATGTATTGGTCAGTGATTTCATAAGATTGCAAGGAACAGGCAGAGTGAAGGAAAACTGTTAGAAAAAGGGAGGAATGAAAAGCAGTAGGTTGGGCAGGGAGGTCTAACCTCTACAGGACAGCAGAGCCAGAAGGAGACGAGACTGGTTGCAAGAATAAAGAAACCCAAGCATGTGCTGGAGCTATTTTTCATGAGTTATAAAAATAGGTATGTATAATCCCTTGTTATATCAACTGGCACATTGTGATGTTTGCAAAAAACACCAGACTGGCTTTTGAACAAATACGAAAATTAAGACATTTCTGTTGTAAGAGAAAATCTGAAGCTTGCAAGAGAAACTTGTGCCACAACAGTAGCAACTGTGAGCAAAAGCAGATGGATATTAATACTGAATGGAAAGCTTCTTTCATAAAATCACTAGAAGTTGAACTATCTTAGATGACCATAGGGACCATTTAAAAATACCCAGTTTTAAAAATCAATAGACCCTAGTTATTTTTGTAATCCAGTAACTTCTTGTTTACAGCTGCTTAATCCATACAAGATTTGCAGTCAACTCACCTGACAATTCTGTTTATTTGCTATTGCTTCCTTTGCTGCTACTGTTAATTTTAAATTTTATGTGTCTATGCTTTTCACTTGAAAATATGTCTTATATATTTCATAATACATTATGATACCACATCAAAAATCAGTTACGGATACCTCTATAATGTGAAAATCAGTCTGTAAAACATGAGTGATTTGAGCTCGGTTTANAATCATTCAGCACACAAGGATTGAAAACATGACACATGGCCTGTTTTTATGTGGAGCTCAGAAATCATTCCATTTTCCATCCCTAAAATGAGATGTTCTATTCGTGGTCTGACTGTGCATTGTCATTTCCTATTGTGCAATGGATAAGAATATTAAAGAAAAGACAGCAGTACTTATTTACCAAGCAGTAAGCACTGTAAACACTTGCAGATTTTGATTGTAGTAAGCATAGAATCTCTAGAAATAGAGATAAAATATCAGTTTCTGAAATTATGGAGTGTCTTAAAATAAAAAGCAGCCATGTTTAAAGGTGTAACAGCATGCAATGATGCTGACAAGTCTGAGGTGAGCTGAAAAGATTATGGCCAGCTTAGTACTTGACATGGATGTGGTAGCACTGATGTAAAATGGTAATTAAAATCTACAGTGTGTATGCAAAGTGAGTATATTTCTACTGAGATGAGCTGTCCCAGTCTGAAGAAGCCAGAAATCTCATGGAAAAGACATGTGAAAATCTGTGCCAAAAGGATATGCCATGATCAACAAAGTCTTTCTACTTGGAATCCCCAGATTCAGTCCTGCCAGTTTTTCATAATTGGTGCAGACAACTTCACACAAAACATGAGTGTGAAAGCAGCAGCTATTCCTTTCTGCAAACCTGTGAGGAAATGTGGTACCTGTCAGAAAATAATAACATTTTTGTATGAAAGACATTATTCAGAAAAAAATTACAAAATTCTTCATTGAAATCATTTGTGCTTAAGAACTACCTGTGTTGGTTTTCATCAAATAAATTCCCAAATACCACCAGAAGGAGAAACTTCTGTGAGCAGAAGAACTGAAAACATCTGGTTTTAAAGACACACATAGAGTAAATGGTTCTTCAGACATGTATGTAATTATACAGATAATAATTCTATTCTCCAGTATCATCACAAAAACAAGAGAAAGGCTCCCCAAGCCACTACATTTTATGATCACATCCAATTTAAGATGGAAATATGTCTGATGCTGTAAAACAGCTGGTGACCATCAGGCCTGTTGAATTCAGACCATAAACTCATTAGAGCAGGAACTGCTTCTTTGTTCATGACTGGTGTCTTATTTCTTAATTGGCAGTGTTATTACAAAATGAGGGTAGAAAGAAAAGCTCTGATTTTTGCTAATTCAAACCAGAACTAGAATGACATCAGTTTGTTAGTGTTGGAAGCTAAATTTTGACATGCATAAATAACAGAAACTCTATTACACAATGTCAAGCACTAGAGAGTCCAATCGTGTTTGACTTTGCTATGGCCGCACACTCTGTTCAATGCCAACATTTTACACAATCTCCTGTTTTTAAAAATAGAATTAACCCTCTTTTTTTTCCTTGTAGATTTCAATGAAGATTCAGAATCTCTTGATGAAAAAAGAAGTGAAAAACACCAGTGTTGAAAAAAACCATACTTCTAAAATGCTGGCACAGGCAGAATTGAATACTCATCTTACTTCAACCTGTCTCATAGTGATGTATTTCCCTGGTTTTGTTTGTAATACTCTCCAAATATTATTAACTAAGTCTTTCCACTGACAGTTCTTGTGTGCCAAAACAACAGACTGAATTTTGAAAACAAAAGAAGAGTGTAGTAAAAGGCTAGAGAATAATAAAATGTTAATTAATTTCCATAATAGGAGGAGGAAAAAGTAAAAAGTGAAAGAAAACAGGATCAGATATTGCTTTCAAGAAACTGTATGTAATGACTCAATTGTGCTTCCACTGAAGGAAGAAGAAGACTTTTCACTTCATATTAATGGAAATAGGCAAAGGTTTTCAGCCACCGAGAGACACTGCAAATTGAAAAGACACGTATCCTTGAATACCATGTTGGACACAAAGAGAATATTACATTTCATTTTACTTTGTTCAGTGTTATTGGCCCTAGAAATAGAAAGATAGTCTCAACAGCAGCAAAAAGCTAGAACGTCCAAACAGTATTAAAGGTATTTATTAATCCTTTTCTCTGGTTATGAAAGGTTATGAAAGGCATCTTACCTCAGCTCATCCAGCACATCACAGTAGAGGACCAAGACTTCTACTTTTAGAACATAAACAAACCAGTACTTTTAAAAATTTATCAGTGTATGAATAGGTTCCTTCTTTGCCTCTCTGTGCATTTTTTCTAAATATATTGGAGATTCAAATTTTATAATATGCTATAAAACTCTCCAGAACATGAGATTAAACATTCTCCTCCTTGCTCTTGCCACACTATGTAGATTCATACTCAAATATCAGTTCAGCTGCAGGCAAAACAGTTGCTAGTTCACAGGAGGCAAACTTGAACCCATTACTTGGTCCTTTACACCCCTCTTAAGCTTTCTCCACAATTGAAAGGTGCATGTAAGAGGCCATGGGTCAAATCCTAGTCTCATCCAATCAGGCACAAAAGTCAGAAAACACCCATGAAATCAAGGCAGGAAGAATAGCACACAAAAGAAGCCAAGTCTTTTAGACAGGAGCACTAATCTGTCCTCAAAACAGCCTTGCACACTTTTTCCTTTTCAACCAGTCTGTGCACAGCTGTGAGAGTTATTTACCATTTCTGTCCCTGCTTGTCTTCAAGGGCAAAGATGTGTTGGCACAAAGAACCTCTGTCCCCCTCCACCTTCACCAGCTGGGATTGTGCCCCTCCAGCCCGCCCACTGTACTCAGCTGGTTCCTTGGTAAACTCCCCTTCCCCTTAGGAGTGGTGTCCCAAAGACCAAGTTCTGATTTGCACTTGACAAGCAAATCTGTGCTAAAAGAATTTGCAGCGTGTTCACAGCTGAGGGCAGCTTGTGTTTGAAGCCAACGACTACATACACAGCTTCAGAGATATCTTGGGTTTTAAAAGCCTTTAATGCTAACCCCAGAACAATTGTCAGCATTTATAATAGTGATTTCTGACACACCACTGGGGATTGTTTCATAATCAGAAAGAGAAGAAAAAGAACCACAAAAGTAAAAGTTCTGCCAGAAAAGTAGACCAAACCAGACAGACGGTTCATATTAACTGAAAAGGCATCCAGATTTGTGATTTTCTTTTTCCTTAACAGCAATATCAACAAACAAATTCAGAAAGCTCATAATGTTTCTTTAATTAGCTGTTCAAACACTTAGTCTCTTTGTATTCCCTAGGTGACCATCAGCACCATCAGCTTCATCTCCCATACAGGCAGGGTAACTGGGGATAGGTGGAGATTTCACCCTGTTCTGAAGTCTTTTTAGAGGCAAATTGTGCACAAAACCAAAAGGCATAGTGAAAACCCTGCCATGCAGTGTTACCGAAACATCACACTACTGATATATTTTGCCTGTCCTAGCACAGGGGAGGCAGAATGCAGTGACCTCCTGGGACTGCAGGTGGTGAGAGAAGCCACACATGGTGCAAGGTGTGTTTGTGCTTGTTACACTGTTTGTAAACATCTGTGTATTGAAATATCCAGACAGATCTGCCCCCTTCCCTTGCCCCACCTCAGAGCACACCAGCACAAGCACATCCTGAGTGATGAACCCTAGGAAAAGGTCCTTCAAAGCAAAGCAGTCATTACAATAAATTGTCTGCTTACTCCCATGTACTCTCCAGTGGCAAAGAAAATTATGTCAGAGAAGTTCATCTATGTGCTTTTTTTGTCCTATACTAGTCCACTCTGTAACTAGGTCCCCAAGTGGCTTTTTTCTTCTTGATGCTCAAGTTTCCACTAAAAACCTACAATTTGTGGCCACTAGATTATTATCTCCAGGCTTGGGAGCCATCTGTCTTTCTTCTTGGGTGGCTTCTACAGTCATATACTATAATCAGGATCAATTATGTATTCATTCCTGACAAAGAACAGCCACTTTTCATGGTTTACTCCACCTCTCAAGACAGCGATTGAGACAATTCTGATTCCTGTGTCCCAAACAGAGAGGAATTCTTACAAAATAAATAGAAGATTTAGCAGACAGGATTTATTGGAAATAGTTCTTCTTCCACACAGAAGGTCACAACATGGGCAATATTTTTTATTAGAAAGCAGTGAGAAACCCCCTGATAATTTTAAGGCAGCTTCTGTAAAATTCTTATGGAACATCTGAAGGTGACACTTTGCATTAGACAAAAGAAGAACACAGATGAACCAAAGAAGAAAGAGGGAGCAAACCCTATCTTTGTCACAGGTGAAACTTCGCCAGTGCAGTGAAAGGAGAAGCAGGCTTCTACAGCCCAAACCAGTGAAGCAGACCAAAAAATGCAGCCTCATCAAATACCGCTTTGCTGGAGTCACAAAGCATTCTCTGTGAAACAGCCCCAGGTGACCATCAAGTGCCTGAGAGTGTGGAGCTGACAGTGCTCCTGCACCAGCTGGGCAGGGGAATGCTGTGAGCCCAAGACCCACCAGAGGGAGAAGTTCCTCCTGTTGAGTTTCCTCAACAAAATCTGAATTATCAACACGCACAAAGAAACAGGTCCATGTTGAACAGCCCTTGGCTGTAAGAACACCTCACCCTTGCAAATAATGGCTCCAGCAAAACAAAGGCAGCCAGGCTACTCTCTCCTTTTTCTCCCATGTAGAAGATCTCATTAGTTCTGCTCTGTTTTACACACCAGCCAGGATGCAGTGGCAGTGTAGCTGCAGAGTGCCTTCCTGCAGCCCGTGCTGCTGCACTGTGCCCCAGCCTGTGCCCACAAAAGGGCCTGCCAAGCTCTCTGTGCATGGAGCAGCAGGAAAAGGTGTCTCTCAGGCCAGCATCCCAAGAGAACCTTCAGGACCCAGATGAGCCAGCATTCATGGCAGTCACCAGAAGAGAGATTCCAGCCCTATTGTACTAGTTGACACAGCTGTTCAGAATATAAGATATCAGTATTTTGAAAGTTTTGTCATTATTGCCAGATGTGAAAGGAATTATTAACCTAGATGCTAGTGGTATCTGAGATGCCTGCAGCAAGGTTATGGTGACCCATATAAAAGTCTCAGTTCAAATTCCTGTGGTCTGGGATTTCAGATGAGTCCTACTAGCGGATAATTCATACATTTAGTACGTCTTTATTTGTTTCTAATTGTACTTGAAGCTCCAGCTAACAGACCATAACTACAAGACCTTTAAAAGCTCAGGCATGACCCAGTAAACCATTAGAACAATGAAAAGGCCTTTAGAGACATGTCACATTTTAAACTGAAAAAATACGTTTAAGGCTTGCTATTTTGTTCTAATTTCCCCAGCAAATAAAAACCTATTCTTCAGTTGTTTTAAAAAGAGGTTACTGAAGTAACAACCACCTTCCTTCAATGCCTCTTGAATTAGGGGGAAAAGAAATGAGGAAACAAAACAGGTGAGGAGTAAATCTTTCACTACTGATGTGATTTAGTCTGCACTTTTTGTACTGTGTAACAGCAATGTGGCTTAATAACTCTAGCCTATGTCTTTGAGACAAAAATTTCTGATTTTAAACTTTCTAGAGCAAAAACTAACAGCAGGGTGGGGATTTGCTATCCCCAAGATTCCCAGATTGCAAGAACTCAGTTTATATAGAAAACATGTTTAGCTAGCTACTCACCTCCTACACCTGTATGGGTGCTTTATTTTACGTTTTATTTTAGTTGCAGTTATTGATGAACTGTGAAAGAGGAAGAGTCCAGTGAAACAGAACAGAATGGGGAGAAGGGACACAGAGATGGCTTTGAGACCTTCCTCATGCCTACATCTCTTCTGGAAGAGCTGTTCCTCCATGGGCTGTCAGCATAACCAGAACTCAGGGATGGGCAGGGATAAAAGTCCTTCTCTGCTAGTTGCAGAGAGTAAAAACAGAGAAACAAGAACAGTTCTAGCTTGAAGCATGTTTTGTGTTATCTTGCCTGTGTTTAGATTGGCTGAAATGCAATTACTGCTTCCTGGTTTAGCAGAAATTGTTCCAACTGCTCATGTTAATTAGCACAAGAGAGCATAATAAATGTCAAGACAGATTATGAACACTTGTTTCTACAATGGATTTTCTTTGGTGAGAACTACAGCTGGGATGTTGTCGATAATGTTGTCAAACACACAGTGGGATTCTTAGGGCTGTCCTATGCAAAGCCAGGAGCTGAAATCTGATGATCCTGGTGTGTCCCTTCCAACTCAGGATCTTCTATGATTTTATAAGTATTTGCTTGTAACATTTTTTCCACTCTTCTAACTTAAAAAAAAATATATATAGTAAAATACAGAACATATAGACCTAACATGAGAATTTGTCCCTGCTTCTTAAATCAAATAGGCCTAAAATGAGAATTTGTGCCTGCTTCTTAAATCAAATGTAGAACTTGTTGTCAACACGAGAATAGCTTGGAAAAAATAGTGATTTATTAACAGTGTTGTTATTACTTGTGTATAGGAAGAGACAGAGCTAAATTTTAGTTAGAGAAAGCTTACCATTTTAGAAATCCACTTGATTTTTGCACTTACTTGGTCTCATTTAAAAACTCTTTTCTCAAACACCTCTGCAAAAACTGTGCTCTTTAGACTTTTTCTGAGCAGAAACACAAAAATTCTTTGAGTTCATTGTGGAATCACTGAAAATTTACAGCCAAAATTAAGTTTTCTCTT
Organism: Drymodes brunneopygia; assembly: GCA_013400955.1. Lineage (NCBI taxonomy): Eukaryota > Metazoa > Chordata > Aves > Passeriformes > Petroicidae > Drymodes > Drymodes brunneopygia. Next base: position 87,734 of record VZTZ01036329.1, read on the forward strand.
GTGTTTTTCCTTTTAAATCTCTGCAAGTTTGGGGCAGGGGAAGAAGAAGGAAAGCAAAAAGCGTGGGAGAGGTCAATATAAGTACTGAAAATTTTAAATGCTGACAATAGTAAACTGCTATTTTACTCTTTTTTTAAGTGCCCAAATTATACTTAGAATTATTATTTTTTTTTAATTTCTCCATCACTAAAATGAAAAATCAAGGCACAATTATTATTCTCTCACAGCAACAGCTAAAGTCAACACCAGCATTCTGTTCTGAGGTGCATTGGAAAGCAATGGCTTGGAGAAAGAAGCAAGCATAATTAGAATGATGTGTATCTAGCACAAAATGCCTCAAAGTCTGAGAAGACCACACTAACACTGTGCATGTAAGAGACAACCCCTGCAAACACTGATTTATTTAGTACAGCAGACCTCCTGGATAAATACCACCATATGAAATACAGTTTTTTGATTTGTTCTTTGGGGTTTTTTTAGACTGTGGGAAGCACAGCATGGTTGTCAACAGAACCTTGTGCTTTTATATACCCAAGGTAGAACAGAACGGCATGTATTGCTGCACACTGAAAAAGCCTTAAATTTGAGTTCTACTGCCACAAACAACTGCAAAAATGGTACCGTCTGTTCCTTAGGAATATGTATAAACACCTTTCAGCAAGTAATGTTCTTATGCTCTATGCATAATGTAAGAATGTCCTTCTGTGCCCTTGGTTTTGTCCATCAGATTCACATGGCATCTGCTGCCTGACACAGAGCTCTAGCAATCCTCCTTCTATCAATTTTGTACCATTTTTCGATGACAGTGACAGACTTTGAGTTCTGGACAGGTAGATTAGAGTAGAAGGCATGGATCTGAACAATGCACCTCTCCTATACTGGTAAGCACCTAGTTACCAGCTTTGCATTCTCCATTCATTTTGCATTCAACCTGGGAGGTTGCTCTATTCCAACACTTATTTTAGGAAGTTACTTCAGCTGTCAGCTGCCTTTTCATTTTAGAATCACAGAATTATTTAGGCTGGAAAAAACTTTTAAAGTCAACCTATCACCAGCATCATAATTTTGTGCTTTGTTTGTCAAATTACAGAGGACATGAGTGGTCAGTAGACGACCAAACTCTAGAAAAATGTGCTGTATGATAACAACAAATAAATTTATTTTCATGACAATAGTAAACTACCCTTATAGCAGCCTTGTTGATCAGAAAAGGATTAAGAAACTAATTATTTCACTGTTTTCACTAGATTAAAATAAGAAATATTTCAGGAAATTCAATGAAAATCAATCTCTTTAACTAATTGTTACTATCAGCTTTAACATAGCTCAATTTTGATACCTATTATATACTAATTTATCATATCAGCTTGTACCATGAGTGATTTAATTCTCATTAATAAAACAGTAATTTAGAGAGAAATAAACTGATATTCCAGGAAGAATATTCAGATGTGATTAACCTCTACCTGAAAGAGAAATTAAACCAATGAGGTAAGAATGGTAGGAAATTTGCAACAGTACTTTTAGGAACTTCACTGACAATCTAGAGGAAGACTAAGAAAATTATATCCTAATTCTGTGCAATATTCTCTCAAAAGTTTAATGTCTCAACTTGATTTTCAACAAAGACAAGTGGAAAAGATGAACCTGTAAACAAAATTCACACTTCTGCTGAAACCAAATACACCAATGCAGTGAAGAGTGAACTTTGTATTATTTTACAGTCTTTCCCAAACCTCTGCTGACTTCTCTTTTTTTTTTTTTTGTTTAAACTTTTTAATTGAAATCTGTCTAGTTGATGAATATAACTAGAAACCTCATTTCACCATTTAAATCCATACTTACATACAGGAGGAATATCTGCTCCAAAAGTTGTACACTCATCAATGGGCCCAAACAGATACTGAAAGCAGATTCCTAAATTATTTTAGCCAGAAATTTGTTATTTCTTTATTAGACTTCATGTGCCTGAAAACTTTCTTTTGACACCCCAATCTATTATGTAATCCTCTATAAGTTCCACTCATCTAAATCTTCTATTAGTAAAATTATCTCAAGAAAGTGCTTACATGCTTAACAGTTTGTGTATTTTTCTGCTAAATTATCTAGTCTAACCAGAGCTAAAACAATACTATCATTAAAAGAGCAATCTGTTCCTTAAATATGCTCTTTTGCAGCTATGACATTCTTCAGGTATGAATTGTTGAAATTAACATGTAAGATTTTCAAAAGCACTCGTCATGACTTACAGCTGATCTTGTAGAAGCCTTGGGGTTTAGCCTGGGATGGGGCAACCCTGGTTGTGTGTACAGACTGGGAACAAGAGGCTGGAGAGCAGCACCACGGAAAGGGACCTGGGGGTCCTGGTCAGCGGTGAGTTGAACATCAGTCAGTAGTGCCCTGGCAGCCAGAAGGGCCACCTGAGTCCTGGGGGACATAAGGGACAGCATCACCAGCCAGGCAAGGGAGGGGATTGTCCTGCTCTGCTCTGCACTGAGGTGGCCTCACCTCAAGTGCTGGGGGCAGGTCTGGGTGCCACAATACAAAAAAAAACATTGAGCTGTTAGAAAGTGTCCAAAGGAGGGCCATGAGGATGGTGAAGGGCCTTTAGAGGGAGCCTTGGCAGGAGAGGCTGAGGTCATTTGGTCTGTTCAGCTCAGAGAACAGGAGTCTGAGAGGAGACTTCATCACAATCTGCAGCTTCTTTTGAGGGGAAGAGGAGGGGCAGACATTGATCTCTTCTCTGTGGAGACCAGTGACAGGACCCAAGGGAATGGCCTGAAGCTGAGTTAGGGGAGGTTTAGGTTGGATATCAGGAAAAGGTTCTTCATCCAGAGGGTAGTTGGGCACTGGTACAGGCTCCCCAGGGAAGTGGTCACAGCACTAAGCCTGTTGAGACTGTGAAAATCATATGGACAATGTTCTCAGGCACTGGGTGTGACTCTTGGGTATCCTGTGCAGGGCCAGGAGTTGGACTCAATGATCCTGACGTGCCCCTTTAAACTCAGCATATTCTGTGTTCATTGGAGAGCCATTGATTTTAAGGGAAAAAAATAGAACCAGAAATAAAACTCTTCAGATACCTTAGCCTTTTGACCCAACTCATATTGAAATCAAGTGGCTAAGTAAGAGTTAGGCAGGTAATAACTTTCAGGTGTACCTGATTACTTACACTCTTTCTTCCTGCTGCTCAGTGTTGCTACTGAGCAAAGAGTATCTAAGACCGAGCTCTCATTCGTCTTTTTGTAAAAGAACAGTTCACAGGAACAAAAACATCAGCCATCTCTCCTGGCATGTTTGATTTGTCACTATTAATAGTAGTTTTGTTACTAGGAGGCTCCCATGGGATTAGGTGCCTATCATGTACTTGACAGGCACAACAGGCATGATACAGACTCACCTTTACCACTCGCATTTTCTCTTTTTCTATACTGTTTGCAAAACAGACTTTAACCACGTTAAACATAATAAAAATATCAGAGAAGCAGGATACAGTCCTGAAAACACAGTCTTTATCACAATATGAGTCTAATGCAAATGTAACAAAACAAGAGGCATTTATGAAAATAGGAAAGGCTTATTACACAAGCCTCCAAAACAACCTCTGCAAAACCCAAAATCTGAGTCCAGATGTAGCTTTGCTTCTAGGTCCAACACTGGTTTTGTTTTCTCCTATTTTCTCCCCTTCCTAGATCCACCTCCAAATGGATCCAGGAAAGGAAAACAAAAACATAAAACTCTTACCTGTAGGGAGGAGGTTTTTTTCCAGGTATGCCTTAGCAAATATGTGACACTTCTTGGCTCCCTAAAATGGTAATTTCTTCTTAAGAAGCACTTGGAGGTATAAAACAGTTCAATATTTCTCCATGTTGGCTTACCTAGACTTATTTTTGTCTACAACTGGGTATTATAGAGCAATAGTTGCAAACTTTTCCTTAATGTTTTGTTTAGACTTCATGGATTTTTCAACAGAATTTATTTACACACCTTATCATCACCTCTTATTGATCTATGAAAATTAATGGGTTGTTCAAACACTATCCATTTTCCTCATTCACAAAAACTGCAAAAGAAGCATGCAAGTAACTAAGGATGAAGTAAAAGGTGCTCCATCTATTATTGTGTGCATTGTTGGGTTTTTCTCCCCTGTAACAAACTATTTTAGTAACTGGACTAGATTTAAAACACAGAAAATACAATGTGAAAGACATATGCCATACTCATATTTACTAAATATGACTGCCACTGTGACTAATTCAACTACAAGAAATCCCAAATAAATTAATACTAATAAGATGTTTAAAATTAAATGCTACTCTGGGTTTTTCTAGGTTCATACACAATGGAAGAAAATATTTAATACATGGAGTGTTTGATGGTAACTGAACAGAAAATATCTAGGGAGAGGAACAATTTAAAATGTTCTACTTAAAATGCTACGCTGTTTTTGTGGAAACTTAAGCCATGTTTGGAACAGGTCCAGTGACTTGACACAATCACATTTAGAGCTCTCAAGGTTTCATATGAGTGCATTGCTAAATGGTCACTTCATATAAAAAGTACTGCAACGAAAACAAAAAGAAGAAAAGAACATTCTTTTCTTTCACATCTTCAGACATATATAAAAAAATTAGGTTCTACCTTATTATTAATGGCAGAATAATTTCTCTTCTCTGAGGTTTCAATTGCAGGGAAAGGAACCAAATAATGAATAGCACAATAAATTTTTTATATGAAAATCCCCCAACAAAACCTATACTTTGTAATTCAGAGTGGTCAGTGCTTGGGCCAGTGTCCCAAAATAAAACCTACAAATTGTAACTCAGAGTGGGCAGTTTCAGGGATGGGGGCTATAGTTATTTTAATCCCATAGAATTGAGTTCAAGCCATCTGCATAGTAAAACCACTAAAAACACTGAGACAATACTTTCCCAAAAAGTCCTGAGAAGATTCCATTCACTGGGGACCAGAAGAGAATTATTTTACTGTTCATCACCTTGACTCAACACACTCCTGTTGGTTCTGAGATGAGACAGTGGAAAAAAAAAAGGCAAAATTAACTGGCTTCGGTAACACATCTGGTTTTATGATGTTATACTGACTACAGCTGTAAAGAAAAAACCCAACAAACCAAACACTGGAAAAATAAAAGAAGGAAAAGCAAGACTACATAATTTCAGAAAAATGCATTTTGAAAATCCTTTCCCACTAAGCCAAGAATTGTGGCTGCCTGGAGCTGGAGAAACATTACAAGACATGTTCTTGTTGGCCTTTACAGCTGGATGGAGTAATGCATACACCAGACTCAGAGGTATCCATTTAGGTAATGGTCCACTGTGGAGGTGGTTCAAGTGCCCAAAGAGGCATTCAGGCCCTGGAGGAAGGTAGCAGAAGATTAAAGATCACCCCTGTGGGAAAAATGGACTTGGTATCCTCCAGGGCTGGGCTGGAAGATCTAGGGGCAGGACGTCCCCTCAGGACATTGGCCACCCCCACAGTCTGTCAAGAAGTCAAGCCTGTCTGTCTTTGTTAAGTTCTAGGAAGTTCTGCATTGTTCGGTTGTCTATTGTTCCTCCCTACTGTCAGTCATCCCCTCTCCTCCCCTCTGTTGTTCCAGTTGGCTCCGCACCCATTGTTCCTCCCTTGTTCCTCCCCCGAGCTCGGTGCTGATTGGTTACTGTGTATCGAATAAAAGATCGGTGCACCAAGAGCTCGGGGTCTCTCGACCTTGGTCGCCCGGAGTGCAGTCAACTCTGTGTTACTGTGTCTCTTTTACACCAAGGCGAGGGGCCTCTCCTTTTTCCAGCTAGGATACATTGTTCGCCCTGAGCGTGGCAGCCTTCTTGCTCAGGGAAACCTGCCGGCCAGAGAGCTCTCGGAGGCACTCTGAGTCGGGTCCGCCTGGAGGTCTGCACCCACCAGACCAGCGGTCAGGGGCGGACGCGACAGTCCATTTAGGTAACAGCAACAGGTTTTGTATTTTCTACAGTTTTTTGAAGTTCTCCACAACAGAAGTTCTGAAATTGACCACAACATTCAAGTTTGACCAGCTTTGAATTAACAAGAACAAGAAATTCTGTCAACAGACAAATAAGAACAACTGCTATGTCTGCAGATTCTCACTTAATAAAAACCATTTTATCTCTGCTGGCTTCAGTGAAATTACTTGTAAGGCATTTGAAGACACTGTCAATATGTCAGAATAGTTTTAAGACATAGGTGTCAATACTTGCATCAGATATCCATCCCTCAAATTTAACTTGGCTAAATATATCATAAATGTCAAAGGAATCTTAAACTGATTTGGTGTTTAACTGTGACATGAACTTATTCAACTCCTCAGTTCAGTTCCTACCCTTGAAATTCTAAAAGAGGTTTACATAAAAGGCTGAAAATCAAAAAATGTGGACAGCTATAATGCTTATATGAGTCAGAGAAATGGGTGCAGTTAGAGGGAGAGTGACTGTGGAATATTACTGAGGACAAGCTCTTATTTTTAATTAGAATCAAACTCTTTGCTTCACATAGCACTAACACATATTTACCATCACCTGTTTTACCAGAGTGACTTGCTTTATCCAGGAGTACGAAACACCCTGCATGTTTTCAACCCTGTCAGCCTTTTTTTAAGTCCTGTATTTTAAGTGCATTTCCAGGGATGACTGAAAACCGTCCTTCAACATTTGCCTACTGAAAAATTACAAAACAGGAGTACAAAGAAGAAAAATAAATCATATGTTTATTTGTAAAATACAATATGACGTACTGATGGCTGACATCCAGTAGTGGAGTTTGCCTTTCCTCAGCTATATTTGCAACTAAAGATCAAAGGAGGAGAAAACAAAAAAAGGAGTAAAATACATACACAGGCCCTCCTTCTGCAAGTTACATGGTGTCCTCTGGCATCCAAGTTTTCATTTAAACAGCCTTTCTACATTTCACCTGTGCTTTTCTAGGATAAGTATCTGGAGGAATCAGTTTGGAAGTCAACATCCTTTTACTGCTTTATTTCCAGTCCTGGAAGGCAAACTTAACACACTGACAATCACAAGCAGCATGAAAAGCAGTTCTGAACTACACTGAGTTGAAGTTTGTTACAGTCTTCCCAAACTTTTTCCTCTGCTATGAATATCTTACACCATACAGATCTGTAATGTTCTTTACCTGAAATAATAAAAAGTAAAATCATTAGTATTTTAAAGTGATCTAGATGACAGCCTGAGAAAACAGCTACAGCGTATAAAAGACATTCTGTCAGTTTCTTGAAAATCAATCACTATTAGTTTGAGATTCCAGACTTGCTGCATTCCATCTGGTATGAAGAAATGTTTAAATAGTAAACAATTAATGATGGAAAACTGATATGAATCAAACAGTTTTACATGAATTTTTTAGAGGTTCACAGTATTTCCTGCATTCAGGGAAGGTTGTTGCTGAAGACTTAATAATACAAATCTGTCATAAAACTTTGCTCCTGTTGTTTTCCACAGCCAAAAAATAGTATAAAAATCTGCAAATCAAATTAAGCAGTACCGTCTTGAGCATGCATTATCTGATTTATTATTTAAATATTTGTTTTTAGACAGTCCCTCCTCTCAACTGCTAAATACAGAGAAAACTTTTTATTTGAAAGACACAGGTTAAATTTTAACCATATTTGTACCATACAGTGTTATACATATTTTCAGGCCATATGCATTCTCTTCCCCATCACGCCCCCTCCATCAGCATGGCTTTAGGTCAGGGATTAAAGGCCTGGATTGACCAGGGGAAAGTCCTAAAAATTAAGTCCTTCAAACATCAGATTGAAAGGGCTGTTCCAGCTCATCATGCTACTAATTATTATTTCAGAGGTCCAGTTCAGAGTTTTGTATCACACACAGAGATAAATGCTCATTATGGTACCAGAAATAACACATGAAGTCCTCATTCCATTAATGTGGACTTCTAGAACTCTTAAATACAATTTCCTTGTATTACATCATGATAATGGGCTGAGAAAGATGAGCTTGATAAATGATGATTCAAGTCTGCAAGGAAGCAGAAGACAATTCTCACGGTTATCTTCTGGCACAGTGATACAAAATCTGGTGGAATTTTTATGGAAAATGCTGCAACATTTCCCACTAGAATTATTTTTCAAATTTTATCACCTTTTCTAAAAAAATCTATACTTCTTCACACTATTGCCAGAGCAAGAGGCTGACAGAAACCTCATGAAGTTCAACCAGAAGAGCACAGTCCTGTGTGAGTGAACAGCCTCAGGCACCAGTACCTTCTGGAGGCTGCCCAGCTGGGAAGCAGCTCCACAGAAAGCACTTGGGGGTCCTAGCAGACACCAACATGACCACGGGCCAGTGGTCTGCTCTTGTGGCAAAAAACCCCACTAAAGCATCCTGGGCTGCATGAGGAGCAGCACTGTTGGTGGGGGGATGGAAAAATCCTGCCCCTTTACTGGTGACACCACCCCCAGGTGCTGGTCCAGTTCTGGGCTCCCCAGCACACAAGAGACATGGACATTCTGGAGAGAGTCTGGCAAAGGCCGCAGAGATGATGAAGGGATTGGAGCACCTCTCCTTTGAGGAGAGTCTGAGAGAGCTGGGGCTGTTCAGCCTGGAGCTCTGAGAAGGCTCAGGGGGGATCTCATTAATGTGTGCAAGTACCTGAAGGGAATGCACAGAGGAGGGAGCCAGACTCTTTCCAGACAAGCCCAGTGACAGGGCCAGAGGCCATGGGCACACACTGAAACACAGACAATTCCCTGCAAACAGCAGGAAACACTTTTCCACTGTGAGGGTGACTCAGCACAGGCAGAGGTTGCCCAGGGAGGCTCTGGAGTCTCCATCCCTGGAGACTTTCAGAAGTTATCTGGACATGGNCAAGAGACATGGACATTCTGGAGAGAGTCTGGCAAAGGCCGCAGAGATGATGAAGGGATTGGAGCACCTCTCCTTTGAGGAGAGTCTGAGAGAGCTGGGGCTGTTCAGCCTGGAGCTCTGAGAAGGCTCAGGGGGGATCTCATTAATGTGTGCAAGTACCTGAAGGGAATGCACAGAGGAGGGAGCCAGACTCTTTCCAGACAAGCCCAGTGACAGGGCCAGAGGCCATGGGCACACACTGAAACACAGACAATTCCCTGCAAACAGCAGGAAACACTTTTCCACTGTGAGGGTGACTCAGCACAGGCAGAGGTTGCCCAGGGAGGCTCTGGAGTCTCCATCCCTGGAGACTTTCAGAAGTTATCTGGACATGGTCCTGGGCACCCAGCTCTTAGTGGCCCTGACTGAGCAGGGGGTTGGACCAGATGGCCTACAGAGCTCTTGTCCAACTTCAACCAGCCTGCGATTCTTTACCACTGTGCAGCCAGCTGCCAGTCTGTGAGTTCAAACATGTTTCTGTACTCAAGAAAACTAGCAATGGTAACATTACTTTATGCAATGCTGCAAACTAAATTTTCTCTTGGAAGGTTCCTTGACCATGCAGCAGTACCACAACAGCCCCTAAAATACGTGACATTACCCACTTCTTTGCCGTTTGTTGCACTTTTATGGCCTTGTCACACTAGAGTGGCTGCTGTGAGCTCGCTGTTTCTGGGCCAGCCCTTCAAAACCACATGTGGCTTTTTTTTCACACATTGTGCTTATCCTTTCTAATAACTCAGCACAATAATACACACCAAATTCCATTGTTATTTCAAGTGAAGACCATCAGGGAACAGGGGCAGACTCAGGTCCACTCCATACGGGATTAATCACTATTAACTAAGTATTTCCTTACAAACATACAGTTTCTAAACACTTGAGGACTTCAAATACCATCTTCATCATGCTTCATCCATTAGCAAACAAACCTACAAGCAAAGCTATTTGGTGCAGAGAAATGTACAGTGATTTTTTTTAAATACAGGACAGCGTCTGGGCAATATGCAAACTACTATACATTTTTACATTATTTTGGCTTTAGGACTAGGATTCAAACATCATTCCATCTTAAAAATCCACAGGCTAGACGGGATGACTCATTAAGACGAGTGTGTTTCAGACACAGCATTTTCTTGGCACAGCCACAGAGAGAGAATCCATCCATGCATCCATGTATCCAAGCACCCACCCATGATCTGCAGTCCCACGAGTGTCCGGTCCCCAAATCAGCGGGATAAGGTGTCACCGCGCCCTCTGCTGTCCCCGGGCAGGCTTCGGGACCCGCTCCGGTGCTGATCCTGTCAGTCGTTCCTGTCCTCACATCTAATCGTTTTCCTGCAGCTACAGCCGAACTCAAGACATTAAAACAAAATATGTGAAGTTCAAGTGCTTTTTATCATAAAAGTCTTTTCATTTTTAATCCCTTTTTCCTTCAGACTACATTAAAATGCCGTTTAGTACCTTCCCTGTCACACGGAAACCTTGAGTGACTGCTGCTCAAAGAAAGCAGTGAGGAGTTACTCCAAGACCACCACCTCACAAAACGGTTAAGCCCCAGCCCTAACAGTTTTGAAAAATGAGGTTAAGTTCTAATATAAATCAATTTTCTACAACTGCAATAAGAACTGCTGAACACAGCTACCTGTTTTCTTCTTTTTCGCATTTAAAAATGGCAGTGTATTGCTGCGATTTAACACAAAAGGAATGCAGGAAATACTACACATCAGAAATCCCTGTGCTATCTCTGTTTGGCCTGGACTTGAGAAACTTCTAATCTCTCCTTTCTGCAATAAGTGTTAAGCGTTTTTTTCTATGAGTCAGATAATTAAATCTGAAATGGGGCTTTGTCAGACATACAAAGTGAAAAGTGAAGACAAAACAACTGTGATGTCATCTCAATTAATGCAGAAACAAAATGAAAGGGCTCCCCCACACTTTACCACCACCCAAATATTCCTAGCACATTTTCCTAGCACTCAGGAACAGGAAAGTGTTTCATAAGAAGTTCTGCCATGAAGAACCACTGTATTAATTGAATAAAGTGACAGTATCTGATCAGTAAGTCTCAGTAAGAATAATATAATTCCATAATTTTTTTGGTTTAAACACCTGTCTTCGGTAAAGAATGACAATGTTGCTAAGGAGTGACTTTAAGTATTGTTCAGTATTTTAGAGCAGACATTTACAGCATTGTTTTTTAATGTGTGAGAGTTTTTCACATTAAGTAGCAGTGGCTGTGCTTTATGTTTGTTAAATATACAGTTCAGTGCAACACAGAATCTGTCTCTTTGGAAATCTCTTGCACCTATTTTGCAGGTTTACTAATATCCTTCCTATTTATTGTATTACTATTCTGTGTGACAGCTCTAACACTCCAATAAATATAAGCAAACCCAAAAACAGTAAGTTATGTGAGTTCAAAATACAAGACGGGTCAAGACATATTCTCACAAGTAGCTGAATTTAATTTGAACCCATGTGAGTATTAATGGAACCAGGTTTGTGAAGACAAGCTGGGGGAAGGGTTATGAAGTCCCACACACATCTGATGTAAAAGAGTAGTCTCTTTTTGGTTCTATTCTAAAAAAATGTTCTTCAGTCTTGGTTTTTCCCAGAAAACACTTCAGAAATTGTAGAAGCCTGATACTTTTGAATTATTGTATTTCAGATATATGAATGCTTCTAAAAATAAGAACATCATTACATAATGCACCTTTGTAGTCAACTGAATAAAAATGACAGCTAGTTCATCTGAAGTTTTCTAACAAAAAATGTAAAATGCATAGGTGATAATGAATCAAAGTATGTTTTACTTTAGACTTAGGCTGCTGAATTGGTGTAGTTTCATTATTAAAAAGGTGTCTAATAGAACAGCTGTTACCTGGTACCTTAATTCACTCACCCTAGGAGATTCACAAAGTAATTCAGAAGAAAAAATCCAGAGATAGTCTCAGGATGTTGTTGTCTTGGAAACTGCAGTGCAGATGACTACCTTCTCTTGGGAGAAAAATGTCTCTACGAGTATTTTTGTTCAGCGTAACTGCATTATATTTCTCTCCAGTAGAAGCAGAGTAGCCAGCATGGAGTGATACAGAGCTACTCCTTTTGTCTTAATGACATTCCTATGAGCCATCAGATCTGACCCAGAAAATACACAGCCATGCTAGATTTTGCATTTCACCTTCTCAGTGGAAACTGCACATTTAAATGTTATGTTTGCTGAATAAACTAAACCTAAAGGACATGAAGATGCATGTTTCGTTAGTTAAAGCTATAAACAGACCTCAGAGTTGTGTGCATTTCAATTTCTGAGCTACAACAAATGAAGAGGCACAGTTACTTGCTTCTTCTGTACTTCTTTGTATCAAATAAATTCAAAGGAATCTCATTTATATCCCAGTCTTTTGAGATCAGCCTCTTGGTGCCAAGGCATGGCAAGGAAAAAGGTTTAAAAAAGTACAAGTCACATTTTTGGAAAACCAGAGTGAGACATTCTCCAGTTTCAGGATAAAGGCTAAAAAACACTATTACTTTTAATACTGTTTTCCAACTCTCTCTGCTACCACCTTTAATTCACATATTGTTTGCAATTGTATCTCATTACATGTGAGAGATGGCAAGTAAGATCTATGCCTCCCCTTCAAAGCAAAAAAACCTTCTGACGCAGAGCATTTTGTGCATTAAAGAATAAAAAAGGTCAAATCTGTGTCCTGATCACTAAACTAATACTAAACCAAATCACAACGAAACTAGCCTTGATGTATGCAGCTGCAGCACGTTTCAAGAACTGTAACTCTTCTTTACCTACAATAATGGGCACACAGAAGAGTTCCTTCCTAACAGCCCTGTAAACCTTCTCCAGATCAACAACCACTCTCTCCTATTAACTGCCTCAAAGATATTTTATCTTAATAAGACATATTCAGAATGTGAGTCAACAACTCCACAAAAATACCACTGAAAGACGAAAACTGTATGAGCAGCTGCAGATACTGAAACCACAAACATATTCCAGGATTCCCACTATTTGCTTCCCCGACTTTAAAAGAAAGATGAGACTTCAACCTATGGCTCCACATGTATTTTGCCATCATCTTAACTAAAAATGTGATTTCATCACTTACAGAATGGAGGAACAAACAAGTGCCTGATTCTCTATCCATGTTAATATCTGCACAATGTGATAGAGCACGTTAAGTTAAAGGTACCAGGACTGGGTGTTGCAGGATCTGTAGGCTTCAGAGTCATTATTCTCAGTATAAGCAGCCTTCTGCTGCTTATAAGTGTTTCCACATCATCTAGCTTGACTAAACTAATTGAGGCTTGCATGCATTACCCTTAAACAAAATTGTTCCCTTCTATCAAGTCAATATATTTTTTTAATCAGCCCAGGAGGAGGGAAGGCAGGAGTGAGGGCCTAAAAAAAATTCTGTTAGTCATTTATATCACAAGACTGCTGTGAAGAATTAGTTAGATTACGTAAATATACACCAAAAAGAAATTAAGTGGTCACAAAATTTCATTCTCTACCATTTCTTTTGTAAATCAAAATCAATGCTTTCATATATATAAAATCAGTTCTCTTACATATAAGGAAAAACTCTAGAGACTGAGCTTTGTCCTTCACCAGAAAATGAGAAAGCCTTCTCAAAAGTAGTCTCAGGTGGCATTTAGCAGTAAGCACAAAAAATTGAAAATATTCTAAACACAACACAAAACATGCTCATTTACAAAAATAATCATCCCACACTCTGCTACGATAGCAAGGAAAATGACATAGTCATATTTATTACTTCTCTGAATCACTCCTTGATGATTTTAAGTAAAATTGCACTGAAACTACATTTATTTAGGGAAAGAGTTTCAACATGGGTTTGCTGATATGGAAATTGCAAAAAAATCTCAACATTATTTTGGCTAACATTGGACTGACACTGTGCATCTAGCATTAGAACCAGTTATTTTTCCTTTCAGAGAGATTTTAATAAAATTAAAATTAATTACATTTTAAAAGGGAGAAAAGGAGGACAAATTAGGTGTCAGACTTAAAATGGTTGATTATGCCTGATTTGCTGATTTGAGTGTGTATGGCCAACAATTGCTGCTAAAAACCCATCTCACTCTGTAGGCTCTGTAGGTGTACTCAAACCACTTGATATCATAGAAATAAAACTGCTGCTGGAACTTCTCCCAGTCACATGCAGATCTTCTTGAAAATGAATATAGAGTTTGTTTTTAAGAAAACTTTTGACATCAGTTAACACATCAGGAACATGTTCAGAATATTAAAAATTTATTTCTTAAAAAAAACCCTAGAACTTTTCATTAATTTAACATATTTTCCATTCAAGAGAATGAGGAATTCAGTGTGTGAGATTATTTCTTCTTGGCACCTCAATTCCATTTTTTTCCTAAATAAGAAGTGAAGAATTTGGAGAAACACAGACAAACTTATAACCATAAATGATGTCCATTATACCTAAACTGTAAAGTATACGGAGTGTTTTTCAGAAACATTTTATCAAAAAAATCAGTGTATTTTAGAGTGAAGTTTGCTTCCATTCCTTTTGTCTTTCATCCATTGGAGGGCCATGTCTGCACTGTTTGTCAAGGATGCTGTTTCCACGAGCCCACTGATGCTTACTGACCACATGATGAACAAAGTCACACCATACTTCCTACCGTGGTAAGCATAAAATATAATTTATTATAATTGTTATTATCATAAAATATAATTTATTGCAGTAAAACCGTTATGTCAGAATACTAAATTTTGATGCAATAACAACGTGCAATGAATTTTTCACGTGAACCTTGGAGCTTCCTTGGAGCAAAGCCAGAAGTACCTGACCATGTCTGAACCCTGCTGTAACAGAGTTGCAGGACAAGTATGGAGAGGAGTCAAGCTCTCCCTGTACTGGTGAGAGTCCTCAAGTCCTCAAGTCCTGTGCCCAGTTCTGGGCCCCTCAATTCAGAAAGGACACTGAGGGGCTGGAGCACGTCCAGAGAAGGGCAATGGAGCTGGTGAAGGGTCTGGAGCACAAGTCCTGTGAGGAATGGCTGAGGGAGCTGGGGGTGTTTAGGCTGGAGAAAAGGAGGCTTAAGGGGACACCTTATTGCTCTCCACAACTGCCTGAGAGGAGGGTGTAGCCAGGTGGGGGTAGGCCTCCTCTCCCAGGCAACAGGATGAGAAGAAATGACCTTAAGCTGCACCCAGGTACAGGCTGGATATCAGGAAGAATTTCTTCACTGGAGTAGTGCTGAGACATTGGAATGGGCTGCTCAGAGAGATGATGGAGTCACCATTCCTGAAGGAGTTCAAGAAATGACTGGACATGGCAGTTACTGCTATGGTTTATTTGACATGGTGATGTTTGGTCAGAGGGTGAACATCTTTTCTAAACTTAATGATTCTGTAACTCTGAGTCAATGTTGTGGGGTTAACCAAACACTGTATTAAACAACGATTAACAGTAGTCATACAACCTAGTACTTACTACATGACAGGTAACTGGCTTGTCTACAATATACTTTTAGACCTTTTTAGATCATCCCTCATTGTAGACATCAAAGGCTGGGTAAGGGACTCTGTGACTCTTGAGAGGTAACTCTGAGAAGCATCCCAACCCGAGAGATCTCAGTGCATTAAACTTGGTTGGACTTGTCCATAAAGCTGTAACAAATCAAAATCGCTGGGGGGCACAGAAACAAGACAAGATTATTCCACGTTTTGTAAAGGTCACCATGAAGAAATTAACAATTACACTTCATACCTGGTGAATTGGATCTAAATTGCAAGATTTTAACCTTTTAGGAATTTATTAAGGCAAGTTTAATGCACTAGGAGTTTGTTATGACACTTTAGAAAGTTAGAAGGATATATTGTTCTGTACCCATGAGAAAAGAAGTCCTCAAGCAAATTGTTTCCAATACTTTTGAGGCTGCCCCAGATGACATAAGAATGGGTTACTCAGGGAAATTTCTTTTCTGTGTGTAACAGAGAGACAATTCTTGACTATTTAATTACAGTATATTTTCTACAGTTTATGGCCTATGTGAAATCTAACAAAAGAGTATTTTCTGAAAGAAATTATTATTATTTCCCCAAAATTACAGCAAGTAAGCATTCTTAGCTGACAACTCAATAATCACTCTCAAAAGCTACTATAAAGTATCATGCATCAAGCAATATTAATACCAATGCCCATCTTACAAGCTTTGACAGTGTATATCATTGCTAAGACATGCAATTTAAATACCTTTTATTATGACATTTAAATAACTATAGGAATTTAATATTCAGTCCTATTCAAAAGGTATGCATGAAGCCATAGACAATATATTGTCATTTGATTGTACTATTCTAAATAACTACTTTTGCAACTTTTAAGTACATTAGTAGTTTCGTATCAATTTTCAGTACTTTCAGAACTTTGCATTGTTATGATTGATTTTCACTCATACCCAATACTAAAACTAAAATAACACCAAAACTCCAATCCACCCCAAACCCAAAAATTAGCCTTTTAATCCATAGAGTATTTTTGTCAGGATTAATGTCGTTTTAAAGGTGCTTAATTTAGGTCTAATTCACTAAAATCTCTTTACGGAACTACAACAATAAAAACCTAACCCAAACTCCCCTCATAGCTAGAACTATCTCAGTCACCATATTCCCTGCCTGAACTTCAATTTGCTGCCTTTAAAAAATGTGACTCAAATCCATACACAAACAGGACAAAGTGAGAAGGCAGTGAGCCAGAAAAGGTATATTGTGCATTACAGAAAGCTGACTTAGTCCTTTTTAGCAAGGCAAACAGGCATTAATTAAAAATTCAGGGTTATGCTGAAGACAGCAATCTAAGTTATTTTGAAAAAACAGTTCACATTTTTCAGGTAAAAATATCTCCCAATACTCACCAAGCGTTGCAATACCTTTTCTCATATTTGTATTTTTGCTTATTTGACATCCAAAATGTATCAATTTGCTTCAATCATTTCAGACACTACACATCATAAAAACAGTGTCTGTACAATCTACAAGGTGAATGAAAACCTGGAACAGCACAGACATTTAACACAACTACCTAAAGTCAGCATTATTTAGTCTAAATTCTTCCACTTAATCATTGGGCTAATTAAGAAGGCCCCACAAAATGTCTCATATGCAATTAGTTTTCTAATTCAGAGTTCAACACACTGAACCTTCAAACAAATTTGTAGAGGCCCAAATTTGTGAAAGACTACAATCTCTTAATATCACATTTCAAGGGCCAAATGACTTTTCAGGTTCTTGTCCTATTATTTGAATTAAAAGATTACTTTGAGTCGAAGCCCAAAACTAAAATTAAAGTATCATTCTTTTTTCTCAGCAAATGGAACAGACCAATTGCTCAGTACTTGGAAGATGGTAATTTAGACCTACCTCACACTATTACATCCTCTTTTTCCTGGGCATACACTGGAGTAAAAAGAACTATTTAAAGAAAAGAAACTAAAAGTCTACTTGATTTCAATGTTTAGGTAGTTATTGTAATAAATCAGTTTCTCAAATTCCTGGAAATGTTTTGACAAGTAGGCTGCACTGGAGCTGCTAACAACACCACATGCTGCCTGTCTTTGGTTTACAAAGGCATTCTGGTCAGAATCCACAAATTAGATGTGGATTGACATATGTGAGCACCAAGAGATCCTCAGGCTAGCTACCAAAATTAGTCCTGTAACTAGCCAATCCACAGTCCAAAACATAGTATTACAATGGTGAAAAGAAGAAAGTTACAGTAATTGGGAATGCAGGAAATCCTGGTTTCTAGTTCCAGGGTACGTGCTTTACATAACCTTCAACCAGAGGAATTTTGAGTCTAAGCAAAGCACAACAAAACCAAAGCATATTGGGAAAACACAAATAAAGCATTTGTGTAGAAAAATATAACCATTTATAGCTTGAAGAGGCAATCAAAAAACCTAAAATTATTATTTCAGGAATATATAAAAAACAATCAGAGTAATGTTACCTCTCAGCAATCAATGAAATATGACAAAATTTAATTAACAGAAAGACAAGGCCAGCATGAAATACATTACAGCTTTAAGGTTAGTTTACTTACAAATACAGCAAAACACTGGTGACTTCATCAGGTAAGAACCTTCGTTTTTCTGAGGGACTTGTCTATTTGTTCATTTATACATATCACTGACGATGCACTCTTCCCCGGGTTTTTTTAAAGCGTATTTTATTTTTATTATTTTTATTTTTAAGGAGGATATACGGGAGGGTCCACCAGGCCTCTCGTGGGAGGGAAGGTAACGATGAAGCAGATGATGATGATATTGCAAGCTTTCAAATTAGAAACAACTCAGCTACGCAGGGCCAATGCTTTGTAAATACATTAATTTCTAANCACCAGCCGGTTCTTCTCCGAGCGGGAGGGCCGGCCCCGGGCGGCTGCGGCGGCGTCTGAGCCTCGCTGGGGCAGGGCGCCGTGCCCTGTGCCCAGTGCTCTCCCGCCGCTCCTGGATAACGCCACGGGCTCGCTCCGGGAGCCGGAGATGCGGAGACCCGTGCGGCCGCAGCCTGCGGCCAGAACCGCCCCGCGGCAAAACCTGTCGAGGCACGGAACCCAGCGGGGCTCCGCAGTCTGCAAGCGATTACTGTATTTTCAAAGAAAAGTTGCCAAGTGACCTCCGTCTGAACTCGGTGTTTGTCAGTGTTAAATTCATCGCACAGTCGGGAGGGGGCTGAGCCTTCCCGGCGGGTGGGCCAGCCCTGCTGAGCCCCGCAGGAGGTTCTGTGTGTGCCTGGAACAGAGCTCAGGGTTGGAACCTCCTGAGTTGCACCCCTGCACACAGAGCAGTGTGGTCAATGTCACCTTCAAATCCGTATCTTTTGGTAGAGGTGCCACTGCTTTTCGTTGTGTGGTGTTTCGACGGAGATAGAATGACTGTGAAAATGCAAACTACAGTAATTACTATCCTGTGACAGTCAGATTTATCAAGCAATCTGGGGTGCAGATGGTGTGTTTTATTTCCTGTTCCATTGTTGACCAGCTTTGAGATCCTGCTTTAAGTGCCTCCCATACTTCTGTTTTCTAGAACATATTTCCCCACCCTTTAAGACACAAACTAGGGAAGTATCTTTCAACCTATATGCAAGCTCCATGCTGGTTATGGCAAATAAGGTAGCACATAATGAATAATAACTTCATAATTTAAGTGAGGTGTATTTGTGTCGGCTGGAAACTCTGCAGTCTCTGAGGTGGTGGCCTATTAATCTGTTCCAGAAAGTGATAAGCTAAACAATTGCATAGGAACATTTTATGGCACTGAACTTATCCTTTTGCTTAAAAAGAGAAGATCAGAGTAAATACCCTCATGTTTCTCTAAATGTAGTAAGCAATTTGGGTGGGCAGCCAGGTTTTAAAATGCAGCATATGGATGCTGTTTAAAAAAAGGCTGCGCTTTGCCTTGAAGCTTCATTTTTAGTATGTGAAGCATAATGCACTGTAAACAGCCAGTATTTATGAATGAATGTTCTGATTTTTTCATAGTTCCTACTCCTCTGCCAGAATTCTTTATTGGTAGCAAACTTTGAGATGGTGTTTTTGAAGAGTTTGTTGCTATTGCAATTTTCTCTCATAGACGCAATCTCAGAGATGAAAGTAGGCTGCAAGAGTTGTTTGTGCTGAGACTGATGCACTGTGATGCGCTTCAAGTGAGAAAGCACAAGCTGCTGATAGTTTATCCCTCAAAGTAGAAAAAGGGACAGTTTTATCTGCTAGGTTTCTGAAGTGGGACTGGAAATGGGGCTCTGCAGGGCAGTGTAGGCTGTGGGCCCTTTGTTGTGCTGCCTCTGTGCCTCGGGAGCACCAGACTGTGACTGTGCTGGCCGGGTGTTCTCATGTACCTGCATCTTGTCTTCCTGCTGCTGGCCAGCTGCAGTTCCTGACAGGTGGTGTCCTGAATCCTGCATGTTACAGATCCAGGTTTGAATTCTTCTACATGGGAGCTGCCTAGCTTCACTGAAAATAAGGAATCTGCTACATACATAATGTTCCTATTCCCTTCTTTTCCAGCATTTATTGACCCTTGTCTATGGGGTCATATATGCTGTGTGTACACCTACCCACTTAGTATCTGTTAGAATGGGTGTTTTGTTTTGGTAGGTTCAAAGTTTCGTAAGTTTTAAAATGGGATCAGCACGAAAAAACGTGTGAAAATAAAGTTTTAGACTAAATTTAACATAGGATTGATGCTTCTCTTTTTCACATTAAATGAAATTTACAGTAGGACTTCGTGTTTTTCTTAAGATGAGCTTCTAACTAAATATACAATTCAAAATTCTTTTTGCCTTTTCTCTCTGATAGCTCCGTTTATTTTCAGTTGAATAACTGTGTCAGCATGCTAGTTTCCAATTTTGTAAATTTTTTCTTTTAAATTTACTGGGAAGAATTTTTACCCAGTCTTCCAAGCACAGGCCATCCTGCTGGAACTGAACAGATCACCAGCAGTGAGCAGTATATACTTTCTCTCTCTATATATATACACCAGTGTATACTTTCTCTTTGGACTTTGCTGTTCCTTTACGTCTAAAGTGAAGCTGAAACATGCGAGCTTGTCAAAAAATTACATTAATTTGTTGGATGTAACTGGCAAGATGAACTCTTAGATGATAGCCCAGCATTTGTGTACAAAGTCTGAGGATACTGCTTACATTTTGCCAAGAGAAGTTGGATTATTTTGAAGCTGATTTTCCAGAAAAGAAATGAGAGCAAGTCCCTCCACACAGAGTATGTAAAGCTGAAGACCCATCATGGTAGTGTCACACGAAATGCTTCTTCCCCTAACTGTACCATCATATTGTGGTTTCTTGACAGGGGTAACTTTTTTGTATTATCATAGCTTTAAAAGTTTAAGGCAGATGGGCTAGGGTTTATTGTGGGGAGGGCCATTGAATGGCTGAGTCAACAGACTGGGACTCTTGAAGCAGGTCCTGCAATGGCTTTTCAGTATTGTTCTGTCCTAGCTAAGGTTTGCACTATGGACCAGGTCTGGATTTTGCAGCTCCAAGGTCTCCCAGATGTCATTTTGCACATCTTCTCTGGTCTCTGTAGTAGCTGAACACTTCATGGCAACTCACCTAAAACCTTCCACCACTTTCTGGCTGTTTCAGCTGTGTATTTCGGGACTGTTAACTAATATAGTATCCTGGAAATATAGAAATAGTGTGTGAAATTTTTGGAATGTAACTGTCCTTCCTGCTTTGAGGAAAATAAATGTAAAAGAGCCAAATAGCTTCTAAACTTCAAGAGGCAGTATCAGGAAACTGGGAAATCTGGGGAGAGAAATTGAATTTTGCATTAGAATAGTGATGCAAATATCAATGAACAGCAGCCCTCAGTTAGTGTCTCCTTCAGTGTTGTGAGCATTTTGCACCTTTCACTTGACCTGAATGCAGTCATTGACCATTCTGCAGTGAGTTTGGGTAATCCTGTCTTATGAACAGGCACAGCTTCCATCCTGTGTCCAGGGGTGTTTTGCATGGTCAGTCACTTTGTTTCACAGGCACTAATTTAGCACTGTCTGCATGTGAGTCCTGCTGCAGAAGCTTGCTTTGGGTGCATGATGGACAAGACACTTCAGGCATTCTTCAGTAGTTTCTTGTGGTAGACTTGCCCTATTGCTTGGTCATTCTGCAGATCTGAGGGACCTTCAGAAGGACAAACAGATGATGCCCTGAATAAATAGTTTTGTGAGATAGGCACCCCACCTTGGATAAATCTGCATCCCTGGTATTTTGCATTATGAATTTCTGTTGATTCTTGGGAACTGAGTGCAACATGATTTCTGAACCATATGAATCATCAAAAATTATACCAAAATGTTGGAGAAAAGATTGTTACCAGATGACAAATCCTGGTTTGCAACTTCACAAAAACTGAGTAGTCACCAGATAAAGCATTTTTGGTATTGCACTATGTCTCAGTACATTTCAGTATGCAGTGGGTCTAGTCCTCTGGTGATTTTGGCTAGTGCATTCTGGAGTTGAAGTGTTTCAGGCTGACTTGTCAACTTTGTGCGAACTGTACCGGTCTGTCATTTTGGCGTGTTCAAAGCAATGTTGTGAAACTTAGCTCACCCAAGTCAGACTTCTTGCATTTGGTAATAAGTAAAGGTATGGATTTGTGTTTTGTGGGTTTTTTTGTCTCCTTGCTGTTTACCTTTGGCATATTGTTTGTGAGTTACAGCTGTTAAGTTCTTGTGGTAATTCACAGAATTAATTAGCCAAGCAGCGCCTGACTGCATCTTCATTGCTTTTGGAGACTTTCATGTCTCTGTATGCAAGGCCAGGCAAAGTTTGGCCAGGGACTGGGTTTAGCGTTCATAAAAGGAAGACCCAGCAGTACATACAAACTTCAGGCTATTAAGATACTGCGTTGAAAGAAGCAGACTGGAATGTCACTTCAGGTTTAATCTTGCTTCTTGAAGAGCTCAGCTTGTGTTAAATGGAGCAGCACAGATGAGGACCTTCGTTTGATACCCATTTCGTGCTTTTAGTGGGATAGGAGAATGCTTTTTTCTTCTCTCTGTTCTCAACTGACCAAGGAAGCTGAAGGGACCTGAGTGTGTTTGGAGACAGAGCCACATGATTTACAAGTGTTTTACCTTGAGTTCACCTTAACTGTGTGTTTTGTGGCTTTGGATAT
Source organism: Drymodes brunneopygia (assembly GCA_013400955.1). Taxonomy (NCBI): domain Eukaryota; kingdom Metazoa; phylum Chordata; class Aves; order Passeriformes; family Petroicidae; genus Drymodes; species Drymodes brunneopygia. The sequence goes on from VZTZ01036329.1 coordinate 110,358, forward strand.
ATGTTGTGATGTATGGAAGATTAAATCTGTTTTCTGAATAAGCAAATACTTTCTTAAACATGCACACTGTGCCACTTTTGATTACTTCAGTAATAGTCCAGTGAGGATACAACTAAATCAGCACACTCAGAGTACTCAGTAATAAATTTTATTTAAGCTAATTGAGTTGAGGTTGAGGGGCTGACACTCAAAGTGTATCTGTAGATCTTGTATTAAGAAGACTTAAGATGGAGAATTCGTTTTCTGAGATGACAAGAAATCTTATCCTGCTTGAGATCTGAGGATTTCTCCCTTTAGCAACCAATTTTTCCATTAATGGGAGTCAGTGGAGAAATGATATGTAATGGAAGGTATAAAATAATGTTGCTTTCTGTCCTAACAAATGTGAATCCTTGATGAGCCGTGTTTGTTTTAAAGAAGCTGCTATTCAACATGCTAGGAAAACCTGATGAAAAAGTAAAATGTGGTATGGCCCATTGAAACTAAACAGCTAAGTCTCTTCTGCTTTGTTTGTTGGTAGAAATCCTCATGTTTATCACTGTTGTTTTAAAAGCTTAAGTTTCTTGTGCAGGTTTGTCATCTAATCAGACTGGCCTCTGTGTCTCAAATCTTCCCCATGTTGATCATGCTGCCTTGCATAGGACAATGAAAAATGGGACATGTGAAAGTGAGCATATGGCTGTTTATATGATTTTCTTCTATGTGATCCTTAGTTTCAGAGCACCTGGTCATGCTGCTGTGGGGTGCACCTGGGTGGCTTTTGATCAGTCAGTTGTCTGTACGAGTTAGCATGTTCTCTTTCTCTTGCTGGAGCAGTTGTTACAACTCTGTCGCATGTTTATTACAAACCTAGGGATGCTTGTGTTGATTCAGCTGAGTTAAACTGCTTGGATGATAGCCTAAAGACAGAAAAAATGGGGCCTTCGTCATTTAGGATCTTAGGAAGATCGAATCAAACTTTTCAGATTACAGATTTCAACAAAGATGAAAAAAGATGATGGAATGTTTGATTGGGAAGCATTGCTAGCATGTTCTATTGAGAAAAACAATTGTCACCTACTGGAAATAAGCTTAATTATGTTTCTTTCTGTTTTTTAAGAGATGAAATTGGATTAATACCCTGCCCTGAAGCCAGATATAACCGGAGCCCTATTGTCCTGGTAGAAAACAAGCTTGGTGTGGAGAGCTGGTGTGTGAAGTTTCTTTTGCCATATGTCCACAATAAACTTCTCCTCTACAGACAGAGAAAACAGTGGCTGAACAAGGATGGTAAGTTCTGAGTTGGAGAGGAATATATTATGTGTTTCTTAGGGCACATTTTTTATTTATCATAGAATCATTTAGTTTGGAAAAGTGCTTTAAGATCAGAGTCCAGCTGTAAACCTGACACTGCCAAGTCCAGCACTTAACCATGTTCCTAAGTGCTGTGTGTATGTGTCTTCTAAAATACCTCTAGGGATGGTGGATCTACCTCTTCTTGGGCAGCCTGTTCCAATTCTGACAATACTTTCAGTATTTGGTTTATTCAACCTAAACCTCTCCTAGTGCAGCCTGAGACCATTTTCTCTCATCCTATTGTTTGTTACCTGTGAGAAGAGACTGACACTCGCCTGGCTACAATCTCCTTTTATGTAACTGTAGAGAACAATAAGGTTCCCCCAAGCCGCCTTTTCTCCAGGCTAAGCACCTCCAGCTCCCTCAGCTCCTCTTCATGAGATTTGTTCTTCAGCTGCCCTTCTCTGGGCTCACTCCAGCACCTTGATGTCTCAGTGAGTACATGGAGACAGTCACTGATGTGATCCTGCTGGCCACTGTTGTGATCCAAGCCAGGATGCCCTTGGCCTTCTTGAGCATCCAGGGATGCTGCTGGCTCATGTTCAGCTGGTTCTGGCCAGACCCTGGGTCCTTTTCCACCAAGCATCTTTCCCTCAAGCCTGTAGTGTTGCAGGACGTTGTTGTGACCCAGGGGCAGGACCCGTCAGAACCTCATACAAGTGGCCTTGTCTCATCAATCCAGCCTGTCCAGATCCCCCTGCAGAGCCTTCCTGCCCTCCAGCAGATCAACACTCCCACCAGCATGGTGTAATCTTTAGACTGACTGAGGGTGCACTCAATGCCCTTGTCTGGATCATTTACCCTTCCTAATGGTCTGGAAGAAATGGTGGTTACTGAGGAGAGCAGGCTTTGGATTGTGCATTTTAACTTAAACAAGTTTAGGGTCATTTAGTTGAAAATAAAATTTCTTTCTCTCTTGCCCAAACTGGAAAGGTTAGAGGTAGACAAGTCACTTCAGTGAGTTATTTGAGGAGGAATTTTCTCTTGTTTTCATGAGTCAAAAGGAAAATGTAGTGATGTATATATCTAAAGTAAGAAATGACTGCAGTGTGTTTCAGATGTAGAGGTACCAGAAATCATTAGTCCCTACAGCTTGGTAATTGTAAAGTTTTATTTCCTTTCTCATCTCTTTGTTTTGGTTTGGTTTTCAGTTTAACTTGCATGAAAAATTCTTTTGTATATGTTCTTTATTTTTGTTTTTTTAAATGTAAGCCATCTACAATAGAAGAGAGGAGAAAAACAGGGTGCTGATTTAAGGGTCTGCTTTTAGATGTGGTGTCTGATATTTTTTCTGACAGGATCCTGGAAGAAGGAGATGCTTTATAATCATTCATTGATAGGTTAGTGCCACAGATGTTTAATTTAGTTACAGTTTCTTTTGGATACTTGGAATTCAGAGTCACGATTGCTCCTCCTGAAACTATTATTTCAGTTTAGAAATCTAAATTTTACAATATGTTTTTATCCTTTCTCCAATATTTTTTTGAATTTATACATGCATACTATTTATGTTATGTCAAGATGGTTTTCTGAAATTGTTACAAACTACTCCCAGAATATCTAAAAAACCGGATGCAGCCACATTTAAAAGTGAACTAAAACCATGTTGGTTTTATTTGTCCTTTTGCAGTTGGGGAGACTTGAATGTGCAAAAGGACATGTTCAGAGTGAACATCTACAGTGCTATAGTTTGCCTGAAACGTATCTAGTATAAAGTAATTTCAAATTGTAAATAAAAGATGTTGGGGGAATAGATGGCAACTACTGTCGCTGTGTGCCAGATCTGTCGTAAAACTTCCAGTTAAAAAGTGGCTCAGAGGTTACTAAATTGTGCCATTTTTCTATTGAAAAGTGGCTCAGGGGTTACTAAATTGTGTCATTTCACATCTCTGGCTCAGAATCCACACTTCAGGAATCTTGATCTGTTACTTGCATCAAAGAACCCTGACATGAAAGAACTGGGTATTGCTTGGAGATTTTCCTTTTATCTGCATCTTTCCTTTGATTATGTTCAGGATACAGTGAACCTCTGCAATGCGAAAATGGACAAAATTTAAACAAACTCTGTTTAAGGTGGACTTGACTTGGTGCTGTTACAGACCTTTGGGATTGCCAGAATGATTATATTAACTGGAAATCAGGACTAAACAAGCTGTATGGTTTTAAGTAGCCTTTGAAAATATTTTCTGAGAAGTATTTAAAAGACTGAAATAGGCTGCAATAAACTTTTGCTTGATGTATATATAACATGTACAGTAGTAGCACCTAATAATCATGAAAACCATTATTGTAGGTAAAAAGGAAAATGTACATGAAACAATCACAGCTCACAATTTTAACTATACCTTCTTATAGAACTGATGTTTTGTTAAATGTTCCAAACTAATTTTTGAATGTAAATTTGAAACAGCAGCCACAAAACACTTGGCAGATGTTTAATTTTATGTATGTTTGATTTTGTGGATGTGAGTAATCTGGTTATTTGAATTGGGATAGTCAGCTGCATGAAATTAAATGTATGTTGAAATACTTTGCTGGTTCAGGAATTGGGTAAACCAAGGAATAATATTTGTACATTCAGGCAGCAAACTAGGAAGAAGCTTTGCATATAAGAAATAGTTATTCCTTGACAGCAAAGAGGGCTTTAACTAAAACTTGTGAAAACAGAAAGTTAAGTTTGTTCTTTGAGACACTTTTCAAAACATTACAGCTTAGTGCAAAATCAACAGTAAAGAATTCCACACAACACCCCTCACCATCCCTCGCATTATATGATGGCTTAGCATGTTCCTCATAAGGAAGAACGTAAAGGAAAACACAAAATTTCTTCATTGGACATAAATGATCAGTCAGTCACACAATAATATATGAAGGTATTTCACTTTTTGACTTACTTAAGTATTGACTCTTGTTTCAAAGATGCATGAAGCTGTGTCCCTTTGCATTTTGAATTAATTCATGTCTCCTTACTGTTGAATTTTGTCAATGACTTCTTTACACTTCATTTTGCAGTCATATTAACTGCACAACCAGAGATCAGTTTCCATGAGATACCATCTTTTTCCTTCAAGTAATGAAGTACCTCTTATTTGCAGGAAATCACCTGAAGTACAATCTAATTAGTATTTTAAAATCAAGGTGATTCGGAGACAATGTAGCCAAATTTAATTGACAGAAAAAGCTTGGATAGTCACATTCAGTTTTTATGACTTAGTTAAAAGTAAGTGCAATACATAAATCTACAGTATACAGTGCTTAAATGCAGGGATGCAACCAAGTTTTGATTTTTGCTTTGGGTTTTTTATTGAATTAGTCTTAAAGCTTTGATCTGAAGCACTTCACAATGTATTTAAAGTATTTTCTGTAGAGTTCAATTGGGAGTACTTTTGTAATCCTAATTCATAGCTGTGGTGTTCATTTTTTAGCTGCAGGTTTTTTATAGTGTGTGTATTTTTTGTAACAGTATGGTATATGGCAACCATCTGCAGCTCAGACTTCTTCTAAAATAGTAGAGTATATTTTTACTTCTCTGTAGTACTTAAAAATCTTTGGATTTTCTTTGAAGAATTCTGTGCTTCCCATATGTAGTGTGTGCGCAGTTAAAAACACTAAATACTCAAGGATTTTATATAATAATCTTCCTTGCTGAGGACATGCTCAGTTCATTATTTTAAATCATGAAAAGAGAGGATATGACAGATCTTACTCACTCCTAAATTAAGCTAACATTTATTCTGGAATGAGGGCAGTATTTTACAGAGATACAGCAGCCCGTAGCAGAGAGACTTTGAGGATTGAGAGGGAGTAAGGGTCTGCAGAGAGATCAGTGCTGTGTGTAAATCACTACTAATCTTAATATCTCTTGTTCCATTGTTTTAGAGCTGATAGATATCACGTGTACCCTGCTACTGCTGAACCCCGACTTCACCACTGCTTGGAATGTGAGGTATGTTGCACTCAGAAAATGCCATCAAAAGACCTGGGCCTTGCATGAGTCAGCTGAAAGCTTTGTTTCTAGTGGTTGTTAGTGACAGAGCAAGAACTTGTCAGCTAAGAAGTGCTGAAGGAGTGTTAAAAATGTCTTTCCTACCTATTGCAGATAGTTTGAGACTGCCCTTTTTTGGTAATTGTTGAGTTTTTTTGTTTGTTTGTTTGTTTGGGATTCTTTTTTTTTTTGTTTGTTTGTTCAGGTTTTTGGATTTTTTTTTTTGTAGTGCAGGCTAAAGAATTCAGTGCTGCATATGAAGGCACATGTTTGCACCACATTTTCAGGGTGTGTAAGTCCCACTGAACTACCATTCCTCTTTCTTCCTGCAGTTAATGAGGGTAGTGCTCAGCTGGTATCTGCTGTATTCACTGTTCTCATTTTTACCTCTCTCTGAGTTCCTTTGAGATTCAAGCTCAGTTTGCTGCCACCACCAGTGCAGGCTATCAAAGCTGAATAGACCTCAGTAGATACACCGCAGGAGAGGGGCAGAAGGTGTCTACCCTTTATTTCAAACACATTTTCCGCCTCCCCTCTCCTTTCTTGTACCTGTTGGGTTTAGTATAGCTTCATCATTGCGGAACTTGTCCAGGAGTCATGATGGAGGAGGAGCAAGAATTTACCTCCTTGCACTTCAGGAAGTGCAGAAACAACAGTTCCTTACCACTTTGTAATCTTACAACTTTTCTCTAAATCTCAGAGCTGGAGGAATGTTCTCTTTCTGCTGCCTGGGTAAGACTGGAGACAGTCTTAAAGCTATAGTTTCAGTAGGGCTGGAGAACTGACAAACTTATGATAGTCTCTAGGAGTGCATTAATGGAAAACAGGACTTCTGTAGTTAAGGTGCACTATTGCAGTTCGTACATTAACAAAATTACCTAGAAAGATGATGGCTGCATCTAGTTGTCAGCCCTAGTTATGGCAAATTCAGCCTTTTCTTTTTTCTTCTTTCACTGCTGGTATAGTTCTGAAGGATTCTGCTGTGTTTTGTGTCTTTCTAGCATCTCAGGTCTAAAAAAAGGGGATGAATGTGATAGCAAAGGGTTTACTGTCATGAAAATGTATAGCTTGAGTAGCTTTGAAGTGATAAAATGGAATTAGGAGCTTGTATAAGTACTAGAGCTGTTACAGTAATCTCATCTTACAGTACTTATAATTGATTTTTGGTTTATGTTTTGTGAATTTTTTTTTATTGCATGTGCATTCATCCTTAGCAGTCTGTCTTTTTTTCTGCTTGTCGGCTGAAAGAGTTCGCTTTTATGTGCATGAGAAGAGTAGTTCAAAGTTGTAAGTGGAATTAAAAATGCTAAGGAATATGGATGAGGTTTGTTTTCTCTTTTATGATGTTTATGATTTACCAAAACATACAAATTACTATGGAAGGTGGCCTTACTCCCTGAATTGTTGACTAGTGTTCTGCCAGTCAATCTGTCTTTGAAGCTCTGTTCAGCATCCAGAGAGAAGATCTTGTTACACAAGCCGGTCAGAATCTGTGGAGGTTATCAGTGAGCCTGCTCTAGCCAAGAAACTGCTTTGCTGAATCTTACCCCACATTGTTTCAGGCTTCTGCCAGGAGTTTGCTCTTTCAAAGGGGAGACACTTCCATTATGTTGACATACATTTTGGCTTCTCTTTGAAACTATAGGTCAAGCTAGCCAGATGTGTGGCATAATCAGTCAGAGAGCAGAGGACAGACTGTGTTCTTTACAGATGCTGGTGATGAATCTTTATCCTGAGATAGTCCGAGCCGAGAACTATTTGTATGAGATTTGCACTCTGCTTGCAGAACATGATGGATCTGTTGTGGGATGATTGATTTCTTGTTGCTCAGATGATGTTTGTCATGCCAGGTTCATCTTGTATTCTCCATACACAAATTCACTGCTTTATTTTGAGGGGAAAAAAGCATCATAGACTCAAAGCGGCCTGAAAAATAAAAAGTGTTCTAGTTGTTTACTGAATAGCAGCCCTGCACACAGTGTGTTTCTTGTAATTTACTGACTTTTTCATTGGAGGCTGGGATAATCCCTTTTTCATATGTTGAATTCAGTAGCACTGAACTTGAAGATAGAGGAAGAGAGAGAAAAGGAAATCCCATCCCAGGAAAGGACACAGGACTTGGCAGAGCCAAGTCAGAAGACTAAAAAGTTGTTGTGGAAGACAAATGAGCATTTCAGCTCAGCTGACAATCACAGAAAGTTGGATCTGATTAATGAAGGACAGGAGAACATAGAACTTCAAACGTGTTATCTAGGCTAACTAGAAATAGTTGGTCTGCTTTGACGTTGGAGCTGTTCTGAACAATTGCAATGTGCCTACTACATAGGTTTGTTGTTTATTTAAATTAGAAGTTACAGAAGGGCAGGGACTATAACCTAAACCCTGAGACCTGAGCAAGAGGTAATTATATGGTTGAGGAAGACATGCTAAAGAGTAGATGTGTCACTTCCTAGAACTGAGAGAGAAACCCCTGTTACACTGAAGGGATAAGAGCTATCTCCAGTTGTTAATCCTAAATTCAGTTATCCTGTGTTTGTAGAAGTTGAAAAGTCTTGCAAGTTAAAATAACCAAAATTTTTATGTAAATGATTGTAAAGGAATTCTCGTAAATGCCTTTGTTCTTTCTATTATACTTCCTGGCATGTACAATTGATGAAAAGACATTAGATAACAAGACACTCTGAAAAGTCACATTTTGCTTTCAGATATGAGTGACTTCAAAGGTGTAAGCATAAGGCAAGTCAAAATGATTCCAGTTTATCTTTTGTGGGAGCTATAATCCCTAAGTCTGAAATATTATTATGATCCATATGGCAAAAAAGTGAGCTAGAGATTATATATCCCAAGCTGGATGTTAGCTGAAAGAGCTTAGAAGAGGTTTATGTGGGAGTGTATGGTACTTCAGTCACACTTGTGCTTGCAGTCCTTTGTAAATGGGAGAATCTCTCATTTGAAAATAATTACAGCTAAAAACAGCTCTTCTACTACAGCAGTGAAGGTGGATCTTGTCTGTACTGTTACTCAGCTTTGCAGAAGAGGAAGTTTAGGAGTGTGTAAGTGTGAGCCTGTTTACTGACAGTGAATGTTTTAATACAGAAAGAGCAATTTCTTCACTGAAAGTCTAGGTTTTGAGAGATAGGTAGCCTGGTAATCTAAATCTTTATTCAATATGTACGTGTATTTGTTTTAAGTATCAGACTGATCTAGGCTGTATTTTCATTCTGTGTGTGTGGTAAGTAATTTTTACCAAAATGTCACCTTTTGCATTATAGTAATGAGGCAATTGTTCCACCTCCTGAAGTGCTGATCGTGAATCTTTCTTTTGTCTACCTTCCAAATTTGAGTGCACTGGCACAGAATGGTCTAGTCAGTCTGGAGCTTCTGGTTGGTTTATCTGAACTGCCTGTTAAAAACCATCTATCTGAAGCATGCTGGAACTTGGTTGAGATAAAAACAGATGTCCGAGTAGCTATCAAAAGCAAAACTTCCCTAAGAATTTATACATTTCCCCACTCTGCTTTAGTTTTAAATAATATTTGCTCACTGTTAGTGTTGCAACCATTAGCTTCTGATTGTGATTATAAGGTTCAATTACAACAACACAAAGCCGAAGTACTAGATGGAGTGAGTTTCCTACTGAAAATTACCAAGTCAGACAGAAAAATATGTACTTACAGAAAGGAAATATGTCAATTTGTTTGTGAGATAGCTGTAGGACAACATTATGTTTTCTGCATCAGACGGCAGAGAAGTTTTGCCTTCTTATTTGATAGCAGATCTTTTCAGAATCTATTTCTTCCCATCCCCTGGGGGTCTTTTGGTCATAGAATTAATCATCTCCTCACTGACTAGTATCATGCTTGTCATTATGATGAATCAGAAACTATTAGAAAAACCAAACTAAAACCCAAACCCATGCCAAAATTTCTTCTGCTTCTTGCACTCTCAGTTTTCAGTTGTGACTTCTGCGGGTTCTGGGAAATGTGTGTTTTCTTTCTGCAGATGGTAACTTTGGAACTTATTGTATCTTTCCTTCAAAGCTGCTACCTACTAGATTGGAGAGTAGGATATGAAGACTAATGCCTTTGGAGTAACCAGTGATGGGGTGATGTCATCTCAGGGCAGGCAATAAGAGTTATAAAGCTAGGAAGAAGAGTGTGAGGGGCAGGGAATTCTGTGCGAAGAAGGTGAGAAGGCCAAGTACAGATTTTCATTTTGCTCTCTCTGTTGGAGGTACTCTAGGAAGGGTTGTGTTGGATGAGCAGTAAGTTTTGTCAGGGCAAATTTTAAATTTTTTTTTTTAGCTGAAGATTGTTTTATATTTAAGTAAACTTAGAAATTTCAGCCTTTTTGTTAAGTTTGCAAACCATTCTACACACAGAGAATATTTCCCTTTTCTTTATAAATTTAGGGAACCTTGACACTGTATCTTAAACAGTATTTAAAAACTAAAAATAAATGTAGAGGAGTGCTATGTGTAGGAGTATTTTCAGATGTACACAGTGATCTAAGGACTTAATTTCAAGAAGGGATGTTTATTCATATATGTAACCCTAGTGGTAGTTTACTCAGTAATTTCTGGGTAGGTTTGAGAGCTAATGTGTTGTATGTGTTCAGATTAAGATATGTGTAGTACAGTGTAATGGATTAATGCACTAAAGGGTTTTTAAACTCTTGTAGTTTGACAGTGAAGTTCTGTTATGATAAAAAGGAAATGCCATGCACAATTTGTGTTCTCTTTTCACGTTATTACTTTTATTTACACAGATTTATTTTATCTTTTGTAGGAAAGAATTAATACTGTCTGGCACTTTAAATCCACTTAAAGATTTGCATCTTGGAAAACTGGCGTTAACCAAGTTTCCAAAGAGTCCAGAAACATGGATTCATAGGTTGGTTTCCCTTGCCTTCTATTGACTCCTCAAACATTTTTCCTAGGGTTTTTTTATTTCCTGGTCTTGGGTTAAGGAGAGTCATAGATGCAGGAGGATATCTAGAAATATATCAGATTCTTTGAACCAGTCATTACAGTGTACTGTGCTTTGGCTTTTGAAACTATCTGTCTATATTCTGTGCTTAGAACTGAAATCATATGCACTTTTTCTACTGCATACTTTTTAAATAAATTTTGGAGGTGGGATCATAGAGGTTTATCATGTCTTGCAGCACCTAAAATTCTCAACCTGAAAATTCTGATTCCATCAGTTGTAAGTATTTGAGCACTGTAGGTTTCTCCTTTCCCTCCAACTTACTACTATATTGCTTGTCTACGGGCACTTCAGAAAGTGAAGATTCTGTTAAACCTAGCCTTTATAAATAAAGCTGGTTTCTTTTCCATTTCAATACTGGTCTTTTTGGTTTGGTGAATTTATTTTTATGATTTCTAACATAAGCTAAATCATTCGGTCACCACTACTGGATATTAAAATAATAGATCCCATGTTTGGAAAACTTAACTCCAGAACTGCTCAAATGCATAAGGCTAACCATCTCAGTCATGACTGACCATAAAATGCCTATAGCAGAGACAGATGAAGTATAGATCTCTTGCTCAACTTAAAAAAAAAAACACCAAAAAACTTTGTACGTGTTTTATCTTTTTTCATGATGGAAATAAAAAGATAGGTCAACCTTTCGTAGACAGCCCTGAAGAAATTTAAGTGTAACACATTAGGAAGCAGTTTGCAATGTTTGTGTTTAACATGTCCAGTATTAGGGCAGCTAGCTGTAAAGCTGAGACGGCATTCGGGGCTTTGTACTCTAGAAAGAACATAACAAAACTTACTGACTACATGAGAATTTTTGTAAGTGGAAGTTGTTGGTAAACTCGTTTGTCAGTGCATGCATGAGCTTAAAATTATCAAAGTAAACCTAGCAAGCAATATATGGAATATTCCAAGGTGTTTCACTGGTACAGCAACAACATTGATGCAGCAACAACAATGAATTTCTGCAGCATTGATTTTTAATTTTTATGTTAAACTTCTTTTCATCATCCTCATGCTACTGGCTTGTGCTGCTTGATGGTTTGAATCAAAAGTATGTAGTTATATTGGGAAAATATCTTGCAGTTTGTCATGGTTTACCTTTTCTACATGGTAGCTAATGCTGGAAAAAATAAGATTCTTTTGCATGTTAATACCTCTGAACCTGGTGCCATCCATATCATTACAATGATCAATATGTTTTTATCAAATAAGTCAGAATTTTAGGTTCTTTATACATTTTAGAAGTAATAAAAAATTCTGTCTATAATTTCCATGCAAACTTAAATTAGGAGTATTTTGGTATTGCATAATTTGCTGTTCTTTCTCTTATTTGCTTACATCAGAAAAGTGTATTTGAGGGTGATTGTACAAATGTTTGGCTTGCATTTGGATATGCTGACCATGATTGATACATGTTAGAAAATAAGATTGACAAAAATATTTCTCTGCATCAGGATAATGATTAATTTTGGGTTTTCTGTTCCCCCATGGTATTAAATCTCAGACTGAAGATGCAAAAGCCTATAATGGGGCTAGGAATAAATTTCAGTAAAACTTATCTAAATTGTTTTTTCTTATACATGGCAGATAAACTCACTAAAGATGTCAAAATACCTGTCAGTCATTTTGTCAGATGACCTGCTGCTGTACATTCTGAGGGTTCAGATATATCTTGTGCGTGTACTGTCAGTGTATCTATTGATTGTGCAGTTGTCACTTAACAATGCTTCGTTTGTTTGTAGTAATTCCAGGAACTGTAAGAGCAATAGGAACGTGTAAAAGTAAAAGCGACTCAAAATTAATTGGAGGAAATTTTGCATAAAAACCAAATAATACCACAATATTCAACAGATTCCAGAAATACATTGTAAATCTTCTGAGGTTGTGATTACATTGTCTAGAACGTAGCTCTAATTTAATGTTATGAGTTTTTTGTTGCTGTAGCCACAGAGACCGTAAAGTATGTATTTTTTCACTCTTTCCTTGTTTTATAAAGCATGCTCATTTTAAGAAACTGAAATAATTACAGAGTTGAAGTAATTTGTCTTTATGGTTTTACTCAAAGTTGATAATAATGAAATAATACATACCTTTTGTTAAAAGAGTGACTATGCTCATTGAGGTTTTTTGCCTAGACTATTTTTGTATTTTCCATTTCTTGTCTGTCTGCGAACTGAAGTCAGAAAATACTGAAAGGTGATATTTGGATCAAAGACATTTCTAAAAATCACAATTCAGAACATGGCTTGCTAGGCTGGACATCTTTATTTCTAAAAAATGATGTATAAGAAGAAAGTGTTCATACACTACTTGTAATTTTCTGCTGAGAAATACAGTTTAAAATTGCATTCTTAGACATTATCTTCATGTTGTCTTCCAATACTTTGTCCTTTTTTGATAACTGGGAGAAAAAGATACAATGTATATAAAACCCAGGAGTGAACCAAGCATATTATAAGTGTTTTCAAATGAGAGAAAACGCCGATGAGTTAACAATTTTTTTTAATACATGGTTGACCTATCTATCTATCTGTCTGTCTAATTTTATATATGGCTTGCAAAACAGAATTCTCTCTTTCAAGAAAGTGAATTTCTTACTTGTATTTTATTTATTGATTTCTTTTAACCTGGAGCGTCACCTTTGAAAGTATCAATTCTTTGGTTTTGGAACCGAAGTGAGCCAGTACAAAACAGGATAACCTCTATGTCACACACCAGAGGACGTCTGTCTCTCCAGAGCATTCCACACTGGACCATTGCAATTTCATTGGCATGGGCTGCTCTGTGGAAATGTACACATCTGTAATGTATTTTTGTAGAACCCTTTTGTGTTGGGGCTGCAGATGCAACATTGAGGTTGCCTCTAAAAATACTACTAAAACTCTGTCCAAAGTAAAATAAAAAACAACCAAAACATCTAGGAATCTGTACTTTTCTTGGACACATGAAATCAAATACATGTAATTCATCAGTAAAAACATTGGATTTGCTTATACCTATAGCCCTTGAAACCATAAGCCTTTTGGACATTGCTACTGTTGGTGATGTACAGAAATTAATTTGAATTGTGGTGTGCAGTACTGTCAGATGTAAAAGATACTAAGCAGAGTTAATTTTTTATTAAATCACTTTTTTCTGTCTCACTATGGATATTTCATTTTAGTGCTATGTAAGACTTCAAAAGAGGAGCTCGTTAGAAATTTCACGCACACACTGCTTGCACTCTTTCATAAATTTGGTGTTTCCTTCTGTTTTGTTTTATTATGCTGTAGGTAACTGTGATCACTGAGAGTGAGCAAACTGACACAGCTGTGTTGGGGTGTGATCATTGTGTCATAGCTTTTAGCATGGCAAGCGTTCAGATGGTTGTTTACTACTCCCTCATTACCTAGCTACAGTGTTGTTCAGAGAATCGAAATATTGGAAAGACATGATTTATGCAAATGAAAAACCATTTCTTTCTCTTAAAATTGCTCTCTCACCATTAACACTTTACATTGTTTAACCAGACGATGGGTGCTGCAACAGCTAATTCAGGAAAACTCCTTGCCCAGTCTTGCAACTAAAGGAAACTTGGGAGCAGCTCCTGTGGAGAGAATTCACCGACTAGTGCAGGAGGAAATGAATGTCTGCTCCGAAGCCGCTGGGAGATATCCAAGCAACTACAATGCCTGGTCCCATCGCATCTGGGTTTTACAGCATTTGGCAAAGCTCACTGTCAAGGTATAATATAATATAATATAATAGTGAATAAATTCCTAAATTTTCTTGTCCAGAAAACCCAAATACTGGTTTGCGAAGCAGACTGTGTAACATGAATGAAGAGTATGAAGTGAAGTTATCACAGGTAGCTAAGGAAGTGGGCAAAATACTGCAGTGAGTATGTTTTGCATTTTTCTTGCCAGTGTAAGAAGGTTCTGGTCAGCAGAAATAACACCTTTTTCTTGCCTTTTATTCAAAGTTCTGTTTCTCTCTTAGTATTTGATGCTAATGTGTGTGTGGGAAGACTATAGATGGGACTCTGTGAGCCAAAGTAAGGAATGGGCAACTCTACATACTTCTTCCAGCACTAGTCTTGAAATTCTTAGTAGAGGAAAAAGGTAATATGTAACACATATTATTTTGATAATATATCATTGTTTTGATGCCCTTATTCAGCTTACCTGTGGTTTCAGAATATTGAAGGACCAAGTAAAGACAGCAGGAATTTTGAAGAAAGCATAGTAGTGCTTGTAACTGATTTCTTCAGTTCCAGCAATATTTTTTGACAGCGTTTACATGGGGAGCTGATTAAACTATTTCAGGGACAGCAGGGATCCTTTATGCAATGTTGAATATTTCACATCTGTAACATGAAGACCTGCAGCAAATTGAATTAGTTAATGTGATGTGGTCTAAAATTATATAGGCAGTTTTTAATACTGTGCTTTCTAAGTTGTTAGATGAATTCTTTGTGAATATTAGGTTGATACAGTGACACATCACTCACTTTAACAGCAGCTGCTGCATTTTGCCACATAGGGTTGTAAGGGAGGAATTTACTGGGCATTGTTGAGTCAATACAGCCATTATTTTTATGTCCACAGCAGAAACGGGGCAGAATTTGGATTTGTCTGCCTAGCAAGTTTATATGAAAAGGTAGTTTTCAGAAAACTCAGAATTGCAGGTTTGAGATAGATTGGAGGTTAGAAGTTAGGGTTAGGGGTCTGTATTAATAAAAAACAGGAACTTCATTATCTTCAATAACTTATTAAAAGGTGAGGGGAGTTCGCACTGTTAAAGAAAATTCAAGTCATTTTATGCCTTAAAACAAACAAAAAGATAAAATAAGTTCTAAACAGCTCTGTGTCCATGATAGTGGTAACAGTAGTCTAAGGATCATTATAACACCTGGAGTGCTTTTTGCACTTCCTATTCCTTATTAATTTAATTAAAGAAAAATAATTACATTGTAATAGAAATAACTCTTTGCAGAACTGGAATTACTTTGGTGAGTTTTTTCATTGTCAGTTGTGAGTGCTTTTTGTGACAAATCACCAACATGCCTGTGAAGGAAGTATTTCAAATTTGTTTGATCATTCCAAAGTCCATTTACTTTGCCTGCCATCCCACTTACCCTACTGATCTATTTTTTTAGAATGAAGACTGTGGAAGTGATACTTTTGTCTAGCGTTGTCCATCTGGTTTCTGTTACCTCTGGCAAGATTTCACTGGTGCTGTTTCTCCTCCACTGTATATTTAACCTTCCTGTGGAGAAGTCTCCATGTTGTCTCTAGGTTTTTTTCATAACCACCAATGCATCTCATCAGAGGGCCTAGCAGAAGGTGTTTGGGATACAGGAAAATTAGGAGCAAGTGTGGAACATAAAAGACAGCAAGCAATTTGTGATAAAATTTATCTAGGTCACTTTAAGAGACAGAATTATACAGTGCTTATTTGCAACTTACGATGCAAGGAAAAAAATAAGAAGGAGATTAGGGAAAAGCAGACATTACAGATTTTCACAAAAATACGAGTTCATAGAATCACAAAATGGTTTGGCTTTGGGAGGGACCTCCATCTCATTCCCACCCCCCTGCAATGTGCAAGGATGCCACTCTCTAGATCAGGTTGCTCAGGGCCCAGCCTTGAATACTTCATTGGAGGAGACATCCACAACCTCTCTTTGGGCAACCTGTTTCAGTGCCTTACCACCCTCCCAGTAAAGAATTTCTTCCTAATACCTAATCTAAACCTGCCCTCTTTCATTAACCTTTACGTGTTGTTCAGTCACTATCTACTCGCATTAAAAGTCCCTCTCCCTCCTTTTCCTAGGTCCCCTTAGGTACTGAAAGGCCACAGTGAGGTCACCCCAGAGCCTTTCTTCTCCAGGCTGATCAACTCCAGCTTTTTCAGCCTATCCTAATAGGAGAGGTGCTCCAGTCCTCAGAGCACCCTTCTGTGGACCTGCTCCAACAGGTCCACATCCTTATGGTGGTGACCCTGAAGCTGGATGCAGCATTCCAGGTGGGGTCTCACTGGAATGGACCAGAGGGGCAGAATCTCTCCACCTGCTGGCCACGCTGCTTTTGGTGCAGCCCAGGATGCAGTTGGTTTTCTGGGCTGCAGGTGGGTGTTGCTGGCTCTTGTCCGACTTCTCATCTGTGAGAGCACCCAAGTCCTTTTCCGCAGGACTGCTCTCTTTCAGTTCAAGTCTGTGCTCACATCTGGGATTACTCCAGCCCAGGTGCAGCACCTTGCACTTGGATTTGTTGAACTCATGGGTCCATTTCTCAAGTTTGTCCAGATCTCCCTGTCTAGCATCCCATCCTTCTGTTGTGTCAGCTGCACTGCTCAGTCATCTGCAGATGTGCTGAGAGTGCACTTAATCCCACTGTGTGTGTCATTGGTGAAAATACTAAAGACCAGCAGTCCCAAGACAGAGCCCTGNCTCCCAGTAAAGAATTTCTTCCTAATACCTAATCTAAACCTGCCCTCTTTCATTAACCTTTACGTGTTGTTCAGTCACTATCTACTCGCATTAAAAGTCCCTCTCCCTCCTTTTCCTAGGTCCCCTTAGGTACTGAAAGGCCACAGTGAGGTCACCCCAGAGCCTTTCTT
This sequence comes from Drymodes brunneopygia, assembly GCA_013400955.1. Classification (NCBI taxonomy): domain Eukaryota; kingdom Metazoa; phylum Chordata; class Aves; order Passeriformes; family Petroicidae; genus Drymodes; species Drymodes brunneopygia. Next base: position 127,266 of record VZTZ01036329.1, read on the forward strand.
CTCCAGGCTGATCAACTCCAGCTTTTTCAGCCTATCCTAATAGGAGAGGTGCTCCAGTCCTCAGAGCACCCTTCTGTGGACCTGCTCCAACAGGTCCACATCCTTATGGTGGTGACCCTGAAGCTGGATGCAGCATTCCAGGTGGGGTCTCACTGGAATGGACCAGAGGGGCAGAATCTCTCCACCTGCTGGCCACGCTGCTTTTGGTGCAGCCCAGGATGCAGTTGGTTTTCTGGGCTGCAGGTGGGTGTTGCTGGCTCTTGTCCGACTTCTCATCTGTGAGAGCACCCAAGTCCTTTTCCGCAGGACTGCTCTCTTTCAGTTCAAGTCTGTGCTCACATCTGGGATTACTCCAGCCCAGGTGCAGCACCTTGCACTTGGATTTGTTGAACTCATGGGTCCATTTCTCAAGTTTGTCCAGATCTCCCTGTCTAGCATCCCATCCTTCTGTTGTGTCAGCTGCACTGCTCAGTCATCTGCAGATGTGCTGAGAGTGCACTTAATCCCACTGTGTGTGTCATTGGTGAAAATACTAAAGACCAGCAGTCCCAAGACAGAGCCCTGAGGGACTCATCACCAGTCTCCACCTGGACATAGAGCCATTCACCACACCTCTGTGGCTGCACCCATCCAGCCAGTTCCTTACCCACTGAATAAACATCCCATCAAATCCATCTGTCTCAAATGTGGAGATAAAGATGTCATGTGGAACCCATATTGAATGCCTTACACATCTAGGCTGATGATATCTGTTGGTGTTCTTTTGTTGACCACTGCAATCACTCCGTCATAGAAGGCCACCAGATTGGTCAGGCACAATTGCTGGCTGCCTCATGTCACCTCCTTGCCTGGTTTGTGCCTTAGAATATCTTCTAGAAGGATCTACACAGATCTTGCCAGTCACAGAGGTGGGGCTTACCAGTTTCCAGTTCCCTGGATCTTCCTTTCTCCGCTTTTTAAAAATGGGAGCAGTNAGGTGGGTGTTGCTGGCTCTTGTCCGACTTCTCATCTGTGAGAGCACCCAAGTCCTTTTCCGCAGGACTGCTCTCTTTCAGTTCAAGTCTGTGCTCACATCTGGGATTACTCCAGCCCAGGTGCAGCACCTTGCACTTGGATTTGTTGAACTCATGGGTCCATTTCTCAAGTTTGTCCAGATCTCCCTGTCTAGCATCCCATCCTTCTGTTGTGTCAGCTGCACTGCTCAGTCATCTGCAGATGTGCTGAGAGTGCACTTAATCCCACTGTGTGTGTCATTGGTGAAAATACTAAAGACCAGCAGTCCCAAGACAGAGCCCTGAGGGACTCATCACCAGTCTCCACCTGGACATAGAGCCATTCACCACACCTCTGTGGCTGCACCCATCCAGCCAGTTCCTTACCCACTGAATAAACATCCCATCAAATCCATCTGTCTCAAATTTGGAGATAAAGATGTCATGTGGAACCCATATTGAATGCCTTACACATCTAGGCTGATGATATCTGTTGGTGTTCTTTTGTTGACCACTGCAATCACTCCGTCATAGAAGGCCACCAGATTGGTCAGGCACAATTGCTGGCTGCCTCATGTCACCTCCTTGCCTGGTTTGTGCCTTAGAATATCTTCTAGAAGGATCTACACAGATCTTGCCAGTCACAGAGGTGGGGCTTACCAGTTTCCAGTTCCCTGGATCTTCCTTTCTCCGCTTTTTAAAAATGGGAGCAGTGTTTCCCTTTTTCCAGTCACTGGGAATTTCCCTTAACCTCCATGACTTCAGATAAATTGCACAGTGGTTTGGCAACATCAACCAGTTGCCTCAGAACTCTGTCACGTGGATCTTCAGATGTCATAGACTTGTGGCTGTTCTGCTTCCTCAAGTGGTTCTGAACCTGCTCTTTGCTTACAGTGGGAGGAACTTCGCTCCTCCCCCCCNTCTGTTGTGTCAGCTGCACTGCTCAGTCATCTGCAGATGTGCTGAGAGTGCACTTAATCCCACTGTGTGTGTCATTGGTGAAAATACTAAAGACCAGCAGTCCCAAGACAGAGCCCTGAGGGACTCATCACCAGTCTCCACCTGGACATAGAGCCATTCACCACACCTCTGTGGCTGCACCCATCCAGCCAGTTCCTTACCCACTGAATAAACATCCCATCAAATCCATCTGTCTCAAATTTGGAGATAAAGATGTCATGTGGAACCCATATTGAATGCCTTACACATCTAGGCTGATGATATCTGTTGGTGTTCTTTTGTTGACCACTGCAATCACTCCGTCATAGAAGGCCACCAGATTGGTCAGGCACAATTGCTGGCTGCCTCATGTCACCTCCTTGCCTGGTTTGTGCCTTAGAATATCTTCTAGAAGGATCTACACAGATCTTGCCAGTCACAGAGGTGGGGCTTACCAGTTTCCAGTTCCCTGGATCTTCCTTTCTCCGCTTTTTAAAAATGGGAGCAGTGTTTCCCTTTTTCCAGTCACTGGGAATTTCCCTTAACCTCCATGACTTCAGATAAATTGCACAGTGGTTTGGCAACATCAACCAGTTGCCTCAGAACTCTGTCACGTGGATCTTCAGATGTCATAGACTTGTGGCTGTTCTGCTTCCTCAAGTGGTTCTGAACCTGCTCTTTGCTTACAGTGGGAGGAACTTCGCTCCTCCCCCCCACAAATCTAGAGGATCAGGGACTTGAGGGAAGTGGGAGGCCTGACTGCCAGTGTAGACTGAGACAGAGAAGTCAGTACCTCATCCTTCTCCTTATCAGTTGCCACCAGTTCACCTTTCTTGCTTATCAGGGAGCATGCTCTCTCCTCCATCTTTTTTTTCTAGTCTGTGTACTTACACCATCCCTTCTTGTTATTATCTGTATGTCTTGCCAAGCCCTGTTCCAGCTTTGCCTTGGCTTTTCTGACCCCATCCCTACATATTCTGTAGAGGTTGTTTACTTGGCTTGGTGTCTCATGTTGCACCTTCAGCAGTTTCTGTGTTCAAATATCTGAAAAGTATGATAAATTTCTCTAAGATGCAAGAATGGAACTGTGCTGAAAAATTGGCAGATAAAACAGTTACTGATTTTTACGGCCATTTAGTCCTTGCAAAATTACCTGAAATTAAGGACTACCTGTGTTACTTAGGGCTGTATTTCTGTGCTGTAATACAAACTTTGTAGTTTGAAGTGTTCAAGGAAGCAGAGGCCCAGAAACATAAATTTTATGTTGTGTTATCATTGAAATATGACTTCTCAAAACAGGTTTATAATTAATGAAGCTGTTGGCCTGTTTTGGAGGATTTCAAGAGGTAGGCCGTGTAATAGGATTTTGGTTATTATTTTTCCTTTGGTTTGATAATCCTAATGCTACTGCAGACTGAATCTCAGCTCAAGCTCTGGGAAAAAGATTTAAAATGCTAGAGGAGAAAGCTCTGGCCCAGTAGGAAGATTTTCTCACAGGATATAGACGTTTCTTCTTTCTTACTCTAGACAGTCACAAACATTATCTTCTTTCAGTATAGAAATTTCATTTTGTTCTAGCTGCAGAATTTGAATTAGCATTAGCAAGTCTATGTAGTGTTTAAATAGTGTTCGTTAATATCAATCAAAGATTTCTCAAGAATAGATTGTTTGAAACTAATCTAATATTTCTGGTATTGAGGTACTTGCCTTGGAAAGCCCAATTTCAGCTTTCTCACATGACTGTACTGCTAGTTAGTGGGGTTAGATCATAGGCTTCAGACACCTACTAAAAGGTGGGTGCATAATTAGGGAGGGAACCAGGCAAAGAGAGTGGTAGGAGTATAGTCTTAAAATTCATACACACTGTGTTGCTTCAGTGAAATGCAGATAGAAAAACAGGACGTAGGTCAGCAAGGATTGACAAACTTTTTTGTTTTCTTTAGATTGGAATACTCAGATGCATAATTAAAGGATGGAGATTGACCAGTCAGACCCTACAATAAAACAAGCAAGCAAACATGTGGTGGGGTAATAGTCATGAGGCAACACTTCTCTTGTGTGATGCCCAGAAAACAGCATGTTCACGAGATACAAAGTGGTTTTTCTTGTAGCCATCCCCAGTGAGGCCTTGGCTTTTTCTTAAATGACTAGATTTCCAAAGGTACTAGTTTCTGTGAGTGGACGTTGTTATATTTACCTGGTTATCCTTAAAGGTTTTTTTGCCCAGTTCCTTTTCATTTCTCTACTGTCCCAGACCAGGGAGGAAGCTTGGTCTGCAGTTTATGGTTGGAAAAGCACTGTGAAACAAGAAAGCACATGGTCAGGGAGGGTGTGAGTGGGAGTACAGACCTAGAGGTTGAGACAAAGATCACACTGAGCATACACGTCCTGTTCTGGGAGAGGTTGCCAGTTCCATGATAGTCAGCTCACCACGAGAGGTAGAAAAGAGGTTGTCAACAGTGGGCAGGGTGGTATTTTCATATAGTTTCCTCTTTCTTCACAGAACAGTGTCAGAGGGCTTGTATAAGGGCTTGTACTGATAGAGATGGAAATGGAGAAAGCTGGCTTTGTAAGAACTTCTTGGAATTCAGACATTAGCTGGCTTTTCCTTTTACTTCCAGTTGTTTGAAGCGTCTTCCAGTGGTACTCTGAAGTTCCTAGATAGGAGGCTCTGTTTTTTGTAGATCTCAAGAAGTCTTAATGGCAATCATCTGTGTTGCCTTTGTAAAAGAGGTGTTCTGGTTCAGGTAAGGAGTGATTCTGGCAACAATTTTGTTCCTATTGTACAGGGAGTTAAAATGGATAATTAAGATGTTCCCCTGTGAATTTGTAGCTTGTAAATATTACAGATTAATGAATTGGATTCTCCCAAGGTCTCAGTTGAGCATAAATTTGTGTAGTATCGTAGCTGAATAAAGGCTGATCAGATTTTTCTGAGCCTTATGTTGTTCTTAATAGACTTCTAAATTTTGAAGTTCAGAAGTTTAAAATATTAAGCTCAATTCTGTGGAAAAAGGAAAAGCTGATTTTACGGTTTAAAGTGCAGATCTGGACATGGAGTTTCAGCCCCCTTAAGAACCCCATGTGTGAAGTGTTATTTAATACTGCACTTCAGTTTGCTGATCTCTAAAAGGAAGGTGATGCTGATATCTTTTGGCAAGATTCATAAAAACATGTTGACTGTCTTGGGTAGAAGACATTGTTTGCATTGTATTTGCTCCAATTTCTTTTGGAACAGATGCCCCCCCAAAAGCTGTATAGCTAGCCTTGTGTGTTTCCATGGGTTTTTTTTTGTGGTAGACTGTGGCTTTTGTGCTGCCATATCTAAAAGAAAGACTTCTACCTATGAAATTGTTTTGCATCAGCTGGTGGTGTAGGTAGCTTAGGGGAAGAGACTTAACAGCAAGAGTATGCTGAAAGATTGTATTCAAAGTCTTTAGAAGTAAATGAAAAAGGTAGTTTTGATCTCTTTGGATAGTTTAAGCTCCGGGGAAGAAGCAGTGTGAGAAAAGAGGTTAAGGTTGTGAAAAGAAACAAACCACTGACTCTAACAGAGAAAGTGAAGTAAAAGAAGCTTTGTCTGGTAGCCAAACTTGGATTTCTCTCCAGAAATTAGTTTTGGAGGTTTAAAAGCACTTAGAATTAAGAGGCTATTCACAGGAGCCAGCAGTGTTAAAAACAGAGCTGGAGTTGGCAATTTAAGTATTTACCAGGGTTGTTGTGAAAGACTTTCTAGGGGGTCTTCAGTAGTGAAATCAAGCAACCTGATTATGGACAAGTACTTTTGAATTTCACGGACTCAAGGACTTTAAACATAATGTTATGATTGACATTCTGTCATGGAGAATGAAGGTGTAAATTAATTTTGGGTTTTTTCCTCTTAAGCAACTCACCCACCTTCTGACACCCACAATCCACTGGGTAAAAAGTAAAATTCTTGATGTTAATAGCAGTGTAGTTTGTGCCTCCCCTAAATAGTATTTATTGCTAACCATTTTAAGGTTCTTAAACTACTGCTTATTTTGTATCAGAAGTGGTTTGGGTTTTTTTCCCACTCAGCTTATGGGCAGGTTTCTGAAAAACCTGCCTTTTCAGAGTTTGGAAGAAATATTAATTTGTTTTCTGCGGGGATGCCAAGATGCTTTTCAGCAGACAGTGGAAAAGGCTCAGTGATAGTTTGTTTTCCTGTGTATTCTTAAACCAGTGGCTGAAATCCCCGAAGAAGAGGTTACCTTAATACAGAAACAGTAGTGGTAAGTTCCTCCTTTGTGCTGGTTGATAACTGTCCCTGTGTTTTGTTTCAGGTTCTCCTCGATGAACTTGCATCCACTAAATACTGGGTATCCATGCATGTCTCGGACCATAGTGGATTTCATTACCGCCAGTTCTTACTCAATTCCTTGATACACAGAACGGTGACTGACAATAACACATTGGTACAAAATCAAATCGTAAATGAGCAAAATCCTAGCCTTCAGAAGGAGGAAGAGGGCGCAGTGACAGAAGCTGCCTGTGCAGAGGAGCAAAGTGTGGATCTCCCCCGCCGTTTAGATGAAGAGATGCAACTCTGCAGTGAACTGATTGATACTTACCCAGGACATGAAACCTTGTGGTGTCATAGGTAAGAGGACTTGGTCAAAAGAGTTTCCTTCTGATTTGTGGATGGTTCTTCACATGATATTCCCAACAAAACAAATTGTTCTGGTTTTAGAAACTACCACTCAATAAAAGATTTTTGACCTACTATGTATTAAGCCATTGGAAAATGTTCAAGAATATAAAAAGAACTATTGTGTGGGAAATGTGATTTGGCTTAAATATCTTGCAGTGTAAGCTCCACTTGTCCCTGTAATTTGTGCAAGAGACACAAAATGGTGTTAATGAGCCTCCTCACCTTTTTATTTTTGTTTAAATAATAAAAAATGAACAGAATGTAGACAGAAGATTGGCTGCAGGAAACGTCTGCTTTACTAGCTAGGTGCAGGTTCCTGACTAGGTAACAGTAGATTTGCCAAAGTGACATGGAGCCCTTTCTAATACAGCATGAGCAGAGATAGCAGATTTTGTGTTTGTGAGGGAAATCTGGTGGGATGGCAAATGAATTGAAACAGTTCAGCAGCAACAGCAGGTTATTTTGAGTGCATGACTTTCTTTTTTTTTCTTTATCCTTTTCCTTTGAAGAAGGTGTATATTCTACCTTCAACAGCACTTAAGCAACAAACTTCCTCTCCTGAGTGCAGTGGTATCATCTGTGGACAGCAGTGATGAAAGTCTGAATAATTCCCACCACAGCCCTACAACAAGTCACATGGCACAAGCTATGGATGTTGATGGTTTGAATGAATCCAGCAGCAAACAAGCTTATACCCAAGAAACAAAACGCCTGAAGCGTGCTCCTGTGCAGGACTCTCTTGGTCCAGAAATGGAATACCGGTTTGTTGATAAAGTATTATCAACTTGTAGGGATGTGGACCAAGCCAGGTTTGCTACTGCTTATAGAAAATGGTTAGTTACTTTTTTAGGTCAGTGAAGGAAGCATTTAAAGCTTTCAGGGTTCTTCTCTTAGTGCAATATTCTCTTTTCAGACACAAATGCATGTCTTGGTTGCAAGTGTTAGCTAAGTCTATGTTTCTCTCTCTTTTGATGGTCAGTCCTAAAGTTAAATTTCAGAGTAGAAGTCTGTCACTTTATTAAAGGAACTGGCATACATTTTTATTAAGCAAATGCAGTTTATTACTTAATCTCTCTAAGAAATCACTTGTCAGCTTTCTACCATGACATTTTCTCATTTTTTAACTTCTGCATTAAGGTGGACTCTGAATTATTTGACTTTAAAAAAAAGTAGGTAAAAGACAAAAGGTTTGAAATGCTTGTGAAACAGGGTGTCTGAAAAAAGAATAGGAGAATCTGTCAGTATCAGCTAAACGTGTTCCCAGTTTGTTCCTGTACAGCATCATGCTAATACCTTATTGGATCCAGACTCTGTCTGGTGAGTGCTATCTTTTTTGTACAGCAGTCTGTGGTAGAACACCAGAATACAATGTTTCTTTCTGAAGGCTCCAGTAACAGTTTTGGAGCTGTCATGCTTTTTACTGTCTTAATTGGGTTTTCGTTTGCTTATTAATGACCATGTTAACTTGATAGAAAGGTGTATGAGGTTGAAATCTTGATAAGTAGATACAAGAAAACGTGGCAGAAAATAGTTCAAACTCTTGTTCACCCACAGTCAGAGCTGTATTTGGCTGTATTTGGAAATAGTTTTCTTAAAACAGACTACTTTAACTTTATTTCATACTTGATGTTTGTTTATTTATTTATTTATTTTATCTCAACAATCCAGAATTAATCACACTTCACACACATTTCTGAATGTCTTATTTACACTACAGATTCTCACCCTGCTAAATCACACATTGTAACTTGTACTTAACGTAGACCATACAAGTCCAATATTGGATGGAGTAAAAAGTAACTCTTCCAACTGGTCATTGAGACTATACAGTTAAAAAAAAAGTGACAGCAAGGAGGGAGTTAACTCTTCCCTTTAGTTCTTTCGAAGAGCTTCAGTCGTTGGGGTTTCTTTTTCCTTTTTTATTCTTAAGGAAGAGCTCTACTCCAACCATACATTTCTGTTTACATAACTGTAACTTTTAAGGGAATTTGAAATCAAATATGAATGGTGTATTTTGTCATTTCCTTAGAACTCGTCTATAAAAGGGATTTTTTACACTAGTAGAATTGTGCTGCTCCACAGATCCAGGGGAAACATTTTACAACTCTAGAAGTCAACATTGACTCTTTTAAGAGCAGACTATTCTCTGGGGGGGATTAGATTTTCAAGTTAATGTCCTTGCCATAATTGCTTTATGTATCTCCTGTCCCAAATGCCTCTTGACCATAAGTTTCAAGATGGTGTTTCTGTTGGGCGGAGAGAAACAATGAGGGAGGAAAAACACAGGTAGCCTGCTCAAAAGGTGTCATTTTGAATCAAAAAAGCACTCAAAATGTGAAGTTCCTGTACTTCTAAGTAGTTTGATGAATGGAGTTTACTCTTGCATTTCAAAAAGAATAGACCACCTCTGGTCTTTGAGAGCATGTTCATGATTCTTTTCAGGCACAAAGTAGCTAACAATGACATTTCTAAATGTACACTGTTTTGTTTACAGTACATAGATCAGACTGATCTAGGCTTGAGCATCTCCATGTCGAAGCTTTGTCTCAGAGGGCATCCACACCTGCCTCTCCATGGGTATGGTTGCATTTCATTCATGGTTGTTAGCTTTGAGGTACTATGGGATGCTGTGGTGGTTTGGTTGATGGTTTCGGTTGCAGAAGAACATAGTTGTTGTCTGAAGGAGGTGTGGGATTAGCTCGAGAGGATAGTTTTCTCATAAGATGTTGCCTCTGATCACTGACAAATGGTTAAGTTCAAGTACAAACAGGAGTCTGAACTTCAGAACTTCACTTGAGCAAGAACTTTTAGACATCCCAGGGGACCTGATGTTTATTGAATGTATACATAAATATACATTATTAATGATGATACATTAAAGTATGTGTAGTAGCCTGGGTCAGCTTGATTAAAAGTATCCCATTAATGACTCGTATGAGCCTGGAAAGTGTGAAGTCAAGGGGGCAGTGTGCTAAAGATCATGTTCTTGGTCCTAGATTACTTGGTAAAGTATTCATGTGTTCTGTTTACATTGGCAAAAATTATCTGTTTATGAGAAAAATATTAGTGATAGGAGCAATCTCAGAAGTGGGAGCATGATAAGAAACAGTTCTTGAACTGTGGAAGGGAAGACATTCTCTCTTCCTGCACTAGAATGATTGAGGCTTTCAGAAGAAAATACTAATATTAGAGTCTGACTTGAAACACATTATATAGTTCTTCCAGGCTATAGTCTGGAGCCTTAGCATTCTTAGAGCTGTACTGTAGAAGTTCTGTCCTTTTGAACTTGACATCATAAACATTTAAGCAGGTGCCCTCATATACATATGTGTGGTTCCTATTGATATCAGCACAAGTGATGCATTCTTGTAGGAAGGCAAGATTTGGTCCTATATAACTGAATAGAATTGCATTGAATTTTAGTACTTGGAAAATGTTCTGAGAATTCCGATTAGAGATGGTGCTGATATTCTTACTACTTTCGCAAAACACTGATGGCTGTAGTATAACTACATAAGTATTACATGTCATAAGTGTGGGTTCTTAAAGTCTGCACCCAATGGAAATGTTCCCCCGCACTTCATTTTTTAAACCCAGTTAGAATAGTTACATTTAGAAATGTTTGCAGACCAGAAAACTAAACAGTGGAATTGGAAGAAGTCGTATCTTTCTGTTTGAAGGAAATGCAAACAGGAAACTGTTAAATTTAGTTTTAATTTTTTAATAGTAACGACATAAATTATATGAAAAAGGAAAATAATATCTAAATTCCTTCAAGCTGTCAATGTCTGGAAGCCTCATGCATTAAATGATTGAACAGATACTTCAAACATACTGCATTAAGCTCAAAACTGATGTGGAGTTCTAGAACTATAATCTTTGCAGCATACCTGTCTAAGCACCTGGTATTACTGCAGAGTCCTTTTTGGGCACTGCTTGAAAAAAAGAAAGTGGTTTTAGGCCATTGGTAGTTAACATACTGAGCATGGCTACTTTACATGAGCACTTCAGCTGTTCTGTGTTTCAGAGATCAGAGACTAAAAATGTAGTTAGTGAACATTCCTGCAGAGAAAATGTCAGCAGAAGCTGCAGAATACAAGGCTCTCACTCTCTGAAGTTTCTTCAAATATAAAATCAAACTTTGTACATGTGTAAACATCTTCATGTAAAGTTGAGCATCTTTCCTAATTTTGTCTTCTGCTGTAGTACGTCTCAATTGAATTGATTGTTTTTGTTCACTGGATTAGTCTTTGTAGAAATTTGTTTGTAGTAGAAACAAAGGGTTTCGAGGAACAAATGTAATTTGAAACTACAGAATTTGCAATAGAAGGAATCGTGTTTTTAAGTGGTAAAATCTCAGCTGCTAAATACAGTAACTGTTATTTCACTGGCATTTTGTTTGTCTTGTGTATTACAGTCACTGGAGAAACACGCAGCATTAAAGATAGCTACAATAACAAAATTGTATGAAGTTATTGGAACACATTGTTATAGCTGCTCTGATTAATATTGTTAATGTACTCATGTCTGCATATTTGTGTTTTATTGACTGCTTACATATTCTTTATACAACAGAATCCATGTGTCATTTAAATAGGGGATAAAGTTACTTGTCAGTTTATACTATTTGATTAATTACCTTGTATGTAATATGCTTTAAGACAAATAAGCAAAGTGATAATATAGTGAGAAAGCTTAGATTTTTGTCTTATAATCAAAATTTCTGGCATTTCCAGTTTTGTTCTAGTGCTGCTTAATTAGAATGTGTAGCTAGACTTTATGGATGGGAGTGATTTTTTTCCTAAGTAGATAGTTAATGAATTTTTAAAACAGTACTGTATAATACTGATGAACAGAAACAAAGGGTTTTGAAAAGGTTTGTCTGCATAACCAGACTCAAAAAGCATACTTTTTCAAAAACATATAATACACTGAGCAAAATGTGAGTATCAGAGAATAATTTAAGTTGTGAGTCTTTAGAAATTTGATGATTAAATGTTTGGACAAGTTATTGTTTGCTTAGTTTTGTTTTGCCTTGTGTAAGGGAAGAGTGCTCTTAGGGTTTTTTTTTAATCTAGTAGGAGGTGAACCATTGCACTTGCAATGTGGGGAGAAAAACCCACAATTGCTGAATTGTATCTCCTAGAGCAATTTTGGAAAAAGCAGTGAACTGATACTGAAATGCAGTCACTTCTAAATGCATCTTTGCACTCATTGGGTGATGAGAGGTATTTATAGATAGATCTTGCTCTGTTTCATCAGGATCAGATACAAAGAAGAGGGTGTAACTCACCAATTCTCAAATGCACTTAACATTCAAGTTAATTTCAAAGGAAGTTCAGTGTCCCTGTTTAAGACAACTTTCCCTGTGTACTCAGAGGTATGTTTTCTTCTCAACTTCTTCTCTGTTCTTCAACCAGCAAAGAAGAATGTAGCAAAGCATTGGTGAGGTGGCCTAATTTTGTGTTTGAGTAACTCTCACTACCTCCCAAAAAGTACTTTGACTGATGTCCTTAAGTGGAGTTCATCAGGCTCCGTTATTTCAGAACCTCATGCTAGGCCTATATCCTCTTTCAGATGTGAAAAGCAAGAGCTTTATCAATGAATCCATCAAGTTTTCCAGGGAAACTCTGAAGGAGAAAGAGAAAGGTAAAAAAAAATCTTGTTGTTGAAGTTGGAAAAACTAGAATTAGCTTAAATTTTCATTAGTCTTTTCCTCTGAAGAAGCAACTGTGTTGCTGAAAAATGGAGGAAATACACCTCCAGGGAATTCCATATATTACACTTTTGAGCTAGAGACCTGACACTTCCTAGTGGCTTTTGCTTAGTGTATAGTGTTACTTCTCAGGGCATAGTCAATTGTAGTGAATTAGGGTGCATTTTTACAGTTTGTAATTATTGATTAAAAAAAAAAGCTAAACATGTAAAACTGGCTTTTAATTTTATTTTTTCTTTGTCTAGCATAGTATTTTATAATTACCCACATGCTAACACTGTACCTAGTGATGTACAGTAGACCTCACCATCTCATCTGCTTGATACTGTTTTTCTGTATCTTGAATTGCTGTTGCGATCTTGCAAGAAGCTCCTGACAGTTGTTGGATTTCTTCTCCAAGTTTTCTAGTAGTATTCAGTAGAATAGTTAATATCTCAAAGTATATTGTAATGATGGGGAAGCTTTTTATAGCATCTGTATTGATGCACCATAGGTCTTAGATTCAATATTTAAAAACCTTTTGTTAGGTTTCAGAATGCTAAATCTTTTTCAATAGCTGTCAAACTCTTACATGCAGCAGAGTTATTCTGGAAAACAGAACTCTTAACTGAAGTCTGGTTTTTTAAACATCTTTATCTGCACTGTCTGTACCTGCTGTACATCCCATTGTATAGACAGAGGTGGGGAGAACCCCCAGTGAGGTGCATATTTTCTTCATGAGATGTTTTCTGGATGGAATATGTTTGTGGTTTAACACAGAGCTTTTCTGGATGAGGTACCCCTGTATGTTCATTATGAATAAAGTAATGAAATCGGTACATCAGTAATACGGTAAGATTTCCTGAATGGCTGCATGTAATGAGTAGATAAAAGGAATGTGGTTTTTTTAACCTGTTGTTAAAAAAAATCACGTAAATGATACGAGGTACCAGAATTTGTTTTTAGAAGGCAAAATATATTTATACCTACTGTGTTCATTCCCTTTTGTACCAGTTTTTCTTTTTCGAAATAGCTACATTTAAAATTGGGTAATCATCTTGAAAAGTGTGCTTAGGAACACACTTGACTTCATATTATCAAAATAATAGATGTCTTAAATGTTTTTAAGTAGCATTAAGATGCAAGGTAGTGACAGCACTACAGTGTTCAAGTGAGCCAATAAACTCTAATTTTGTAACACCTTCATGTTCATCAAATTACTATTCTATGTAGGGAAATGTTTATTTTATCAAGATATGTGCAAAAATATTTTATTCTCATAGCTTTCTTATTAGGGGGATATACAACTAGTTTTAAACATAATATTTTGCAATATTTTTTCTATGAAAAATTCTCAGATGCACAGTTGTGACCATTGTAAATTTTATGTAGATTTCCAAGAAAAATTAGATAAATCACAAATTTTGTAGCAGAAAGACTATGACAGGACAGTAAGACACTGGAGGAGTAATCTGCTAAATGACCAGTGTTGTACAGGATAGTGAATGTAAAGCATTAAGTTAGTTTTTCACTGGTCTTACTTTGTCACAGGATGAATTCCTGTCAGATGGGGATTGTTTTCTCTTTTTTTTTTTTTTTTTTTTTTTTTTTTTTTTTGGTAATCAGTAGAAATCTTATCTGTGAATAAATTATCTATATTTATTCTCCCACGAAAAGTGTGCATGTATGTGTGAATGGAGTGATGGTGGAGCTGTATTTATGTCCTGTGAACACTGCAAAAATCACCCACATTTGGCCATCTGCTACCAGACTCTTCATGGATGACCTGTCCTGAGTCTGAGTCTAGCAGGGTCAGTGCCAGGTTGTCTGCTGAAAGCAGTAAGATCTATTGCTTTCCCTCTCTGTCTTAATCTGCCTGATTATCCTGATACTTGGGCAAATGCCTGCACACACCAACCAAATCATTAGTGGTGGTGTTTATTCCAAGTGCTTGTAGAGAGTATTTGAGACTGTGAAAGTTTGTAAGGTCTTGCAAGCTGGGAAAATTAAGGGGTGCTCAGTCAATACCCAGGGGATACTTTTCATGAGTCCTCCAGAAAGGAAGTGGACAGGCATGTTTTGGATGAGTGCTTCAGCATCACAGGAGACTGAGAAAAGTATGTCAAACACAAACTAGTGACTTAAATTGGTGTTTAAATACAAGCAACAAGTAGTCTTTTTTGGTACTTTGTTTTCAGTATTTTTCTCATGTTCTTTTTCTAAAAATAAATTACATAAAAATATTTTCAGAATTACTCTTCATTTTGAGTGTCTTCTGATTTTGAATCATTGGATTTGAGAGCTTTCCTTAAAGGAAGCAGTTTTACTGGAAAATGCTAGCACCTTTCCTATTTCCTCTTAGACAATGTGATTCATTCCAAGTGTTCTAAAATGAGCACCTGTAATCACAGGGCGTTACTGAAAGTGTTGCTCATCATTCTAAATGCAAAGTCTGAAAAAGCTTCTCTCATATACTTGTTTTCTTTTTTTTCATTTTCTCTTACTAGCTGCTAGGGAGAAAGAATATGTAAGGAAGCCCATAGTTGATATGAGCAATCTTGGCTTACTTAATTTGGGTGTTCATTGTATCAGAAAGGAGCAAGTAATGAACCCACCAGGGTCCTTGTATGGAAGTAATTTGCAGGATCTGGTTATTTGTTTGTGATCTGTATGCTTTATTTTTACATCTGTTGAAATGAGTTTCAAAATTCCCACCAACTTCATGACATCAGATCAGGCCATGCTGTGGAGAGAGTATCAGCCTCTACCTGATAGCCATGATGAATTTAGTATGATGAATTGTAAGGGACTTGTTTGTCTTTCACAAATGGTTGTATTTATGGCTTCAATTTAAAAAAAGCAAACAATTAGTGTAGTGTATACTCATTAGAACTGTGGAAAAGGAACTATTAAGGTTATGGAATGGTAGAGATTTTAAAGGGCAGATAGAGAAGAACTAAGGCTACTGCAGGGTATCGGTAGCTAAGAAAGCTTCCTTTTCCCCTCTAGTATTTTTCCCCCCTGTATTCTCCCCTGTCCTCTCTCCCTCTTTCCCCCACCTCCTGCCCCAGCTCAATACCCCTCATTCTCTCCCCTTCCTCCATGATTTTTCATCTTTACTAGTGGCAAAAGGTTTCATACAATATACCTGTGTGCAAACCAGCGTAACACTTTGGTTTTGGAAGTATTGCATATCAATAGCAAATAGATACCAGTGCTCGAGGTTTGTGCAAGATGTTTACGGATGACTGGTGAGGTTTTAAGTGCTGTGTAATAACTGATGCAATATTGAATGGGAATGTCTTAATAAATAGTGGATGGCCTGATTGTTGTTGTTCTCCAGGCATGTTGTCTACGTTTATGGTCAACAATAAACTGCACGTTTGTCACCCTTCCATCTTCACAAATGTTTATCACCACCTAACAGCTTATCTGCTTTGTAAAATGCGTCTACATAATGTTGATTTGAAATGTTCTACAGTTTTTTGTTGTTATCCAGTACTAGGTAACTTCACCACACCTTTGGTTCTTCTTCAGTGGAGCCTGGCCAAATGAAGATTTTCATGGTTATAAATCTGGTTTTGCTGTGAAGGGAATTCAAAATTCCACCCTATAAAACATGTTTTTTCCTGATGCTTAGTTAGAAACATAGAAGGGCATCTTAGCACTGTTTTCTAGTTGTGCACACTGAGTTTTACCTTGTTTATCTCAAATATTTTGTATGGCATGTTAATTAAATTTTTGCATATCCTAGTAGTACAAAATTACTTAAAAAAGAGCACCCTTACAGTTCTAACTATTCTATGCAGATGTCTTCCAAAATTTACAGGTACAATTTTAGTGCTGGTGATTGGTAAACAGATTTTTTTCACTTACTTATCTGCAGACTTGTTTTTATATGTATTGGTGACAAAATGGACTAAGCACCGCTGTAAGTTATTGTATTTCTGTAGAAAATGGAAAATAGTGTAATATTGTTTTTGTTAAATGTTGGCAGTTTATAAATAAACTTCTCATCTCCTAAAAAACCTTTGTTTTCTTACAATACTGAACTCCATTTTCATTGTTTGTGCAACAGACACCACTCCTAATTACTGCTAATCTCTTTTCAGTGATACGCTTCTTTTGACAGGAGCTTCATCTTCTCTTATGATTTAGGTGATGATACCAGACTTATTTTTAGTTCTTTTAAACACTGACACTTCGGCCTTTTTCAAAAGCTTTCCTAGGTCTTTGTACAAGCTTAGTTCCTAAAAGGACAGAGATGAACGGGAGTTAGTTCTTTATAAGGTACTTCTTTCTGGCAATAGACAGCTGGGTATACTATCTAGAGCTGCAGAACTTGGACAGCTAATTGCTACTTACGTTTCTGTAACTTTAACATTTCAGCATGATATTCTGTGATGTGCTTGCCTTTTTTAAAATCTGGAATCAGCCAGAATAGCTTGTGCCACTGTTTCCAGGTTCCATACAATTTCTATGCTGTTACAATTGAAGGGAAGGCATTTCACAGACATTAAAAGGAGGTAATTGACCTCTTGTGTTAAAAAAATATATCTTCTTTGATTCATATTAAAGATAGATGTAATACGGAAGTACTACTATACATGGTACTTTGATTACGGTTGACTGCCTTTAGAATATAAATTCTGTTGTATAAATTTTATGAGAATACCTGAAGAAGAACCTTCCCTAATCTGACCCTTGATCTTAACTGGATGAAAAGATACTTGAGGTATGCTCATTATTTTTGTAAACTTTCTAATTATGCAAATACAAATACATTAACAGTGGGATCCATTGTGTTGATCTGCAGTTAAGCTCTTCAAATAGTATTCTACTTCATGTATAGGTCTGTGATTTCATTTATGAAAAGTTGTTAATTTTTTGGCAAAACTGACTTAGATCTTTATATCTTTTTCATAGACTTGGGTGAATGCTGCAGTAAATTTGCTTCCACTCCAGGGCAATCAGTAGCTCTATAAAGAGCTTTCACTCCAGGCTGTAATCCAAATAATTCTGAGGTTCATTTAAGTAATGTATTAAATTAATAAATATTAGTATAAAAGAATGTTGGACTATCAGAATGTATGGTTGGGATTGGGTTTTTATTTTATTAAGCAGTGGCACGGGGATATTTCAGTGTGCTGGCATATGAAAAAAACACTTTAAAATTAGAAAGTTTTGTATTTCATGTGCATTATAGGGTGTGACTGGAACTGTATGTCCAATATTTCTCAAATTTACTTAAGGGTCTCTAGGATTGTCTTGTCATCTTGGTATCTTGTTCAAATATACAGGCAAAGAAGTTAAAAATATGTCTGCATGGTCATTCTGTTCTGCTTGCACTTTGTAGTAATTATTCTCTGAGACAGGTCTTCAAGTTTTCCACTATTTTCTAGATTAAGTCTAAATCTTCAAGAGCTACTAGTACCCCTTTAGAACTCCTTTGCTGGATACCAGAAGGTGGTGTCTGTTTTTCCAGAAGTGCGGAGTGTCTGGCTGTTAACTCTGTAGTCTATTTGGGGTTCTACACCTCAGAGGTCAAACCATGGATTCGCCACTTCCTTTGAAACTGAACACTTGAAGCACTTAGAGAGAACTACTTTTCTGCAGTGTCTGGTAAAGAAGTAGAAAAAGAAGTGGAAATGCTATGTCTAGAAGTATCAGTAGAGAGGGGGTAAGTTTGCGGAGCACGACATGGAGAAAAGCACAACAGAAGCAATTTATTTTTTTGTCTGAGTCTTGCTATTACTTGCATGAGCTATGCCTGACATGCAGATGTGTTGACAAGCTAGGAAAGCAGTTCCTGAAGGAAGATGACAGCCTTTGGAGAGTGTCGTGGTTTGACACTGGTCCAACACCAGGCACTCATGAGAGTCACTCGCTCACCCTCTCCTGCCACAGCCGGGCAGCGGAGAGAAAAAAAAATTAATGAACGCTTCATCAGTGAGATAAGGACCAGGAGAGATCACTTCAAGGGCAAAACAGGCTCAACTTAAGTTGCAAAGTGAATTTATTACTAGCAGAATCAGAGGAGGATAATGAGAAGTAAAATAAGCCCTTAGAAGATCTTTTCCTCCCAGCCCCCTCCCTCCTTCCCACCGACAGTGCAGGGAGACAGGGAATGGGGGTTTTGGTGAGTTCATCACCAAGATTTTCTTTGGCTGCTCCGGGGGAGTCCTTCCCCTGTGAGGCCATGGGGTCCTTCCCACAGGAGACAGTTCTCTGTGAACTTCTCCAGCATGGGTCCATTCTCATGAACAGCAGTCCTCCCAAAACTGCTGCAATGTGCGTCTCTCCCACAGGAGACAGTCCTCCCAAAACTACTGTGGCATGGGTCTCTCTTTCCACAGGGTCCAGTCCTCCAAGGACAGGCTGCTTCAGCCTGGAAGCAAGGGCCCTCTCTCTATCTCTGGAAGCAGGGACCCCTTCTCTCCACCAGGTGTCCCACTGGATCACAGCCTCCTCCAGGCATCAACTCATTCTGGCATGGGCACCTCCTCTGCATTCCCCATGGATCCCCATGGGCTGCAGGGGCACAGCTGCTTCACTGTGGTCTTCACCACAGCCTGCAAGGGAATCTTGGCTCTGGCGCCTGGAGCACCTCCTCCCCCTCCTTTACTGATCTTGGTGTCTCTGTGGTTTTTTCCTCACATGTTCTCACCTCCTCCTCTTCTCTGACTAGAAGAAAAAAACTGTGTGACTGTGTTTTGATTTTCTTCTTAAATCTGTTATCATAGAGGTGTTACCAGCCTCGCTCATTGGCCCAGTCGTGGCCAGCAGCATGTCCATCTTCAGAGCCATCAGGGATTGGCTCTGCTGGACATGGTGGAAGCTTCCAGCAACTTCTCACAGGAACCATCTTTGTGGTCCCCCTGGTACCAAAAAACAGGCCATGCAAAATCAGTACAGAGAGCAAGTATTTTTCAGATTCTGGAGTGTTCACAAGGGAAGTGGGAAGTTTTTTATTTAATATGAGACAGCTTTTTTTTTTAAATCTTGAATATATTCTCAACTCTTGCATACCTTCTAGTATAATTTGTTTTTATGCTGAAGTTCCCTTTGCTATTGTCTTATAGCTCAAAGATGAGGGTAACAAAGATTTTTATCTGTGGAACCTGTGGAGTTTTAAAACTCTTGCTTTCTTTCACCATATAAGGTTGCTTGTTTAAACTGAGATTTTAATTTGCCTGACATCTCTGTCTGATTGGGAAAAGTGACATAATTGAAGGTGCACTTGGTGGTTTCCATGGCAATTACTGATTACCAAGTGGAGTCAAACAGAAGACAGGAAGAGAAAGATCAGTCTGAGCATTATTATGCACTCTAAAACTAGAAGCTTATGTCTTCAAACGTAGGCATGGAGCAAAGTAAAAGGTATCTGAGTTCTGTAGTGTCACGTCAGGTTAGCATGTCTGTGTGTGCATCTTTAGCTGTATGGGACGTGGCTGCTTTTAAGCCAGTGAGGTTTATCAACACTTCAGACAGGTTGGTGAAGCCATGAAAATTTAGTAGCCACTGATAATCTGTAGATCTTAATTTCTTTCGTCATTGGGGTGTCTTCACTACTGAAGGACAAAATGGCTTTTTCTTACAAAAAGGGGAAGACCAACCTTCCTCTCTCTGCATTACTGCTGTCTTTACCAGATGCTGTCTGGCTGTGTTTTGCAAGTAACTCGTCCCTTTTGTACCCCTTGCTGTCTACCACTGTCCTCAACCTCCCCATCCCCACTCCTGCACATCCTTCACGCATCTGCATGGGTACACCAATCGCCTTGGACACTCTGGACCCTCAGGTCTGCATCCTCATCAGCTGCAACTTTTCCAGTTTGCCTGTGTTTTTTAATAACCCATCCTTTAGGTTTGTTTCTTTTCTTTGCCTCTGTTAGTTCATCTGTTGGGTTTGTGTCTCTCTGTGCTGTTTTTGTGGCTACCCCTTTACTTGTTGCGCTCTTTGGTATTGGAAAGGTTCTTGACCAGATACCTGTAAGGGATCAAAGACTCTCCCTTTACATACCCTTGCACAAACAGGTTCGCCTGTTTCCAGGAAAGCTGAAAACCCTGCTTCAGTGCAGGATTTTTAATCCCGTGACAGCTTTACTCTTTACTTTCTGAAGCCTTTTCACTTTAGGAATGTAAAAGCTTTCAAAAAGTCCTTGAATAGATTTATTGGTTCCTACAGTCCCATGAAACATAGGCTATTCAGTTGGGTAGTGCTTGAATTGAATTAATACAAAAATTAAAATTTGCTTCCAGTTGCTTATGAGATTTGAGCAGTAGTTGCAGTTTTCCCTTTAAGACAGGGCAACCACCAAAACAAAGGGAAAACTGTAACTACTGCTTCAACTGAGTAATTGAAGATGACAGTGGCAGAGCTGAGAAGTAGTTTCTAAGTGACTGCAATGAGGATGGAAAGGGAACAACATGAAATATAGAGAAATTCCCTTTCTGTCTAGAAGGCCTTTGGGTTGTCTTGGTCAGCAGTTGGCCTTCAGTTGATGAAGAGAACATTCTTGCATTAATGAAGTGAGTCCACTGGGTTAAAAATAGAGATGGAGACTAAAGTGCTTATTGATACACGGCATGTCAAAGCTGGCTGCACTGAGTCATAATTAGGAACATGAAAATGAACTGGGAAAAAGGCAATTCTTTGCAATCCCTGCTAGCAGAACTAACCACTGCAAACTTACCAGCCTAGGGGTTAAACTCTTAGATCACACTGGAACAAAAAGTAGCACTGGAGCAACCTGTTGATGACTCTGGACATTGAGGGGAGAGAAGGGAAAATGCATATCTCCATTCCTCTCTGATTAGGGGTTTCCATAAGGGAAGCAGAAATACAAAGCATATCTTTCTTTAAACTTGGAGGGCAAAGGAGGGGATGAGAAATTGAGTGAATGTACACAGAAAGTAATATGGGCTCACCACCTCAAAGGAAAGTAACCACAAAGCATGAGAGACCTGCTTTACCACTGCATGGAACTGGCAGACAGGCCTGCTTGCCTGGAAACCTCAAGGCTGATGTGTCCCTTTTGTGAAGGATAAAAGCTACTTTATGCCTTTTGTGAGTCTGGCTAAGTCAGTGAAGCTGAGCCTTCCTACATCTGTCTGTATGGTAACTAGTTTGCAAGATATTATCATACTTCTTTTTATATCCATTTTTTATTTTCTGAAGCAGTGAATATATTTGTTTGTGGTTTTTGTTCTGTGGTGCTAAAGATTTTGATAGGAAGAATAAGGAGTTTGTCCCCACTCAGGCCAAGAAGACAACTGTGTTTGGATATGATACATTAATTAACATTAACATGCTGTTAAATATGTTAAGCAGCATGGCGTGGCACAAAACAGGAGTGATTTGTTGGTTTGCTTTGATGAATCTGTAGGAGCAGGACAGGATTTAGCTGTGCTTTTTTTGCTTTGCACCTGGCTGCTGTGACTTTTGTTCTGGAGAGTTTAAGTCATGTCATGTGTTGTGAAAGGGATCGTTAGTTCTACTAAAGCAGATGATTTCCCTTTCTGCACTTCTCAGTGCACCTACTGGTCACCCAAAAACAAGGAACAGTTGGTGTTCATGTATTTAGCAACATGCAGATAGGTTAATGCATTGTCATATATTAATCCTGTTGAGGAGGCATCTGGGATGTGGCTCTCTGGTCTGGCTCTTGACCTCCATAGGATATTGGTCATGCACTCAAGAGAGAGAAATTCAGTCTGTGTGGAAATTTTTTATTGCATTTCAAGTGATCTGCGTACTCATATCTTTTTCAACAATACAAGTATATAGGCATGTATATATGCTATCTTGTGATTGCAGTTTTTAAATTCCACAAAACCAGTAGCTGGAAAGTATTTGCTTAATGAGTAGCAGGCATAATATTTACTAATACTGCAACGTTGTAACTGCAGCAAAGAATGTGTGGCATTTTTGTGATATACCACATATTCAGTCGTACTATTGATAACTTTTATCAATAAATTTTATACTAGTGTATAGCCACAGTATTCAGTCTTACTGTTGTTAACTTTTGTGTGCACGTATTTCATACAGAAAAAAATTTCACAGGTTAACTGTTTATAGTCCTGCCTCCCACAATTCATTTAAAAAGCTGCTACTGAAAATAATTTCTGCACATACCATTTTCACAGCAGCCATTGCTCAGGAATGTCTTTACTGTTACAGTTTCTGATTTCAAACACCATTTCCCTTTTCACGCCATTTGTTACATAGTAACAAAATGCAAATTGTTTACAATTAGTGGCATCTTGAGGTGCATTAAGTGTCTATGAAGCATGATTTTCAGTACAGATCAATATAAAGATATAAAACTTTAAATGAATCCAGGCTCCATTTTAATAAAAGTTAATTTTAAAAAAAGTACTTCCTTCACTGTTAACATACTTCAGTTTATTCTAATTGTGATATGTAATAAAACCATGGCAACAAAAAAGAATCTCAAGAGATGTCTTAAAATATCATACTACCTTCATCTAAAATTAAGCTGAAGAAAAGTTAAAGGATTGAGTGTAATAATGAGTTTGCTACATCTTTACACCACAATTAGCAGACTATTTAAAGGAACTTCCTGTCAACAATTTAAATTTGCCTGTACTCCCACAACTCTCCTAAGACTGACAAATATGTAGAGCTAGGATTTGCTCTTTCTTCTGTTTTTCTTCTTTGAAGACAAAATGGTTATACGTGAACACACCTGTATATGTACTTTGAGCACGGCTGAAATGTCCTCAGCAAGATAATCAGAGATCCCATTTCTCTGGCAAAAGCTGCCTTTCACCTTAGCTGGGTTCATGTGCTAATACCGGCACATTTCTCACCTAACCATCCACTGACACCTTTCAATCATGTGCACTGCCCACTCTTTTCACCTCTCCAAATGACACTCATTCTTCAACCTGACCCAGCAATCTTACTTTGCTTGAGCAGAAGATGTTAGTGCATGAAATACATCTTCCTTCAAATTCACTTTGCATCTCATTTGTTGCTGCCATGTATCATATAGTGACTAATGTTAGTTGCCCACTAAGTAAAGCTTTTTGAAATGGAAGATATAAAAGGGACTTTTTACGGTGAACATAACAGATGATTCTGAACTTGGTCTAAACAAGCCAGCCTCCTGGACTAATTTGACAAGGAGGAGGCTCCATTTTCAGCATTCAGTCACACTTAACATACAGAAGTCCATTTATTGCTATGCTTCACCATCATTTTAAAAACCAGACTTCTGATATATTAATAGCTCTTATTATTTGAATGAAAGTAAATACAAGGATATACACAAGACCAGACAGATCATTGCTTTCATTTAGTCTGTTCCTGTTGTTTTTTCAGAGAACATGAAGATTATTTCAATTTTCCACAAGGCTTTATTATCCAATTTTACTCATCATTAAAACCACACAAATATCCCTGGCTGCTATGACAGCATCTCTTGTGTTGGCTCTGCTAAACCTTGTTTATTTCACTTGCTTTGTATTTGAGTAAAAACGCGTGAATTTTTTTATTCTTACATTTGCTCCCATGGTCTGAATATGGGCTGCTAACTGGATGATTTTTTCATTGATTTGGAGTAAGTTAAGCTGTGCTGGGTTTTTTGGTATGCTTTTTTTTGTATTCACTGAGCTTTGACCAAGACACTGACTACCTCAGACTTGTATTGCATTCCTACAGCATTCTCATCAGCAAGGTGTCACAGTAATATGAGACTGACACAGGAAAAGGGGTGACATACAATTACTATCCACTTGAAAATAATTTTAAAAAAAAAAAAAAGTTTCACTGGCACTTCTCTTTGAAATGGTTTTGAAAGGAGCATTTCCATACTGCCAGGTAGTGTGTTGAGGTTTAAAGTGTAAGTTGTAAAGTGTTCAAACAGCAGGCGTGATATAATGGATATATTTTTTGCATAGTATAGCTACCACTGGGACACTTAGATGCTTCAAAGAACAAATGGTAAAAGATTGCACCTGGTATCTGTCACAAACATCACCTTGAAATAACAAGATTTGCAATTCTTTCTGAAGTCTGCATATGCAAGTGCTGCAGGATTCCCTTTGTTAGCAGAAAGGAACTTATGCTTCCGAGGATCCGTGGCTAGGTGTATCTCCTTTTGCTCTCTCTTAGACCTCTTGGGGTTAACAGTGGAAGTACCTCTACTGAGGCTGAAAACTTGCTGAAATCCAAAATCAGAAGGACAGTAGTGCCAAATAATTAATTTAAAATGTGAAATTAATAGGCAGGAGGCCCTGGGTCCTGGTTCCAGCCAGGACAGGGTTAATTTTTTCAGTAGCCAGGAGGGGCACAACCAGGACGTATAGGCTATTCTGTACTATCTGATGCCCTGTACAGGGGCAGGAGGAAGGGGTCTCTTCCAGTCAGGTAGTGGGAAGCCAGCAGTCAAGGGTAACCTTGTGTCTGCATGGTGAGCACATGTGAATCCTTCACCTCTGTTGTACACTCTGTTATTGTTGCTGTTACTGTCCATTTATTATCTCGTTGCTGTTTCCAGTAAATTGTTCTTATCTCAACCCGTGATCCTTGCCTTTTGTACATCCAGTTCTCCTCTCTAGCCATCGGCAGAGGTGAGGGGAAGAGAGGAGACAGGGGAGTGAATTACATGGTTTGTAATGTTTCAATGCCAACACTAAATTCGGGAATACAATTCCTAAACCATGACACTATGGATTAAAAAACTGGACCTGAGCCTACTTCTGGCTTGGTTTTGCCAAGCTGTTGGGCTGATCACATGACTGATTTCTATGGCACTGCATTCAGTGCTAGAAGTACCTGGCTCCAGGAACCAGCCCACCAGTGAGGACACCATTTGGCTTGTAGTTGAAGTGATGAACAATCCTTATCAGAAAAAAATATAGTCACTTCATTAACTATTGAATTAATTTGGGTTTTTTTCACATTCTCTAAAGCAAGCACCCCAGTTTTTTGGGAACAGTGACTAATGTCTGAAACAGCACTAGAAGACTTAAAGTGGTGTTTAATCCAAATTAATTAGAAGCTGTATTACTCATGTGCCATAAAATATAATCAAAGATAAGGCAGAAGTAGCATTTACAGAATAAAGTGTTTGATTTCTTCCAATATTACCTTAAAGACTACACCTATGTAAGTGATAAAGAAGAGCATCCTCCTTGTGCATCTGCAGATTGCAGGAGTGCTTGGAAGTACCTTAAGGTATCATTCCCTGATATGGAAAATCACCATGAAGGAAACTGCCTGTGGAACCTAAGTGTTTCTCATGCTGCTAAGGAGTTACAGACAGATTGGATGAAGGCACAGTGAAATTTTATATGTATGTTATATGGGAAGTCAGAATAGTTAATAAAATTGGATTTTTATGCTTGAAAACCATAGATCTGATTCCATGCTACTGGTTTAGCTATTTCAGACCAAGAAGCTAGTAAAGAAGATAAAGATGGTTGAGTCTGGAAGATATTATTCATAAAACTGCCCTCCTTTAGTTCATTGGTCCAGTACCAGAATTTGAAAACATTTTGATTTCTGAAACCCACCTATTTCAGTACCGGCAAGCACCCCTGAAACAGCCTCTCTCTTCTAGCAGCAGGTAATGCACTCACCTCTAGAGTCAGTGATTAATGCTGTTTGAGATATGGAAGCAGTAATCCCAAGCTTTCAGACAGTAGAAAGCATTCATTTCCGTCCCTTCTGGGTCTTGAGCTATCTGACTTTAAAAATGTCAGGCTTGCGCTCGTCTTTTTAGCCTGTGAAAGCTGTTTTGCTTTTGGCCCAAGCCTGAAAATAACAAGTCACACACACCTAAGATCATTGCAATGTCCAGTTCCTGAAAACACATAGAAACTGGCCAGTTTAGTAGACTAATGTAGGAAAAGAAGTGTCTGAACTGCCAGAGCCAAAGCTTTTATCTAGCCTAATGGGTATACAAATAGCAACAACCCCCTCTCTCCTCCCCCCCACCCCATATACAATGAAACAATTGGTTCAGTGTAAATAGCATTTATTACCTAGCAAGAGTGTCTGAATTTGCCAGAAGCTGGGTGATACGTATTTGTCACTGATTACCACAGCAACTTAGAAAACTGTCACCCTCAGAAAGCTATAATTTAATATCCAGCAGACAGTATTGATTCATCCACAGTGCTACTTGATTTTGTAAATGTTACAGATTAGTCTTTGTGCTTTTCCTAGTGGTTTTCAAGTTTGTTTTAATTTTCTATAGTAAAATTTGGCTAAATAATGATGATCATGAAAACAAGTAGGAGCCTGAAGGTCAATGTTAATGCAGCATTAGCAATATTAATACTGTTGTATCTGAGCACCGTCTCTCTTCAGGTTCACGGACAACTTATGTGCTAGAAGATCTGGCATCGTGAGCTGTGAAACACAAGTGGTAAGGTGGAACTCTGAGAGAAAAATTCGTTTAGGACACGAAACTTCTCTAGGATATGATTTAGCAGTCATTGAGATTGCTGCTGCTCATCTTTTTTAACGCTGAAAATGTAACAGAAAAACGTGGGTCGGGAGGGTCCCCTAGAGGTCACCTGGGCAAACCTCCCTCCTGGAGAAGGACAAATTTAGATCACATTCAGGACCAACCCCACTTCATTATTTAGAGAGGAAGAATAGGGGGAAGGAAGTTGACTGCAAGTAAAGTGTTTTATCTAACGGAACTCTCCAAGAATCGATAGTTTTGGAAATCTATCATGCATATTCCATACACCTGAAATCGTGGTAACCTGGGGCTATTCCAGGGCCATATATGCAGCACATAGAAAAGAAGGGAACAGAAGTGTCCTCCAGGCTTATTTATTTTTGCTACAAATGTCAGGTTCCTCCGGCACAGGATAGAAAAACAGTGATGAATAGAAACTATTAGCATAAGAGGGAAAGAAATGAAGTGTTGCAATGTATTAAAAACAGAAGAAAGGATTTTGGTAGCAGTTGTCTGAGGAATAAATCACTTGTGTTTTCTTCACTTCTTCATTCTTTTCAACATTTCTTTCATAGTCTCATTTTCGAAGTCTTCATTTGGAGCATACTGTGACATTTTGGCGCTGGGCATTTAAAGGTGCGACTGTGCAATACAGAGTGACTGAACTATATGATAACAGCTATTACCCTGTTACCAAGAACCAAGAAGCCTCTATCCACCAGAAGGATGAAAACAGACTAAGTTCGAACTAACACCAAGTTATCATAGTAATTAGTCAGAAGCCTTTATATGTAGATTACTTATGATAGTCTGCAGTGGGGTTTGCCTAAACACTTCATAGATGTTTGACATGTTCTCTGAAGAGATAAATTAACAATACTGTCAAAATGTATCAATTTAGGTTGCCAATACCACAATTTTTGATCAGTTGTTAGGCTTTTTTAAGTCCCCTGGCCTCTTTTTAAATGAAAAACTGATTAGGTATCAATCTGGCTGTGAAAAAGAAAAGGTGTATTTCTTCTGATAGTTTATTTTGCTTAAATACCATGAAATGCAAGACATTATCTTGATTAATTTAGGTTTTGTTTGCATGTGTGGAATCACTGAGGCAGCTAAGCACAGGGAGCAGGAGCTTGGAAAGGATATGAGATAGTTTTATAGCCAAGCTAAGGTCCAGCGCTGTGTTTGTGTATGTGAACACGGGAGTACGTCTTTTGGGAGAGGCACTGCCAAGCCCTTTCCAGCATGGCAGTAAGCCTCCCTGCAGGCTGCGTGCACGGTTTGGTTAGGTGTGCTGGACCTCGCTCTCTGCAGCTTCCCCCAGGAGCGGCGGGCGCACAGGGCCCGCTGGCAGCGGCGATACGGAGACGGTGCCTTGGCACACCCACCCCCACACTTCCTTCTGGGCGGTGGGAGCCCTCTCCCTCCTGGGCGAGCCGAGGCAGCGAGGACCGTGCCCAGGGAAGGTGGGACGGACAGGTCGGTGGCCGGCAGGGCCTCCCTCGCTCCGAGCTGCCCAGGCACTGTCACCCGGCCCGGAGAGCGTCGGGTGTGGGAGCGGCGAGGGGCCGGGGCCGAGGCCGCGCCACCCGCACGGCCGCGCCGGCAGCCCCG
>VZTZ01036329.1:156028-216137 GCA_013400955.1 Drymodes brunneopygia
CCCCGGAGAAGCAGTTTGATAACAATGATTGCCTGAATCACGGTCGTGGTCAGTGCAGCCGTATGCACTGCGTCTGCTTTCTGTAAGGATCAGAGTCAATAGGAGCAGTCTACCAAGACTTGTTTTACTGCCATTGTAAATCTGCTCTTTAAGAGAGATGAGGCTGTGGGTCTAGGATGGAACACTACATCTCTTTGCTTTCCCCTGTTGTAGATTTTTTAGTCTCTGGAACTGCGGTTTGCTTTAGAGAGTGCATTGCAGATCTGGCTGTTTTCGTAGCTGCTGAGGAGCTAGAAGGCAGCGATGTTTGCCTGACTCTGCATACATTAAGAGTGAGCTAATGTGGGTGTAGGGCAGAACAGCCATGTAGCATTTTCCTTGTCTTTGACATGCGTCAAGTTACACCAGCTGATAAGAGTACACCCAGGTGGCTGCAGTTTTGTGTCTGCTCTGCAGCTGTGGCCCTTGAGGTCCCAACCAACTTGCCTGCAAAATAATTCCAGTCATAGTACTCCAGGTTCTGCTGCATTGCTGTTAAATCTGGACCAGCTGCACCTGCCTTTGCAGCCCATGTTGGGAGCAAGCACGTGATGCCTGTTCTTCCCAAAAGGTGATGGTGACATAGAATGTGTTTATTCTCTGTGTGCTGCCAAACCAAAAGTGAGTTGTGTGTTTACCTTTGGCTCCAATGCTGTGGGGGGAAGGGACAAGATCGACGGCCCAAAAGTGCTATTCAGGAGGGAAGGAGAACAGTTACTATTGAATTCTGTGCATTTGTGCATATTTGTACAGAAAAATTAAATGTCCGGTGAAAAATAATGGAGGATCCCAAGAAGTTCTGCAAAAGCAGAACATTTTGTGTTGTAATGGACCTGAGATGAATGTTGTGGATGTTTAATGAGTGAAATGTAAATCCTAGTGAAAGCTTGCCTTCTGTGGAAACTGTGGTCTGAGATTGATATATCAATGAGCTTTTAGGCCAAACTCTTTTCTACAGAGTAATGGTGGCTCAAGGTTGGCTGGGTACTGTGAATCATGTAATTCATTGCTCTGAGTTTTCTTGGACATTTCTAGCTGTAGCTCAAAATGATACTTCTGTTTTACATTGGTGCATTATCTTCACTTAAAGTAACAAACTTTCTGGCTACTATAGTGTCTTTTAACATGTGCAAGGCCAGCCTATTGGAAGGCTATAAAAATAAATGTAAATACAGATTAGTTCTTCAGTTAAAAAATGTAAGAATGCTGGTAAGGGGATTTGGTACATCTAAGTTCATAGCAAAGATAGTTTTGCTGCGTTAAGAGGGAGACATGCCAAAGCTTTTTAGTATAACCCTTTTTGGTTACTTAATATAAAATCCTTTTCACAATTTTCCTGATTTGTTAATTTATTAATTCTCAATCCTTTGTTTATAACAAGTTTGCAATTTCGTATCTTTTGGTAAGGGAATGCATTCTAGTATTTTTTTTGCATTTTTCTAAAAATCTAATAAAATTGCCTTCATGTATTTAAAACATGGGAGCTAATGCTTTAGAAGAGATTTTGTGATACTGGATATGGTGGCATCATGGATGCCAAGGGTGAAAATCTTGTAGTCCCTCATACCCTTATTATTTTGGGTCATGGAAATTGGGTGTGGATTTTTGAAGATACAAACATCCTATAAATCTGAAGATTTTGTTTGCTTTATGGTAATTTAAGTACTCCATAACACTTTGAATGAAGGAAGTACTAATTTTGAGGCTAAAGTTTGTGTCATCTATCTAAATAGAAACACAAATGAGTAACCTCAACTCTTTGCATATGAGCTTTGAATGGATTTTAATTGGACCAGGAGATGACTTCTGACTCCTTTGATACCATTTTAAGCCACAGTCATATGCAATGCTTATGTTTTTAAACTTAAAAAGCCTTCAGTATGAGGACTGTGTGCATCTTGGAAATGTAGATAACATTTCCTTTTATAAACAGTGCTTATCAGCACTAGTGCCAGCAGAAAAGTCATGAGGGTAAAAAGAAGCGGACTCTCCTGTTCAGCTGTTTGTTTTGTATTTTTCACAGGCCATTGTGGCTTGTCATTTGCAGTGGTTTTGTTGCTTGGCTTTAGATTGTGTCAGTGTGTGGTAATGTTTATGGCAAGCAAAATCAGGAAAGATTAATAGTAAGTCCAGAAAAGGTGGCTGGGAAAATAAACACCATGTTGCTACATGTATGTGAGTTCACAGTTAGTATCCAAAACTAATGCATATGCTAAAAAAAACCAAAAAAAGGAATTATAATATCAAGTTCAGAGTCTTTCTTCAAACAGACAAAATGCAGGAAAAATCAAGCTGAGAGCTAAAATTTTTCACTTGTATCTCATGGCCTAGATATTTCAAATTCAGTATTTTTTCCCTTGACATGTGATTTGTCTGTTATTGATCTTAGCTGCTCTGGATTTACATGAGATTATGAATTAGAAGAATCAGACTTTTAGGCTCAAAAAAAAAAGATAATTGAAAAGTATTAGAGGTGCTTCAGATAGTTTAATACATGTTGTCTGTATGCAATGCAGCTTGATTAATTAAATCTTAACTTTGAACAGGATCCTATTAACATAGACTTAAGAGAAGCCTTGATGCATGCATTTTTAAATGTGTTTTTCTGGTTTCCTAGAAGGTGAAGATTCCTGCTTAATGAGAGTTCTAGCAAACAACCATCTGCTCATTTATCTCTAATAGATTGCCATCAATACATATTGTACAGGGGTTAAAAGTTTCTGAGAAACAGATTGATTGGTTTTTCTTCATAGTAATGATTGATTTGGCAAGTCAGCTACTAAGAGCAGTATGACAATGTTTTTCTGCTTCCACTGCATGCACCAATGTTCTACCTAAAAATCTGCATGTTTGTTGCTTTACTGAAGGGGCCTAGGGAAACATCTTTATTTGCTGCTTTCACATATGCAGGCACATGATGATAATATCTGTCCTAATTCTGAAGAAATAAATACAGAAGCAGTGCAATGGGTACATGATAGCTGTGGATGGCAGAGGACTTAGCTGACGATGCTCCAGAACCACAAGAACTTGTGTTTCCACACTAAACCATTTCTGCTAGAGACCATCCATATTGACATGAGAGGAGGAATGAAACTGCAGTTCTCTTTCTCGGGAGTTCTGTTTCTACGGAGATGCTGCTAGGTGACTGGCATCTCACCTGGTCCATCGTGTCTCCTGTGGTCATTTCTAATTTGTCTAATTACAAATACTTACTGGGAGAAGTTTCCATCATCCGTGAGCCTGTGTAAGTAACTGTCTGTGGATAAGCAGTGGGGTTTTGAACATCGTCAAGGAAACTGAAGGAAATGTATTAGAAGTATTTAAAACAATATCTAGTCTACATGAGGTAAACCACCCTGGGAGCCTCTGTTTTTTCTATTGCTTAGCAAAAGGAGGAGACATTCTTCAATATTTTTCCAGTTAAAACCAAAGATTCAGAATGTTTAAATATTATTTTTTTTTAGCCATATACCTTCCCCTGTGTTGTCCAGCCTGTTCTTGGGTTATTTGGTCCCTTAAATCTTGTTCATAAGCTAGCAATTAAGAATCACTTGCATCTTTCTTTGTCATGGGCACTTCCATAAATGCTGCTTTCCTTAAGAAGATGACCACCTTGTCACCCATCTGAGAAAAATGTGAGAGTAGGGAGTGAGAGACTTCATTAGAAGTCTGTGAGTTAGACAGAACTGAGCAGCCCATCGCTGAAATTTAGGCTGAATCCTTTTAGTGGTAGTTTCTTTTTTCAACTAATTAAACTCTTCTGAACCTTTTTTGTGCATCAGAAACATGCCTGCTGAATTTAATTTTCAAACTTTGAACTCCAAAAGATGAACACAGGTCAGGAAAACACCAGAACAGCAGAGCCACGGAGGCTATAAAACTTGCCCATGGTGGCAAAGATCATTTGAGTGACTATCCTTCATTTGAGTGATTACCCTACACTGACTCACTTTTGCTTTATTGTTTCCATTTTGGGAATGCATTTCAGGGTAAGAAATGCCTTTCTGTAGGTATGTGGTTAAAGTATTGGTTCAATATCTAGTATTTATAGTTTTGGTGCCCTATATTGATTTTGTTGAATAGTTGTATTTCTCTGCAAGAATTTTCACTTCTGTACATAGGACAATGGCTTTCTGATCATTCCTCTTGTGATGGTTATTCTGATTTGTTTTTTTTTTTAATAAACATATTTTCTCAAAACTCAGGTGGGCAAGAACTTATGATCTGGGTAAAAGGAAGGTTTTTTTAAGACAGAAGGAGGAGGAAAAAGGTAAGAACATAATGGAAGATTTAAAATATACTAGTTTTATACTAGTTTTCCTAATATATGCATAAGTTTTATTTGAGGATTTTTAAATATTTATTTATTTATTCTGATATGTGACTTGCAGTTCTTGCCAATGCTGTTCGTGTTACCATGTTTTTATGTAGTGTCTGTTCTGATGGGATTGATCATGTTTGAAGTCTTGGTGCTTTGGAAGTCTCAAATGTAACTCTTTAGACTAAATAAAATTAAATTGGGAAAAGCTTTTTTAAAAGAAGAACTGAGACTATAAATGCTCTCACCAAAGTCAGGTGAAGAAGCATGGAGTAAAAGCTCTTGCTCCAGGTTTTTCTCAGGCTAACATCAGCAAAATGCTTAAACTAACACTCTTAAAAGAACAGGCAAAACCAGTAGGTTTTTTATATGTTGCAGACCCAGGTAAATGTTAGGAGGGTGAGTACTGCCTCCACTGTTGGAAAAGGAGACTGGGATGTTTTTGTATGATGTGTGTGGGGAGCTGAGGTTTTTTCCTTCTCTTTTCTTAACAGCTTTCTCACACCAGCTTTTTTATGATCACAGAGTGATTTGAATTGGAAAGGATCCCTGGATGCCATCTGATCTAAGCTCTGCTGAAATCAGGTGACTGAGACAAGGGCTGCACATGCTGTGTTGGTAGCTCTTGGCTTAACCAAGGCAGGAAGCTCTGAATTTGTAGTGCTGTGCTTCCCATGGGTGTCAAATACCAGCTCATGCAGCAGGTTTTGCTGGAGTTCTATTGGGATGGGATGAGAGTGCTGGACAGACACCTCCCTCCAGCCTGCCCTCTTCATCCTCTGCTGAGCAAGCCACTCTGCAGAAAGCTGCCTGCTTTGCTGCTGGCATTTGGGGCAGTGGGAGCAGTGAAGGGCATGTATCATGTGAGGGTAATGGTGATCTCCTCCCAATGGGTGCTGGTTTTTAAGTCCTTCTTACCACTGCCATTCCCTCTAGGAGAGGACTGAAATACTAGTGTATTTCCTGTATTAGCCAGTTCAGTGACCTGAAATCTCTTTTTCTAAATTGGATTTTTACGATGGTCAAGGTGGAGGAAATTATTGCCCAGAAGTTTAGAAAACTGTTTTCTTCATGTTAAATTATTTTGCCGCGGTTTCAAAATTAGAGCCCTGTTTTTAAGAAATTGAAGATATATTAAGCAGCACTCCTAGTATCTATGTGCAATGCGGTCACATTTAGCTTAATGAGAAAATCTCTCCCAGTAATGCAGTGGTGAGCTGACAGAAATTTGTATTAAATTAAAAGTCGGTATTAAATAAGTGTCAGTGCAAAGCCAGCCTCTGTTAGAGCCAGCTGTAACCAGTTTTGTAATTCCGTTGCATTTTTAGTGGACATTTTGCAGAACCTTTCCCAAAACTTGGTGTGTATTTCTGATATTGACAGCTCTTACACCTTTTGTGTCAGAGTGATACATAAGGATGAACTCAGGCTTCTGCTCTTGCTTAACAATTATCATTCCTTGCTGATAAATGATTGCCACAGCATCATTCAGATTTTGGCATCTTAATTTTATTTCATAACAATGAGAAAATCCCAGAGTCCTCAAAATCTTCCTCATGTAGAACCATGCTGCAAGGGATGGGAAGGAGATGTTTGAGCTCAGTGCCTTCTTGGTGAGGAGATGGGCATTAGCCTGAGGGGATAGCACCGAACTTCATAATATTGACTCTGCGTTAGCTCCAACATCTAGGCTTTAGACTTTTGGCTGCAGCCTCATGATGGTTAGTCTGACTGCTTAGCCCTAGTTTGAAGTCATGTCCAAGTCATGCATTCTAATGCGTTGTATTTTTGGTGTGGCACACTGATTCTGGAATCAGCACTTTTACTTGCGGTTAAAGTTGAGTGTGAACTTAACACATCCTCACATATCTTTCTGGTTTTTTACCTAGGTAAACTATGAAGATTGAATGTCTTTATTTCAGCTTAGGTCAAGCTGCTTTTGAATGCAAATTTAAAAGCTACATGAAACATTTATGTTTTAAGAGTAACACAGACTTAATGCTTCAATCTACAATAAATCAAACATATTTTGGATTAAAATTAAACTACATTATTAAAAAAAAGAACTAGTATTTCTCGTTACCTACAGACTTGGTTATTTCTGGTTTTGAAGTCGAGATAACCCAGCCTCTTGAACAAAATTTTTTTCTCGAAGAAGGCCAAATAAGTAAGCTGGAAAGAGAAGAATATTTTGGTTAGGATGTGTGTAAGCTGTATAATAGATTTGTTAGATAAAAAGTAATCTCAGTAATGTATTCGGTGACTCTTTGGGTTATATTGGTTATCCAGGTGACATGGAGCATCAACTGATGTCTTCCATTGCTCTAGTTATGACAGTGCCTGTGTCACTGGGCTCCCATTGTTAGCCATCATTGACCAAGGACAACAAAACATTTCCTAAAGGAGATCTGGTTCTCTATCAGACATCCCTCAGGAGAAATTGTCGCCTGAAAGCAATTAGAAGCAGTTTAAGCTGAATGTCAGCAGGGAAATATAGTTGTGTGAAAAGTAAATACTAAAAGCACTATTGTAGCTTGTATACAGTTAGTTTTCAGAAAAGCAGAAAGTTCCCTGCATCAAAACTGATTGACCTTCGTTGGTTCTCTAGGAGTTAAAAGTGGAGTGAACAACCTTTTTGTGCATAGAGCAAAGACAGTTTTTATATGTCACATTTCTGGTGTGTAAATTTTATTGAAGATACCTTTTCTTCAGCCACTTTATCCATTAAGATAATGAGTAGAGGTTTAAATTTTTTTTTTTAAATTATTTTTTCCTTCCAATATGTAACTGTTGAGACCTGGGCAGTTCACAAGTCAATTTTGATCTTCAGTATTAAAGTCTGTGTTATGATCTTGTAAGCAGTGGCATCCACAAGCATTGTAGTGCAAGTTCATATATGTACACCAGGTACGATCTGGATAGCAGAATAGCATGAACAGCAGTAAGGTAAGAGTTCCTTTTTTACATTAAGAAACAGAACTTCTTCATTTGTATGTAAAAGAAAGGCTTTTAACTGCCTGCCCAAGAACCTTGTGTTTTCAAACACCAGTGTGTAAAACAGTCATTTTAGGGCCATTGGTCTTTTGAGACACTAAGGGTTATATACTACGCTTTTGCAGGTATCTTACACCTGAAAAACAGAGGGTGAAATTACCAGGAAGGGATTCACAGGGTGGGATAGTCACAGGATCTGACTAATTCAGAGTTTCTTGTGATGGAATGAAGAGGATCATATTTTTTCAGTCACTTAAAATAATCCCGAAATTAATCCGAAAGTTTAGTAATCATATGAACTGTAAAGACTGAAGGATAGTACACAAGAAGCCCTACTCATCTTCTGTTTTTATAATAATCTGTGTCTGTTATTACGCTTAGAGTATCAAAAAATCAGGCACACATCTCCTGTTAAAGACTAACCTCCTCCAATCAGGTGCAAATCCAGTCACTTTATTTACTCTGCCTGTTGCAGACTCCCTCTCTCCAGTGTATGACTGGAATCCCTTGGCTTCGTGGCTTTTTGCAATATCTCACATGATTACTACAGTGTAGTAGTGTACAAACCTTGGTGGCCTCCTTTTTTTTGACTTTTCAGGTGTAGTGAGGTGCTGAACGGTGGGTGCAGCCTGGATAAAACTCATCCCTTCAGGTAGGTTTCATTGGTCTTTACCTGCCACCTGTGGGATTCATGCTCAGATGGGAAGACACTGTTGCCAATGCAAAGCCATCACATCTTTGAAGTACGAGATATTGTGCTGTGAAGTTACCTATAATTCTTTGTATTTTGTTTGAACAACCTGTGATGCTGGTGGGTTTTAGGGAGGAGGAGTGTGCTTGCAGAGAAAAGTTGCTCCATGTGAAGCAGCAGTCTGTTCTGCAGCCTCATGGAAAACCCACCTGCTTTCCCACTGGTGCCACCCGATGAGGGAGAGGCCTTGCCCTCTTCTTATGTCTGGTCTGCTCAGACATCAGTCAATAGGAAGTGTGAGTTCATAGTGGGAAACATAAGAGTCGAGTTGATTTTTTTCTCTAGGAAGACAAATTGGGATGTTGAAAGTGCAAAAAAATACCAGTCACCTTTTCTGGCAGTGTCCAGGGAGCTTGGTGTTGGTGACAGAAGCAGATTATTTAGGAAAAAAAAATTGAAGTTGACTGAGACTGTTAGTTGTGCATAGTTCCATGTTCACCTGGTCAAACTTCTTGAAGCCTTGCAAGCACT
This sequence comes from Drymodes brunneopygia, assembly GCA_013400955.1. NCBI lineage: Eukaryota > Metazoa > Chordata > Aves > Passeriformes > Petroicidae > Drymodes > Drymodes brunneopygia. The sequence goes on from VZTZ01036329.1 coordinate 164,605, forward strand.
GTGGCTTTCAGGGTGAAGTCCAAATTTTAGCATTATTTTTGACTAAAGTAATTGGTGCAGTGTTTACACTTTGGCAGGGAAGTGATTATTATCATAGGTTTTCCATGTTGATGCCTGTCATTGCTCTTCAAAAGTTACATCCTATTTGGAGGAGAGGAGTGGGGAAGATGTTTGTGTAACTGGAGCATCCATCTGGTGCATTTTGATGACACAGCTTGTTGGTGCGTTATTTGTTACTTGCTGTAACCAAGGCAATGCCAAATATGTAACAAGGACTTAGCATACAACGTAAAAAGCACCTGGTGTTGTGCCGGAATTACATATTCTAACTGCTATAATTTCTGAAAGCTGTTTAATCTTGCACACTTGTTTGTCAAATGAATCTTTGGAAGACATTTCAAGATCCAATGACTGCAGCTGTTTCAAAACATTTATGAAAAAGGAGCTTTTTTTTAACCAATAGGAAGGAATCTCCCAAAAGATCTCTGCCATGCTTTCATTATCCAAAGAGCAAATCTTCTGACTGCAGAAGAGAAGGTGTGCAGATCGACATATTAAACTTCAGGGGTGTAAATCTGGAAACTGTTTTCTGCTGAGGAGAGACTAAAGCCTTAGAAATCTAGGCTTTTGTTCTGTTGCTCATCAGTTGTGATAGGCTTTCCACACAAGCAGTAACTTCTGAATTCCATTGTAGTGGCTCCCAAGTCTGCTCTTGCTGATGGTTATGGCCTACCAAATAAACACTGACACCGGGAACTGATGGTATTTTTGACACTTTCAGTTGTAAGGAGGCATTTAAGTGTCAGAAGCAAACATGGAGTGAAAATACACCAATTTCAATAAGCATTTTATGAGATGGCAGCAGTATTGTTTCAAGTTTTAACCTGGGTACTCAGCGTGGTAGAAGTGCCTTCCTTTTTTGTTTCCAAGATTATCTTTATGATCACAGATTCTTCAGTCTCAGACCCAGATACCTCAGAGGAAACCTTCTTTGCTAGTTACAATTTTTCCTGTCCCTAAGTGCAGCATGTGAAAATTGAATTCCTCCTTGTAAGGACACCCTTCAGCTCCATCTGCATGTTGCTTGTGGCAAGGTCCTTGTGGAACATAATCTCATGTACATATTTTATTTTGCATCTGGTGTGTATTTTTTATGTGCATAGTTTTGCTGTGGGTACTTCGTATTTTACATGCCTTTGAATTGTATGTGGTGGAGATTTAATACTTCTCTTTTTCTCTTCTCTCCCATCTATATCTGGTTTGTAAGTAATGTCATAATGTTTCCTATTTGTTCTTCTTTGACCTGAGTATACTAATTCTTCTGGCTCAAAATGTAGCCCTATTCATGACCTCACAGTACGTCATGTATTTCCCAAGAAAAAACAGTGATGTAGTATATGGATGGATTTTTATATGCCAGGGATTGAGGTTAGAAAAAAGCATTTGCAGTGGATCTGGTGAACCTGTGTTGGAAGTTTGGGGAGAGAATTGCATTTAATCTAAAAATGTATTTTTCATTAAAAACCACCACCTTCAGCATTTGAAAATTATTGGACAGTAATAGACAGGGTTTGTGGGAGTACCTTAGAGCTTAAAAATTGATAGGTGTTTGACCATTCTTATCATGGAAGCAGCTTTACAGTACAGAGTTTGGAGCTACTGGCCCAGAGCATCTAAATAAATCTTTGTCACATAATGCTGACGATTTGGCAGTGGGTGCCATAGCTCTGATATTTCAGACTCAGGGAAAGTCTTTCCTTTTTCTGTGGCCTTGTGAATTTATGGTCAAAGAAAGAAATTTTTCTCAGTTTTACTTTTGCATCTTCTTATTAGTACTAAACATATTTTTGGGATGCTATTCACATGTACATGAATAAGATGGTGTTTGGTTTTCTTCTGCCTTGCTAATAAAGGTGCTCAGTGAATTACAGGAACAGAAAACGTCATTGTGCCTGGCATGGACAGTTTCTCTTGTTCTTGTCTGCTTATCAAGCACATGGCACTTCTGTAGTGTCTGGTTTGCAAATGAAGTTCCACTGTTGTTGCTGCTGTGATTCTACACTGCTCTAGGTGAGGGTTTGCATGGTTTCTTCAATTTATTGGGAACAAATGCATTCCTGGATTCTTTCTCCATTTTAGCTGGTAAACCTTATGCGGTCAAAGAAAGAACTACAGTAATTTGGCACAGAAATTGGGTTATTAGTCTACCCTGTGCAAATGGCATTTTGTGTCTAAATTTAAAAAGCATTTTCTTTCTTTGTTTTTGTTCGATTCTTTACATTTGAGGCATGACAGAAGTCAAAAGTTTTTAATGTCTCTTTTGAGGATAGGTTTCACACTGCAATTTTTTCACCTGTTGAAGAGAAAGAGCAAGGAGTAGAGGAACTGATTTAAGAGCAATGTTAAAATCCTGATAGCAAGTTTTTAGTGTTGAAGCATGACTTGCTATTGAAGCTCTTTGCTTTAAATACACTTACAAACTTTTGATCTCTGCCTGAGTTTCGTGCATTTTACAGCTTAAGTTGCTTGTCTTACACAAGTAACACAAAGATGTTCACAGGGCAGGAATGATGCCTAATAATTGCAGAGGAACAAAATGTTATCTCCCTTTTGTTAATAAAGAGGAATAATCTTACCTTGTAACCAAAAAAACCCCTGGTAGAAACAGTATGAAACAAAGCTATGTATGGTAAGAAGGATTTAACTATGAATGATATGGTGAGATAGAAAAAGAACTAAGCATTGGGGAAAAAAACCATCTCCACACTGATGTCTACCAGACAGTGAAATAGTCTCCCAAGGAGTGAGGGAAGATACATTTTCGGAGAAGTGAATACTCAGTGGTGCAAGGACTTCAACAATTCTATAGGGAGCAATCCTCAGCTTGAACAATCTCTTTCAGAGGGATTTTCACATCGTTTTGCTTTTGACAATCCAGGATGAATTTATCCTTGAAACTGATTTAAGCAGCCTTTCTTTTCTTATTTCGTTTGTTACCAGATGTAGTTTTCTGATGTTGTTTTCTTCCATGAGAACAACAATTTGATGATGTAGTAAATTACTTTGAACTTTAGTTTTGTCCTTGAAGCAGCATTCCATGACTTCTTTCACTTGTCCACTTCTTTAGGGTGATATTTCAAGTTTGAGTAATATACCGTAGAAGTTGGGAATATATCTTATCTGTTTGTTCTTGCAAAGAAAGATCAGGTGATTGTAGTGTAATTGCATATGGTTGTGCTTTACAGCAATTTCTTATATTTGTCTGCAATTGATTGTAATGCTTTTAGCCAGATACACTGTACCAATGGGTCTATCTTTGATATAATTTCAAACATTACTACCACAATTTGTGCCACTTGCCTTTCCTCCTTCAAAAATACAGGTGAAGTAAAACCTGTAGAGAAATCAGTTTTCATATGTAAAGACCAGATAGACTCACAGTGAGTGGCAGAGGGAGTGCAGTCAAATGCTGGCTAAAAAGAGATTAGACAAAAATAGTAAAATTGGGCAAACACCCTCAATGAAATAATGGCCATCATGGGAAGAGGGTTAGTTAGTTTTTTTGAAAGTGGTTAAACAGAGATGAATGTTTCAGAGTTAAAAGTGTTGGAAAAATAATTGTAAATGTTGTGAGAAACTGTAATAATAATGATGAATTAGCAAAAACACTGCTAGGGAATATGTTTGGAAAATTCTTTATGGGATTTGAGAGTTAATACAGTTAAACAAAAACTCCTTTAGCTCCTGATTGTTAGATTTTCTCTCCAGGAAGAATGGAATTTCTAGCTGAAGTATCATTGACTGCCACAGCTACCTGTCAAAAGAGGGTGTTGTGTGTTTGTACACAAACCCTGTTACTATGAAAAAGCAAAGCAGATATTTTGGTTGCAAGATGTTTTGAGCTATTTCAGAGCGTTTCTCCTTGCTTCCCCACAGGGGGTTCAAGCACTGCCACTGTAGCCCCAAGGATTCTTACTGTTGCTTCTCTCCAAATCTTTTTTCCCATGCTCTTAAAATCTGACATTGTAACAAATGTTTGTGGTAGAAGAATTACTGACATTATTTCTGTAGACTGTTGCTGTTTCTGTAATCATCCTGACTTTCATTTTACACCTTACCCATCACTGTAATACCCTCAGCATACAAAGCTGGCAGTGCTGCTTGTTGGACAACCATGACTTGCATCAGACCAAAAGGCAGTAATCAGGCAGCAAGGCTGTCTCCATTGAGTGAGTGCTGAAGTTTTAATTGCACATGCTGCGACTGCAGTTGTATGAAACTGGTGTTGTGTCTTCAGTGCTACTCAGAATAGAGGAGATCACTGTATGGCATATCCCTGAATTAGCCAATTCCTTAGATGTATTTTGCTTGCAAGTATTAAGCAGTCTGAGATGGTACATTTTGTTTCTTCTTCCCTTACCCCTCAGCTTTTCCAACAAAGCGGGTTTTGCGTCAGAGCTGAAAAACCAGTTTTCAGTAAAGCACTTTTTCTAACATGTATACAGCAGTTACCGATTAATTTTATCTTTCTAAGATCTTTTTCTTTGAAATCTGTATGAAACCCAATTATTTGACAGACCTTTCCACATCTTTAAAAGTGTAACAATGGTGAAGTAGCATGCAGAAAGTCATGGGGTCCCCTTAGCTGTCTGCCCGTGTGGATTGCTGGCTCTGGTGGGGTGCCCCAAAAGACCTGCTGCAGCTCTGGTTTCTGATGTGAAGCCTGTTCAGGGAAACAGAAAAGTTACTTACTGTCCTGGTGACCTGCCTGCCAGGTGTGCTTTATGACTGCTCTACTTCTGCTGTGTTGTGTGAGGTGTTTGAAGGTACACCAGAAAATCTGCCAGGAACTGTCAACTTCTGGTTTTTGTGCTAAGTTTGATAGTAAGTTGCTGATGTTGCTGCATATGTGACCCAGATAAGTCATTGAGAGAGCGGTAAAATGATTGGGCAGCTCAAGTGCAGAATTTGTGACTTCAGCCAGGCTACTAATAATGTTAGCTTTATCTTTTCAAGAAATACAGAACGTGTAATTAAGCAACTTCTGCCTGATACCTGGAGCTTATTAGTAAGGGATTTCACCGTCCTCCATGACTTCTGAGAAGCTTATACAAAGGTTTAACTTAAATGTGTATTATTTGAAAAATGGTACAAATACCTGAAAAATACCTTGTTTCCTATCTGTGTAAGGCAACAATAAAAAGAAATGGAGGTGACATTGCTGCTTGAGTGTGAGGGAGTAGAGATAGAAGTCATGAATTGATAATCCTCTCGGTGTGGGAGATGACCTTTTTAATTTAAAGTAGCACTTAGTTTATTTTGATAGTAGTTATTACATTGCATGCTTCTGTTTACATTTTCACTAACTGCTTGCTCTTGAATAGCTTGTAGTAAAGCCCTGTAAAGCCTTTTTCTTAGCAATGAATAGGCTAGCTGAGCACGGCATTGTGGAAGCCCTGGATAACAGCTGAGGCTATGCTTTTGAGCCTCAACAAACAAAATCTCTGAGGTGGAAATTAGTGAGAGTGAAAGGTATTATCAACAGCATATTTTCTGAGCTTAGCTACATCTTACCTAAATGAGATTTTTTTCCTGGGGATCCCAGGATTGCAAATCCTTAGATATTTGAAAAGTAGGAAATAGAAATGTCTGAGAGTCTTAAAGATTTGTTGACTTAACGGGTCTCACTGATCTGCTTCTAGCAAAACTATCCAAGTCCCAAACAGTGATTTTTGCCTGCTTCAGGCATCTAGAAGAAGCAACGTTTTTAATGAGGAGTTAACAATCCAAAGGCATCTGATATAAATCTCTGTAGCTTTGCTCTAACCCTGCCATTAACACAAAACTGTTTTCAATTTAGTGGAGTTGCTTTTATTTAGGATAATCTGGAGGTCCCTCCTTACTGTGTAATCCATATGTTTGTTACCTACAGTGTCAAAGGCCTTCTTGGAAATTGAGCTGAGGTGGCACAGAGGCATTGTGGCACAGAGGCATTGTGGACATCTTGGGAGAATATGCCCGTATGCTATTTGAAAGCAATTTTGCTATGTAAGTTTCCATTTTTTTGCTCATTGGGTTTTTTTTCTGTTTGTTTTGTTTAGATGCTGTTGTTTTTTGTGCTGCTCTCAAAAAAGAAATCTCTGTACATAATTTTTTTCTTCCCCTTGTAATCTGCACATAGACCACACTCTTTATATGCTTACACTGCTTTAACATCAGAATGGCTTGGATGATTTATGATTTTTTCGAATTTTTGCTGAGCTCCAAAATGAAGAAACTTTTGAAAATTTTGTACACTTGTTTGTAGGTGGGGAAAAAATACAGCCAAAGAAATCTGTAAGAGAACAGTCATGCTGAATAAGTAGACTTGTTTCCTAAATAGTGCTCTTAACAAAGTATTTTTTAAGGCAAAATTACATTACTGCTCTTCTATCTCTTTTCATCTTGTTGTTAGTTTTGATTCTGTTCTTGCTGTAGGAATTTGCTTAGTTAGTTTTTTAAAATTTGTTTTACTTTTTAATTAAAAAGATTTGGGCAGTATATTAAAACCAGTCAACCAAATGAAATCCACCACAAACAGAACCCCCTCCCCCCCGCAAAACTGCAGAAGCTAGTAAATTTGGACTTTGGGCAGCTGTTTCATGGCAATTTTTATGTTAATGGTATGTTTTACTGTGAGCAGTTAGAAGTTGTTCTCCTCTAATGTGGAGAGCATTAGGCGTCCATCAGGCTTATGAAGCTTGAGAGAATTTAAAAAAAAATGCTTTCTTATCCAGATCATATTAATGGGAATGTAGATAGATTGAAAAAATTTTCTAAAACAGTAGTGATATAATAGTTTCCACATAAAAAACTGAGGTCTTTTAAATTGTCTGTCTTTAACAATATGGATGTATTTTTTAGATGATGCAGAAACTTTCAAAAGCTTATAATTACTGTTTTGTTTGTTTACTTCTGAGGTTCTACACAATTTAGTCATTGTTTGTAGCATTAATAAGAATCATGACACAACATTACCTTGTGCAGAATTCATCGAGGATTTTTCTACAGGACCAGAACATTGTATAGGTTAATACAAAAGCCAGAAATGAAATCCTGCTTGTGCTTTTGGGGTGAAAGAGGCACTATTCAGCCTTATTTTCTGGCTATCTTTTTAGCTTCACCTGGGAGGTAATAAGTGGATGGGAAAATGATCTTTCAGCAAAGTGATACTGCTGCATTTCTGTACTTGAGTTGTGCTCTTTTACAGTTCCTCCTAAGCTTTAATTTGGCTTTCTGTCATAGCTTGCCCCTACTTTATGGTCTTGTCAGAACTCAGAAAATTTCAATATGCAGGTAGCAAAATTTGGAAGAAATGAGTCCTGGAGTAAAGCTGAACAGGAACATCATTTGTTGAAGAAGTGATTACTAAGTAGATGGATTCTGTACGCAGGGAAGGAGCTGAACTTTTGGATAGTATGATGTTTGGAAATTTGTGCAGAAAGTCATAAAATAGACTTGCAGTTGAAAATGTTTCAACAGGCAAACCAAATGTCTTCCCATGTATGACTTGTAACCACATTGCCTGCCTCCTCCTTGGCCCTGGCATCAGCACCTGGCAGGAGAAGGTGGGGCACCTTCTGATCCCTGCCACACTGGTGTAGACCTGTGTCAGCCCCAGGCATTTCAAAATCTAAAGCTTTTTCAGTATCTTATGTAATTCAAAGCATCAGGCAGTCTGGACTACTCACTTTGACAATACAGTTAGTTTATGTTTGGAGATGAGTGAAAGTAAAGTTAGGAAACCTGACACAAGAGTGCCTAGCACAGTATAGACAGGAAAGTGCTGCTATGGGGAAGAGCTTCCATGAGAGGATCTGGGAGATTTGTCTGGTCCGAAGGGAGGCTGGCATTGGGGATCTGTGTGATGCACTAAATACAGCCATAGGACTGCAATTCCTTCTGTGCTTCGGAGAAGAACACTCATAACAAATTACACAAAGACACAAGGAACTTGATTTTTGTAACATTCATAAGGATTTTGTAAGTCTGCTGTTCCTGTACTGGTCTGTTGCTTTCTTGTCCACTCCCCATGTCCTTACTGGACATCTCCTTAGAAAGCCAGCATGTCCCTAGAAAGCCAGGAAGCTGATCATGAAGGAGAAGAGGGTGATGATAGGGTCAGGCCAAAGACCTGCCCAGCTGTGGGCCTGGTCATGTCATGTGTGGATTGGCCTGCCAGCTGCTGCTGGACCTCGCTCTTCACCTTCTGGGACAACGACCTGGGATTGCTCGTGAAGCTTTAGGAAAGTCCATTATCTTGGAGACTTATAAAATAAATTTATAATTGGCCAGTGTCTAAAAAAGTGAAGTGTAAGAAATAAACAAGTGTTTAATCACTTAAAACTATTGTTTGTGGATTAGCAAAAGAGCCTACCTTCCAGCCTCTTTAATCATAGGGTGTTTTTTTTCCAGTGTAATGTTATTCATAGGTTGTAATCTTACAAGCTTGAGTGGCTCTTTGTTTTCTTTTTGGTAAACAGTAAGTGAAAATCAGTGACAGAGTATCTTAAATCTTTAATGAAGATTTAATTATGTCTGCATTTTTGTTTGAGTGATACCAGCTTGAATAAAAACATTATGTATATTTCACATTTATAATTGGCTCTCCACAAAACTGCTTATGAACAGATAATTATTTTATTGTTTATGCTTTATAAGTTCATTCTTGTATATGGCTTTGGTGATTCTGTGCTTGGATTCTCCATAGATCTTTAAAGACATGATGCTGTATGAAGTATAGAATTTCAACTATGTTTCTATAAACAATTCAATTCAGTTTTGATGTTAAAAAATATTTTTTTTGTAATTCTACGTAAGCTAAATGTCAGACCATGATTACTTCATTTTCTTTTTACTTCCTTTCTTCTTTCTTGCTGAGACTTTAGTTATGATTAATTGAATAAAATATTACTGAAGGAGATTATTAGAATCCTTAGATGACTGTTCTTAGTTTCAGCACTTGTCACGTTGCAGCTGCAGTCATCTTTCATAGAAAGGTCATGCAGCTAATAGTATTTTTATTTGCATGAACAATGTCTTTACTAGTGAATGAGCTCCTCAAGAAAGTGGTTTCAGTTACTTTAGAAGAAATACAGAACTTTGTGATAATTAGACCTTTTCTTTTTTGAACTTTTTTGTTCAAAAAAAGTTTTGGTTTTCTTTTTTGAAGAAAAATGTTTTCTTGACATTTTTCAATAAACATTTGAAATCATTTTGAATCCTTGCTGCCATTATCACTATTGTGCCACTACTGCTGTACAATGGAAAATAATGGGTTATAGAGAGGAAACTCATCAGTTAGAAACAGGTAAGACAGTAGGCTTATTTCATGTATAACCTTTTCACTGCAATAAAGTAGAATTTAGGCCGCCAAAATTTATGTATTAGCACATCTTAGTGGAAAGGGTTGGCATTTTCATTTCTGTTTTGTATTTTGTTTTCTGTCTTGGATATTATTGTCTGAATTGACAGATGATTGACAAAGTATTCTTTGTCACAACTGAATCAAAAGATTTCCATTTAAAGCAGGTTAAAGATGTTAGAATGAATCTAATTTTAGTGAGTTACTCTTCTTTCCTTTTTAAAAGAATTTTAAAGATAGGGTTTTATTTTATAACTATATTATTCTTCTCCTGACTTCTACATTTCTAATTTCACTTCCTGAGGGAGAATTGTTCAAGAACTGTGATTTATTTTGATGATTGATTATTTTGACATGTTTTCAAATATTTTTTTCCTCTGGTAAAGGTGAGCTACAGAGGTGTTCTCTAAGTATGAGTTGAGGCAACTTCTTCTTCGGCGATATGTTTTTTTAATTTTAAATTTAATATTTCTTGTCACTTTATAGAAGGTTTCCTGATAAACCCCTAGTCAAAATTTATTTATTTATTTATTAGTTTGAGTGGCAGTGGAGAGAGTCTGAATGGATTCCATGTTGCGCTTCCTTTGTGATTCATTGTGATCTCAGCTGTAAGACACAGTATGCAAACCACAGAGAGGAATCTCATTATGGAGATGGAAAGCAAGGTGGAATTTTCAGGGTTTTCACAGTAGTACTCAACATTTTCATCAGAGTTTTGAAAACTTGAGTGGAGAGGCAGCAGTCTTGCAGAGGATCCACCAGGAGGGTGTAGGAGGACAAGAAAACAGCTACAGTGAGTGTTCAGAGAGGGTGGGAGGTGCCCTTCAGGAGGTGCCAGAGCAAGGTGCATGGAACTGTGAGGAGGGAGCAGCTGGATAAGGGGGAGGTCTGCCAAAACCTCTGTGGGGGTTACAGCTAATGTGAGATGCATTGGCTGTTAAGTATTGTTACTGAGGGGAGGTGCTGTACTGAGAAGAGGAATATAACCTTAGCAGAGGTGTAAAGGATGCTTTTTGTGGGCTCAGATGGTGTTTCCTGTTTGGCATGCTGTGCTGGAGAGAGCTGGTGGAAGTTTGAAGGAGGGTAGTGGAAGTCTCTAGAGGAGACTGAATGAAGAAGGAATCGCCACTTAATTTGTTTAGGCCAAAGAAGGGATGGTGTTTACAGAGCACTGAAAATATCTGCAGAGAAGAAAGAGGCAGCAGGCAATCTGTTCTTGTTTGGCAGGACTGGATGTAACTAACCAACTTGCATTGGAATCATGAAGAGTCAGATGAGAGCTTGGGAAAACTGCCAGCAGTAAGAATATTGAAACTCTCAAATCTGACTAAGTAACCATGGATAAATATATATATCAGGTATCTGTAAAGGGGGTCTGTTTACAGTTTGTGGCTTTAAGGGAGGGCTTAAATGTAATGGCTGCTTGTTTACTGGTGGTTTAAACATGTTAATTTGTATTCTATATTGAATGCTAGCTGTCTCCCACGTTAGTTAATAATTGTAACACATCTGAGCACACTCTACACAGATAATGTAGGTGGAGTGGAAGGAGTATGGCTTTCTTGCTTTTCAAGTAGATGTGAAATCCCAGAAGTCTCAGATTGGCTGATCCTCTCTCTGTCAGAATCTGAAGCCTTTACACTTGCCTATACATGTTAAGTATTTTCACCTGACATGCATCCTATGTGGTTGATAGTCTGAGAAGCTTTGACTTATGATGGAGCATGAATTGGATTAGAACACATTTACACTGTGAGCTCTGATTATGGATTCTTTCCTACCAGTTTCCTTTTTTCCTTTGAATGCAAGTTCTGTGATGCAATTTAAAAGGAGAGTTGATGTTTGCAAATTAATAAAGTCAAAGCCGCAGCTCAAGCCTTTAGTAATGAGTTCTGCAGGCTGATGTTGCTATTGCTCAGTTTTCCTTACTGTTTGTCTCTAAAATGAGCTCTGCTCTCCCTTTCTGCTTACTGAGTCGTTCTACATTAGGGATAATGTCCAACATAATTCCCAGAGGAAGTGAAGAAATTTGAAGGAGATTGGTTTGGTGCAAAATACTGTCCTATATCTAAGTAATTGAGAATAGCAATATAATTTGATTCACGTCACAAATAGCATGGTGGGCCTGAGAGAGTAGAAATGGGAATTGGTTATGCAAGAGAGAATGAACTGCAGCATGTTGGGTACTAAGATGATACACAAATCCATTCTGCTCCGATTCTTACACTGTACTTCTCTGTAATATTACAGGGGGTCTCAGTATAAACAAATGGCTAATGTAATCAGTCTATTTCAGCATTTCTGTTTGTTGAATTTCCATCCAGATTGTACCTTGGCACATCTGGCTGCCTGTGTGTGTGGTATAATGTTTGTAGGGCTTTCAGAAGGAACAGAATAGTTAAATTTATGAAAGGTTTCAAACTGGAATTAAATTTCTTTTAGAGTACAAAAGCAAAACAATAACATGTTAAATAGCACAAAGTAAATGAGTGCTAAAAATAAGCAACCAGGAATTATTCTTGCTCAAGTCTTGGGTTACACAGACTGATAGAACTTTCAGTGCTGAATATATGTAGCTGTTTCCCTTTGACTAACATGTAGTGGAGTGTATTCTCTGTCCGTTTCCATGAAGATGTGTTTACAGCATTTAGAATTGATGCCTAGTTATTAAGCGGTAAAATCCAAGATGTACTAGTCTAGAGGGCTTTGGAGGTGTTTTAAAATACACAGAAAACAAGCTAAAATAATGAAATCTATGCAGGTAGGTATTTAATTCCTCTAAGTTGTATCTTTACTGTGATTATCCTGCCCTTATGGATCCTTACAGGTTTTCATGTTTCATTAATTCTTTTACAAATTCTGTACTTCTATTTGTGCCTAATAACCTTTATCTGAAATTTCAGTTTTGATCCTTTGGGGTTTTGTGCTCATTGCTGAATTTGTACATAAAATATAGAACAGAATGGCAAAACATTGCATTAAAAAAACAGTCCTCAGTGTATTTCTGATGTGAGAGCCAAGGAGGAGAAAACAATATATAACATTTTCCACAGTGCTGTATATAAGCTGCTTCACACTTAAACTATTTCAGACTAAAATGCTGGTATTAAGGTACCTTTTGAGTCTCCACAGGATACCCATGAAAAGTGTATTGTGAAGGTGCTTTTAAAATTAGCTGAAAAACCCCCAACTCATTTTTGCCAGTGCGTTTGTATTTGTCTTGTGTAGAGCTAGAATGCTGTGCAATGTAAGGTTTGTGGCTGGCTGGACCCTTGGCTCGGAGCAGGGACTACAGGAGCAGATCCTGGCATGCATACCTGCCGATTTGCTAGTTTGTAGCATGGGCTGCAGGGCTGACTTGCATGCCTGATGTTGCTGGGGAGTTTGTAGATCAAGGTTATTTTGTCACTCAGCTGCATTTGAGAAATGTTAAATGGATGGACTTTTCCATACAGCACAGTTGTCCGTACGCTGTGGTCATGCTACCTGCTGGTGTGGCGGCAGCTTTTGATCCTTAATAGTTAAAATGTAAGTTGCATGTCGTATCTGTGTGTGCATTTGGATCTGGGACTGTCTACTGAGAAAGCACGTGTGTGCATGACAGCCTGTTGTTTGTACCTTGGATAGTTATGTGCCATCTCTGGGGACAGTACACAAGTTTGCCTTATGTAGTAGCAGTCTGTGTTTCAGGAAGCAACTGGTATGCAAAGGTCAGTCACTTGGCGTTACATGGCTAGCTAAGAAGCTAGTTCTGATTTCTGTGCTTACTGTTTGGAGGGAAAGATCTGATCCTTTTTTCCAGGAGTAGACTCTCCTGGAAGCTTGCTTCCTCAGCTGTCCATGGAATAAGAACATAGGTGGCTTAGTGCAGGTAACTGTAATGCCTGGTAAAATTCAGTAAAGTTGAATTTAGCCATTACTTTAAGGCCAGTGTTTGTGAGGTGGTCGGATTTTTTTTAATCCTATGTCTCAAAAACTGTGTAGTTTTTTGTAATGAGTTGCAAGATGGCACTGTTTATGCTAAACTTACGTTTTGAAGTTTTTCAGCCTTTCCTACTGGTGCCCCACTCTGCTGAGTTGAGTGAACTTAATAAAATGCCATTATTGAATTCTAACAGAAGGATTTGCCACTTTCGCGTGAATTTTTCAAGCATTTTTTTGAAGGAAAAAGAACTGGGATATTAAATACTTTGTAGCAGATGACAAACCCTGTGGCCACTAATGGAGTTCTTGTTGAAGCCACTGCCAGTTTTCCTTGCAAAGTAGTTCCAAGATTAGATAAGCAGCATACGTGGATTAAAAGTATCAGTCTCTATTTTGGTCAATGATCCCTCTCAAAAGAGTCTGGATCTGCCCTACAGGGAGTAGAACAGCTGTGCTGTGAAACTGCTGGATTGATCTCTGCCATTAGATGTGCTTCCTGCAATATGTAGGAACATTTGCAAGCAACATGACCTCTTCCTGATGCCCATTTGCTTCAACAAGACTGCAGCAAATAGAACTCCCCAAGTAGTCCTACATGTACAAACAGAGAATTTCAGTACTTTTGCTGAAAAATTTAGCATCAATTTCAAACAAAGACTTGCACTGCTCAGCTTGCCACCAGCCATTTAATCCTTGGAGGACATTACGATCTTGCATCACAAAGAGTAACTCAACTAATTCCCTCCATTTGTGACGTCTCTTATAAGCATACCTTATTGCAAGTGCTACCCAGTTTGATTTAAAGACAATAAATTAATTCCTAGCTTCCTGCATTTCCCTTAGGATATGGAGAGAATTTGGTAATACATTTTATAGTTACATTCATAATCTATATTTATATATATTTAAATCTCAGTCTGCTGCAGTATGCCTGATTTAACTTGAAAAGAAAAACTCACATCACATATAATTAACATGCTTGGGAGATGTGTTTAATTTAATTACTACTGTTGTGTGCATTTATGTACTAAGCACACATTTCTCAAATTCTCCCAGGTGATTATCTTCAGGAGATTTGGTTCAGGATGACATAGTTTCTGTATTTATAAACTCAATGTTTTAAGAAGACTGACCTTGTTTTAAGTTTATTTTTTTCCCTGCTACAAAAATAGAATAGATGAAGGAAATAGAGAGTAGCTGTTCCCTATGTTTAAAGAAACTGTGTTTAAAAACACCTGTCTCTTCCTCTTCCCACTGTATTTCATGTTGCCAGTCCTATGTTGTTTTAAAATTCCTTCCTGATTCAAATTGTCCTTTTCATTTTCAGAATTTACTATAAATAAACACTGATTAATTTTCACTTCAGTCTAGCAGCCTGATAGGTTTTTGAGTCATGCTCTTTGCACTAAAGGAAAGATTTTTCTGTGACTTGCCCACTGTCAAGAAGGAAGGAATTACAAATCAAGAATTTCTGCCTGCTGTCTATGTTCTTGAATCATCTCTTTCTGCCTTAGTGCGAAAACAATCAAAACTGTACAAACTTGAAACAGTGACACAAACTTAATAATAGAAATAGCTTAAGCATTGCAACTACCTATTTCTTTGTTAGTCTTAATGGAGAAAATTGGATTCTTACATTGCTCCATACTTGTTAGTGTGTTTTTTACTTAATAATTTATTAATCCTTAGTAACATGACTCAACCTGATTTTGATGTAGCTTGGTAGGAGAGCAGCACACTGCTTGCTTATCAGGTTTATTTGGTTTAATATTGCATTGTTAGAGGAAAATAGATTCTGCTGGATTGGATAGTCTGAGGAAGATGAGGCTGCTGCTGCTTTATGACCCTCAGATTTTATCACACAGCCTCACACATACATACTAGAAGAACATCAGAAAAAAATGCTCTGTGAATAGTTTCCTGTTGCTGCCAAGATTTGACTCTCCCATCTGTAGAATGGACACTTCAGACTTAGCTGGTGCGAGCTGTTAAGATGTTTATTAATTAATGAACAGTCAAAGAGTAAACAGGTAGAGCAGCAAAATAGTCTATGCAAAACAATCTGTAATCTATGCAATCAAGTATACAGGTCTATAATTCCATAAAGATACAGAGTGCAAATTCTACAGAATCACATGCATGAGTACTACTAAATTACAGTGTTCTAGGTACTGAGGTGTGAATCCATTTCTTGCCTCCACAAGTGCCCTCCTCCTCCCACCCCCAAAACCCAGAAAATTGGAACAAACAACGTTAAGAACAAAAACCTGATTATGAGTCCAGCGTGTCATCCAAAGGGGTTTCTTCCATCCTCCTTGTAGACTTGAATCCACATGTCAGCATGACTGCCATCTAGAGGCATCCACACACTTACCAGTGGAAGACCCACCTTTTTCTCCCCTTGATTTGGCATTTTATACTTTATTTGCTCTATTAGTCTCTGTTTTTTTCTGAGTTTTGGCTGAGCCTTTCATTCACCTTGTACCTCCTGGTCTCTGCCAAAATTTTTGGAAGAAAACAGCCAGGAAGTCTTCCTGTTCAATTTGCTAGGTAATTATGTGATATCTCAGTGAAAGATGTAGAGCTGAAACTCTTGGTTTTCTTGCTGTACCAATGCCTATAAATTTTTAAAGAAGCAAGGAAAGCTTGTTTCTGTGAAATCTGCACATCACCAGAGTGCAAGTATAGGGCCAAAAGGTTTTTACAGATGTGGATCTAATTGGGTGGTTACCATGTGTTTTGGGGTTTTTTTTGTCCACCTCCTTGGATTGCAGAGACTTGAGACACGTTTCTGTAATGATATATTTGGAGACAGGATCATATGCCTGGATCTGGCAGTCTTTTTGGAGCAAGAGTTACTGATATACTACTCTGAGGTATACTAGAAGCTGTTTTTTACCAGCTGAAGCTTTTACAAAGTGCTTTAGTTGGTTGGTTTTGTTATTTGATTTTCCTTTTTCTGAATTAATGCATAGTCACAAAGTAATTCACTCTTGTTATTTAAAGAAATGTAGAATCATTGAACTGTTTAGGAATGGATTTGAAGGGGAGGCTGATTTCACCTTGCAAACTGGGTAACATTTATTTCTGAAAATTTAGTATACTGACTTAACCTCAGTGCACCAGATACCCCATATTGGAATAAGAACAAGTCTGTGGGTTTTAGTCAAGGAGATTTTTACCTTGCTCTGGTTGCATGAATATATCAATGATTTGTAAGTTGCACCAGTGACTGTCTGTTAATGAAAAGACACTCCGAGCATAACCTAAGAACTTAAGTGAAAATAGTTCTTAATAAACTTGTTGGCCTTTTCAAACTGTAAATTGATTTGTAGAAAAAGATATTTTACAACAGAAGTCAGATATAATACATTATTCATTTTAACCAAGAAATTGTTGAATTCATCAGATGTGGACATCAGCTTAGCATTTTTAATAGTGTGATATGCCTGACAAGAAAAGCAGAACTGGGATTTTGGACTTAAGTGGAGTTCTCTGTCTAGCTCCAGAGGATGTCAGGAAACTTTTACTCAGTGGTCAGTATGTTGACATCAGAATAAGTTATTCGTTTTATCAGTGTTATCCTCTTGGAACAGAAATAAAATCTGTAATATTATCAGTGATGCAGACATATATTCTCAGTAATGCAGTTCATTTTTAAAAAATCCTATCAGTAAAAAGTAGTAAGTGTTTTATTATATTCTTTAAACTATATAAGTGTATATTCAATAACTTTAATAATATAGGGGGATTAATATTATAATAAAATAACAATGGCTATAATTAGTAATAATGATATATTAGTAGTAGTAAGTACTATATTCTCCATTGTGTCTATTTTTAGGACAGTATAATGTCTGCAGTTCAGCAGTTTCCTTAACTAATATGAAACATTGCAAATCTCATTGAAGGAAAGGATAAAATAAATGTGAGCTCAAAATTATTGATTTTGAATTCTGAAAGTTAATTCTAACTTTGGATTTCTTTGTAATTCTGTTAAGGTAGAATTAAACATCTTTTTGTAATTCTGTTAAGGTAATACCTTGTCCTCCAAGTCAGCTAAAGGTAACAAGTATTGCAGAGAGGCTCTAAAATATTTTGGGAGTATTAAAGATCATGGTATTTGTGTTCTGCTGCATAAAAAAATTCCAAAGAAACTTTATGTAAAAAATGCAAATTATCCAACATAGCTGTGATCATGAAACTTGGAAAAGCCACAAGAGTCTATGGTGTCTTCTCTATGTTATTTTTGAATATTTCTTTTTGAAGGCACAATGGTTTTGCTTATTTTATAGTCATACATTAGGTAGAAAGGTGTCACTCTCATTTGAGTGTCTTGTGACAGAAAGTGTCACTAGAATTGAAAGTCTACAAAAGTATAAGCAAAGGGCTCTCCATATACATTTTATTTAAGACAACACTTAGTAGAATAGACAAGAGTATAGATAAAAATTTTGAGGATTTAAATCACTGATGTTATTGTGGTGTAATAAGCCAGGCAAGGTGATTTCAGACTGTTTTTTGAAAAAGAGAAGTGAAACCCAAAATGGTGGAAATACCCCTTCCAAGATGGTGCTTGCCACAGGGAGACAAAGGGAAAGCGGTGCCAGGTCTCTCCCCCAGAATAGCGCTGCCCAGGAAGCAAAGGGAAGAAGATGGCTGCAAACCTTCCTGGGGTAAACCTTTTTATCTACTCATGTGGTGTCAGTTTTCCCCATATTTGCATTAAATTAAAGAGAGTTTGAAAGTGTGTCAATACGGTTTTCATAATATTTATTTTCTTTCAGTGAGCTTGTGGTGGATTGACACCTGGCTGCCGTCCCCCTGCCTCTCTCTCACTCCCCCTCCTCAGTAGGGTACTGGGTAGAAAATAAGATAGAAAGGTTGGTAAATAAAGAGGGGGATTTCCAGTTGCTGTCATGGGCAAAGTAGATTTCATTTGGGGAAAATTAATTTATTGCCAATTAAAATAGAGTTGCATGGTGAGAAACAAGGACAAAACATAAAGCCACTCTCCTTGCTCTGCCCCCTCACCCTTTTCCGTGCTCAACTTTACTCCTTCATTTCTGACTCTTCCAGCTTCTCTTTCCTGGGGCAGGGCATTGCACCCCACCTTGGCACTGCACCCCACCTTGGCACTGCACCCCAGATAGAGCAACTGCAGTTCAGGAGGGAAAAGTGAGGTAGTTTCTAATGAAATTATGACTCAGATTTGGCAAGTGTTTGTATTGGGAAGCTCAGAGCCTGGAATCAGTTATGGCAGTGTGCAGCTGAAGAGCTCTGGGTAGCCTTGGGTTTGCTTAGGGGACACAGAGTGTGGGGTTTTGGGGTTTGGCAGAAGAGACCAGTGCAACTGCCTGTGACTCTGGGCAGGGTCTTTTGGTGAGGTGACAGGAGAAATGCAGGCCAAAATGGTAAAAAGTGTGATCTATTGAAAAAAATATAACAAGCCCCCCCTCTCCTTGGTAGGAAATCTAGGGAAGCTAATGTGCTTGCAGATGGTCCTTTGATACCGTCATCCGAGTGCTTAGGTCTGTGGCTGGCAAAGCCCCAGCACCAGCTGGTGCTGCAAGTCTTGGTCCAGACATGGACTTCTGCTGTCCCTGCTGCCAGCTGAGCTCTCACAGAAGGGACCCATCTTCCCCCATGCATGTACCTGCATGGGAGAAATTTTCCAGCATGTGACCAGAAGAGTTATTTGTGGGGTGGGGTCAGGTGGGAGCAGAAACACTTTGTTTCCGTGTTTCTCTAAGTCTGTTATTTGAGGAGTTCAGATTCCTCTAGGCGAAACAGTGCAAAGGGAGCCACAGCTGCATTTTCTATTATACAGAAATGAGTCTGAGGTGAGGAAAACGTGGACCATGATGGTACAGAGGCCAACCTCTCTGGGACCTGGGAAATGTGTCGGGATGGGACTTGGCTGCGCTTGCCACAACTGGGTGCCAAGGGAGATGTCATCCCTGCTTGGCAGCCTTTGGCTGCTCTGTTTCGTAGTCACTCAGGTGCTGTTGTTCTGCTGTTGAGGGCTACCAACAAACTCTCTCACTTATTTTCCTTAAATGCTTTTTGGTGGCTTAGTTCTTTGCAGTAGATATGGATTATTGATTTTGAGCTTGTTGTCTCTTCTTCACTGCCCCTTGAACATCTCAGTTTGCTGATATTTTTTCATTTTCTTTTTAGTGGAACATTCTGGTTTCCTGGATGAGCCCATGAGCCCTCTAAATATTTGTCTACATGGTGTTACTCATATAAGCTGTAAAATAAATCTGTATTCGGCTTCTCAGCTTGCTAGGTTAGCTGAACTATGATTGTTACTTTGATTATCAAACCAAGCAGAATTAAATAACATGGTACAAAGAATTATTTGGGTGGCTTTAGCATTTTTTCTTGGGTTTGGGGGGTTTTTCTGTTTGGTTTGGGTTTGGTTTTTTTTGAACCTTTGGGGAGGAAAAGGGTATTCTGTTTTTGGGCTTTTTTTTAAATAAGGTATTGGTTTTTCTGTCGCTACAATGATTTCTGTTAGGATTTTGCTGTAATGTTAGATTTGTCTATTTTGCAGCTATTAATGTGCATTTCCTAGCTCAAAACCTCTCTTCTGCCAATTGGTGGTTCTTTGGAAGAAATATATTACATAATCTCCATGTCTGCTCTGCAGTGTGTACTAAAGTACAATCTGTGGGGACAATCAGAAATTACCTTCAAAAGTGTACTTCAGATCCAAGCTAAGAAACCCATCCTGAAAAACTGTCTCTGACAAGGATAAAAGACAATCTATTCACTCTTGCATACTGCAGATTTTTTTCCATGCTCCTTGCCTTCCTCTGTTTCCTGTTTTTCCGACTTTTTTTTCCCGCTAGAACAGATGAGAGTTAGAAGTTCAGAGACTTTTAGACAAGCCAAACCCCTGGTCATAGGCCTGAAAGAGCCATCACTGTTTTCCCAGGACTAATTTTAATTTTTTAATCATGACTCTAATCACATTTTTGAAGCATTCAGCTTGTAGTGACTCACTTTTAGTTCCAGAGCTTTGATCATGTGTATTTGAGCTCAAGATCTGCACAAGTGACTGTCAGCAGTTTGAAAACTGGCCTGAGCTTTTGGGAGTCTTGAAACTTGGTTGTTTAAAATTCCTCCTGTTGACCAGTTGCATTTATACATAAAGGTTATTCCATTCAGATGACTGATTTGATGTGTTTGGAAGTGTGTGGCAGAAGAGCACTTTGAACTCTTACTTTTTAGTAACTCTTACAGCAGAGTTTCAGAAGACTGTAAGGAAGAGTATGTTGTGTTAATATTTTAAAAAATGAAGTGAATGTCTAATAGTTGTACCATGGTAGCTTAATGTAAGTCCCCTGTAGGATAATGAAATGGATGTTGTGGGTTGACAAACTTTGGAAATTGCAGGCCTTTCTAAATGGTGCTTGCTGCAGTTCAAGCAAGCAACAACTTAGGGGATCATAATGGTCTGTGCTTTTTTGGGGGCTGGATTTTCTGATCATCATGGGTTTTACAACTTCTGTAGAGCTAAAAGTTTACTTGTCCCAAGAAGTTCATGTAACTTAATACTGACAGTAGCCACGTGCCTGACTGATTTAAAGCACAGTGTTGAATTTTGTAGTAAAGTGATAAGCTTAAAATAATCCTATAGCAACCTACAAAGCTATGAGAAATACATGGTTCTTTTTTGTTTTCATTGCTTTTAAGATCTACTTCCATGTTAAAGTTAATTCAGAGACTTCTGACCTTCATTTTAAAGCATGTTTCCATGAGAGAGATCACATTCTCAGTACTTTTTGTCTTGAATTTAAGAAATTAAAAACAAAAGGATGCTGTAGTATAACAAAGAGAAAGGAAATTGGCATGTGCATTCTTATAATGTCACATATGCAAAGCTCAAGTGTTTGAAAAGAGGTCAGGTCATTCGTTTGCCTGATGGATAACAGCGACCAGGTCATGGATTTTAAATTGAGTTAAATACCACCAAAGAGTAGAGCCTAGAATACCAGTCAAGCTTGGATCTCAGACAAAAAAGACGTTCTGTTATAGGAGGGAGTAAATAAGAATTTCAAATATACCATTCCCTGGAATTATAGAATACCCCTTATCTAGGCTTAACAGAACATAGGAACATATTTAGGAGATACCTTATCTTTTCTTTATAAAATACAATAAAGCAAAATAATTAGAGCTTCTATTTCCTGTCATGAAAGGAGCCATTGACAATCAGACTGTCTACAATCAAAAAAGGAGAAAAATACTAACCAATGAATAGCTAAATACTTTAAGTACTTCCAGTGCTTAAATACTTCAGGATTGTTCCGTTCTTCCTTTAATTTTATTCATGTTAAATATATTTTACCTCAGAATCAGCCTTTTTAGCTGCCACTTTTCTCTACTATATTTCCACTGGTTGGATGGGTTCATAATATAAAAGGATTTTATAATGTTAAGAATGCATAATAAAATATTTTAAATGGAATATATGCACCTGCTAAAATCTAAGTATTGCTATATAAAAAGGGAAGAAAAAATAACGTACTTTTACAGAAATGTGAGCCATCTGACTTCTTTTGGGTGGTGTTTCTCTTTCAAAGGTAGACAAAAGCACTGTGGGGCAGGATACAAATAATTTTTAAAACTAGGCAACTGCCACATTATGTATGTTTAGAAATATTGTAATTTATGTTCTGTTTTGCATATGACTCCGTCTTTAAATGCTGTTATACTATATCCTTTTACCTGTTGTCTGTATGTCATGACTGGGACTGGTCTGTGTGGAGGCTATAGCTGTAAATACTGCATAGAGATGTGAAAAGTGTGCTTGGCTGACTCTTTTCAATTTTCCTTGTTTTCTTCCAAACTCTCCTGTCTAGCTATGTTCTGGTCAGTTTGTTTCCTTAGCAGGTAGAGACTGGCAAGTGTTTAAGAAGTGTTGAGCCTTTTACAGAATGAATCTGCTTTTGATTTGCATGATCTGGCAGTAGCGTGTATTATCTAGTTAACTTGATTAGCATCATCAGATATATTTTCTTTTCTTAACCTGATGGGACCCCAGTGGCTGCAGCCAGGCATCACTGCCATTTCCCTGCTCAGACTGTAATTTCAGAGCAAGCTGCACATCTGAGTACCCTGAGCTGTGTACAGTGCAATTGTTAATACTCCTCAAGTTCTGTTGTGAGCTGCAGATGTGGAGAAATGCCAGCCTTCATTAGGGTTTAATTATGTCTGGGGGACAGATTTCACGTGTAGTCGCCTTGGAGCAGCTATTTCCAGTAACAGGAATGTGCTTGTGCTGAAAAAGTAGGTCTCAGTCAAGATCTTCCTCAGTTCAGAGAAACAAGTGATGTTGATGTCCTCCCTGTTTGGTGAGTAATCCATCTCTCATCAGCTCTGGAGGGTAGCACATGCTGTATTTTGCTTTCAAACTCATGGAAGGCACAGAAATTGCTAATGTTATGAGCTAGGAAAAAAATTTGTCTGGGGAGACTGGAGCAGGCAGACATGTCTGGAGAGGCCAGTCAAATGCAGGTAGGTGCTGGTCTAGCCATACAGACCTCTCCTGCTAATGAAAATCTGGTTTGTAATACCTTGTGGTGCATCTGCTTTACTATTGACGAGTGGTCACAGTGTTTCAGTAAGGTCGAAACAGTGGAAGATGTGCTTGAGAATTTTTTACCTCTTCCCTCAGGACTGTGCTTGGAAGTAAATGTATGACATCCTCCCATATGGTTTTGGAGATGATTGTGGGGGATATCTGTACAGCAGGGCACTGTAACACAGCTACCAATCTGTGAGAAAATACAAGTGGCAGATCAGTTTTCCTTCAAGCCTTTGGAAACTTGTGAGCTGGACTGTGTAGCTTTGATTTTCTTTTTTTTAATGTGGACTGAATCAGCAGCTTCTCCTTGAAATAGAAGTAGTAAAATGATTTGTAAGTGTTAGTAGAAGTTGATGGTTAGAGATGAGATTTGGCTTATTATGTGGGCTAAAATGGTAACAGAAAATAGAGTAGAAGAGAAGGCTGTCCATGTAGGGAGGCGAAAAAAGTTAATTTTAATCTCCTGTAACCTACATCTATGCATTTCTACTTCCTCCTCCTTTGCATCTGTTATTTTGTGCCATAGTTCTTGTTTCTTGTGAGTTGTTTTTTCCCCTGCTATATACCTACAAGTATACCCACAAGACTGAATCTACTGAAGTAGCATTTAATTCCGGGAATATTGCGGTTTGAAACCACTGAGGTCTGCCTTAGTTTTTTGTTGTTGTTGTTGGGTTTTTTGGTGGTTCTGGGGTTTTTTTGTAACTTCAGTTGTGACTATAATCTTTAAATGAAATACCTTTGTTAGTGGCATTTCACTGTTCCTTCATGAGTTTTCGCTATCCCACAGCCCTTACGTGCTCTAGCTTACCTAATTTCTGTGAATGGAAGCAGATACCTGATGTCTTGCTGTCACTCAGAAGTAAGTAATAAGAGACAAACTAGCTAGTACTTAAAACCTTCATCTCAATAATGCAGTCCAGATATATATCAGGTCCTTCAAAAGCTTACTCTACGGTAGATAGAAAGTATTATCTCCGTTGTTTTGGTTGGCGAGAATTGGATGGAAAGGAACTTGTACGCTCATGACTAAATACTTGGGAATTTTAGCTATCTCATCTCTCTGTCTGGGTCGTACTTCCCCACTCTGAATAATACATCCACATCCTACATATTGTCTTTGACAATGACTTTCTCAGAGAAAGAGTTGGAAAGGTCATTGTCAAAAAACCACATATTAAACAGTAAGTCTAATAAAAATAAAAATTTAAGTAATAGTTGTCTGTTTTGAGGTGTTTTATTTTCCTCGTATAACGATAGGGTGGAGGGTTGGGGTTGCGGGGATTGTGTAATCCAGTGTTCTCGGTAACTATGTTACAGTTGCCAGGCAGTGGTACATTTTTAAGTACAAGAAAGGCAAGCAAGTTCTGTATCCTATCTATCCCGATTTTTGAGCTTAATTCAGATACAGCACCTTTGGAACTTGTGAAATAAAATTGATTAGAGGAGGATCAGATCTTTTTTGTTTGTGCTGTCTGAACCATGATTGCTTTTCATGAGGGAATATCTTTAGTTTGAAATTCTCAGGTAATAATGAGTCTCTCAGAAAAAATGCACATACTGATTGGATAGCAGAAGTTATTAGGCTTTCAACACTATTTCTTTGCCATTTCCATGTGTTGAAACAATGTTCTGTGATTCAACTGAAGAAGCTGATGAGACTGACAGACTGACTAGCTGGACTTCACTGTCTTTTGTTTAGCTTGATATTCCTTAAAAATGTGTATTTGCTGAAAAGCTTTCTATCATATTCGAACAAACCCTTCATCTTTTCTTGAAGTGGTCTCAACACCATCCAAATGTTTTAGTCTACTTGACACAACCTGTGGATTGATTGCATAAAAGAATTCAAAAAACTAGAGTTTAAGTCACTTGAAAACTTTCCTTCCTGTAAAAAAAATTGGTCTTTTGAGGAGGGAAGGTTGAGGGGTAATTCAGTGAATCCTCTGTCTTGCTTTTATCCAAGATAGTTATATCAAGACTGTGCAACACTGGCCAAGAATGCAGCTGAGGAAGACTGTTACAGCTAGAAAGGTTTGATCAAGTCTTTATGTGTAGCCAGAGGAGGAAAATCCAAGGGTTTTTTGGACATGCGTGTTCTTACTCTGTGAATGAGGCTTGAGGCCTTCTTATTCACCCTGAAGGTAGCCATGCCCCTGCAATTCACTGGATCATATAATTTAATTCTGTCTACATTTATTTATATTGCACTATCAATGACTTTTAAGGGGATGGGAAGGGTATTGGTCTTGCTGGGGTGATTTTTTCATTTTTTTTCCTTTTGATAGGTTAGATCTAATCCCTCTTTGTTCAAATTGAGAGAAAAAGATAGTCTTCATTGCTGTAAAAATGTCACTAGTGTAAAGATTACATCTGTTGAAACCAGAGTTAATCACTGGGAAGCCAGTATTTTCTACTGTATTCTGTGAAACAGTTCTGCCCTTTTACACAGAGGAGGAAAAAATGGTAAATTACAAACAACCATGAACTTAGTTTTTGTGTAGGTTCACTTTTCATAGTTGTACTTCTGACAGATTGATGCAAGAGTTTCACATTGTGATACTGATTTTAAATGCTGTGATAATCTGACCTTGTTTATGTACTGTTTAAATTTCTCATTCTCCTTTGAAAATTTGTTTTATTTGTAATCATGATTTGAGTATCAGAGTAACAATTCCAGCATTCAAAGTTTTAGATTATCTGTCTGCTAATTAAAGATGCAATACCTCATACTCAGGAATAAATCTAGCAGTAACCTGTCCAAAAACTATATCAGAGTGAAAGAGACCCCCAGATTTCCTTAGTTTAGCTGTTAATAGGACTTTTGCTTAGGAAACATAATCATTTTGGTGCTGACAATACTCAGTTTTATTTCCTCAAGCACTTAAGATCTGGAATTTGTGATGTATTTTTTTAAGTGTTTTTGGTGTTGTGTGTCTAGTTGTTGCACTTCACTGCAGAGGTTGCCAGTGGTTCTTTGTCAAGATTTTTCTCTAGTGCTTTTGGTTAATCTCTTCTGTTTGGGCCAAAATATCTGTTAACCTTCCTCTGGCAACAGATGAATGGCTTCCATCCGTGTACTGCCTCTATTTCTTGAGCAAGCAGAACTTCAGTGTTAGGTGGTTAGAAGGATCTGTTCCTTTTCTAATCAGAGCGCTCCCCATCTCCAGTGCCCTGAAGTATTTATGAGATCTGGACTGTCTGCATTGAAGATTACTGAAAGGTGTTCCTTACTCAGGAGTATATTTTAGCTTTGAATAAGACGTGAATTGGGAGGGGAGAAAAGTTTAATGTGTTTTGAGTGCTCTTAATGCTGGTAATTCTGAATCTGTCTACTATTAATGAAAGTTATGGGTTCTTGTGTGCAGAGCAATATTGTGCATGCAGCTTTTCTGCTTTACAGTTGCTGTAAGTGTTCACAGTTTTTCATCCTCATTATAATGAACCAATATGTGTGTGTGTGCATGTGGTGTGATGTTAATGTCACTTTTCAGGTGCTGCTTTTGCTGACTGGCAAGAAATACAAGTTTCGCAGATTTTTTATTTAAAGCTGTTTTGGATGAGTTTACTTAGCATATGCCAGCAGAAGCAATGAGGTTTTCCAAGCAGGTTGCAGTTCAGAAAAGAGTTACCTAATACAGGAGGAGAACTCCCTCAAAGTGAGCATTACATATGTTGTTAAAGTCTCAGAAATTTCCTACCATAGGGGTTCTTTAAAGGAAAAAAATAAGTTTAAGGCAGTTCTCAAAGACATGCATTTGCTAAAAGACTATGTTAGTTTTTTGGGAGGTAGCTTGTGTTCATTTGTCTTATTGAGGTCTGTACGAGTGAAACATTGGTGTATTGCTGAAGTCAGGAAAAACAGGTGCTTTATGAAATTCCTCAGAGAGTGTGCCAAGAAGACTTGCACTTGAGGTGGGATGCCTTTGAAAATTCAGTCAGAGGTCTCTATGTTCCTAGTGTCATTTGGAGTAATGTGTAAGTATGTTAAAAGAATAACTATCTTTCATGGAAGACACGGGTAAACGTGGCTGAAGTATTTTAAGGAAAGCAAAATTTTTTTGCTCACACGCTCAACTGAAAAGTAAGAGGAAATAGTTGTGCTTCTTATAAATGAAATAATTAATTACAAAAAACCAAATGGTATGTGTGTAAATACCCCTCATGATGATACAGGCTGGATATGGTGGGGACAAGTAGCAGAACTTGGACAAGGCCCAGACAGCAAAATTAGGGGCAGCAGCAGCTGGGGCAGTGTGAGACAGACACGATCCTGAGAGCCAGGTAGGACAGGAACTGTCCCCTCTGCTCGGAACCTACAGAACCCACCTGGGTACTGCCTCCCTTTTGAGTCCCTGATCCAGGGATGTTACTGGTGGGAAATGATGGGAAGCCCCAAGAGACACAGGAGAGGTTGCGGGACCAGGGCTGCTTCAGCTGGGAGGAGGGTTGGCTTCCATGTCACAAGCCCAGGGGATGGGGTAGATGCTGCCAGGCTCCTCACAGTAGTATGTGGTGGGAGGGAGGGTTAGAGGTAGCTGAGACAGGGGAAATTCAAACAGACTATAAGGAAGAAATGGTTTCCCTGTAGGGACAGTCCAGTGCTGGTGCTGGGGCCCAGACAAGCTGTTGCCATCACCAGTCTTGGAGGTTATCAAACCCCAACTGGATAAGGCCCTGAGAAATCTGGTCTTCGCTCAAAGCTGTCTGTGCTTTGGGCAGGGTTCAACTGGAGACCTGCTGTGGTCCCTTCCTGAGTTACCGTTATCCTCTATGTGACAGAAAAATGTGTATGTGGATGTGTGTGTGTAGTCTTGGTTCCATGTGGCACACAGCTTGGTTTTGAGACAGTAACAGTAGTATACAGATGTATCAAGAGGGTGAGCTTTTATTCAAGTCGGCATTAAACTGTGGAAATACAATGCATAATGCTTTTAAAGTAATATTTAGAATAATAGTAGTAATCGCTTCATTTCTGCCTGCGTGTACAAGAAATCAAACAATTATTCATCTGGACTTGTGTAAGAAATAACAAACCAAATTGGAATCTGAATACTCACACTTTCTCCTTTTCTTACTGCATATCTTTTCCTGAGTAGAACATGGCATGCATGTTGTGGTCTTGCTCTGAGATGACAGTCTGCTCTTTGACGGTGTTTTAAAATAGTAGAGAAAAATTCTTAGACTTTCAACTTTATATTGCTTAAGAAATATATGGATATATATTTTTTTTTCTTCTTCACAGACAGAAAGGTAGCTTAACCTTCAGCACCGAGTTAGTTGCAGTAGTAATCAACCTCAGATTTCTCTGTTGTGGAGATAGAGTCATCCATCAAGTCCTGCGTGCAAAGCTAAGAGCGCTTACAGAGCACTTTCCTATATATGTTTGATTACCAGAGCACAGCTGCTGTTCTGGGTAATTAATATGAGACTAATATCATTCTGATGGGTGCTGTGTCCATATTTCTGAGGTCAGATAACCTCTCTTGCTTATATTCTCTTCTGTCTATGTCATTTTATGTAGGTTATTGATTTTTGTTTGCTTGCAGGAAATAAAGCACTTTTTGCAGGTCTGGTGAGAAGGATTAGGCAGACCTTGTATTTGCTTGAGGAAAGTACTGCTAAGAATAAAAAAGTGTGGGGTTTAGTAGTCTTCCAGCTACCATGTATGAAGAGGGATTTAGTAACTTCTAACCCCCAGTCTTAACGGATGTTCTTTAATTTACTATCCTAAAGACTGATTGTTAAACAGTAAAATAAATATTCATGACTCAGAAGCTTAATTTTCATTGAAGGTTACTGAGACTGAGGTGACCTAAGGATATTCATTCAGATCAGATTTCTAAATCAACTTATTTTCAAACAACTAAAAATTTTCTTAGATTTCAAAATAAATAATAAGGTATTGTTTTCAAAATCAGAAAGTTGAATTTATAGGAGGAAAGCAAACAGAAGAGTGTTTTTCAGTAAAAAGCTTTTAGTAAAGCTTAACATTTTCTCCTCACACCTTCAAAATATACAGCCTTGAAAGTTTTGGGATGTCAGTAGTTGAAATTAAGCTGAGAGAATTCTTTAAATGAGAAAAATTTTATACGTGGAACTTTGGAAGCTATAACTTTGCCAAATGAAAATGATGGGTCTCTCAGGTGTTTTTTAGCCATATTTTGTATGGTTTGTAATCTCTGTAATTTGTTTCTCCCTGCTAAGATATGTCAGTGATGCCATCTGTCCATAGAACACACTATGTTGCAAGCATGTATTAAGACTTCTAGAACAGGATAACATATTTTCAACAATTGTCAGTACTTTTATTGTCATAAACATAATGGCATTTGATACTTTATTTGACTTGAGTAATCTTCATGTAGCTGATTTTTTATCTTCCTTTCTAATAACATAATTAAGTTAAAGATGTATCAGGATACATGTGATAAAATTTCAGAAAGTTGGTCATTATCCTGTGTTTATGTGTAACTTCATTTCTTTTGACTGTCACTACCCTTTTTCTGGGGTTGACCAATGACACTGAGCCACAAGTCAGAGGCTACTTTGAACACAACAAATTCAAGGTAGATTTTTAAACCAGCTCTCTATTTTAGTCTAATTCTGTCTATGTGGAAAAGAGTGGAAATTTTATAATTTACTTCAATGAAAGCAGGCAATACTAAAGAACCTTCCCATCCTGACCATTCATGAGACTCTGGCAGTCACATTCTCACCGCCAGAGACTGTCACTGCTGGGTCTGAAGCCTGTTCACGGTTGCCACTCCAGTGACCTGACAGGTCCCCACCTGACTCTTATGCACTCTCATGGGGTCAGTCCAGGTTTCCTGGCCAGTTTGACCCCAGGTTTCCCACAGCAGAGGTTGGATGTCTCTTTCCATAGAGGCATTTATTCACAGTGCAGTAACACAGAACAGCTCAAGCTCTGAGCCTCCAAGGAGGGAACCTGAACAAAGGAACCTCTGAGCTCTTATCCCCTCACAGTCCAAGTGTGCCAAAGTCTCACTTTCCCTCCCGTGTCTTTGTCTCAGTATCCATTCTGTCCATCCACCCGGCCAGCGCCAACATCCTTGTGTCCTGTGTTATGCAAAGGGTTGGCACTTCTCACCCTCTTGCCTGGG
Organism: Drymodes brunneopygia; assembly: GCA_013400955.1. Taxonomy (NCBI): domain Eukaryota; kingdom Metazoa; phylum Chordata; class Aves; order Passeriformes; family Petroicidae; genus Drymodes; species Drymodes brunneopygia. Next base: position 194,654 of record VZTZ01036329.1, read on the forward strand.
GCTCCTGCCACCCAGACCTCAGTCTGCAGCTCACACTGCAGGCAGCAAGCCAAACTACCTGCACCAAATGTATTCCTCTGCTGTAATCCTCCTTGGGAAGGACTTTTCAAAGAGCTGTTGCACCTTGGCATCCTCACCCTTTTTGTGGGCTAAAAGTGGGAAGCTCTCCAATATTGTTCTTGCTTACTTACCATATGCTTTGTGTGGGGAGAGTGTTTGGTTTATTAGTTCTGGTGCACACCAGCATATACACCTGTATTCTGCCCGTTCTTTCCTAATGTTTTGGAAGTCTTAGCTGGGAAAGACCTTAGCTTGTCACTGAAACCTTACTAACATGCCTTAATTAGCTGGAAAAAACAAACTGAGTTTTTTCATAGTTATTTTAAGAGGGATTAGTTTGTGTACAGCATCCTTATAGGTCCACCTAATATAATTTATTAGCTATTATTTTACAACTGTTATTTCTTTTTTGAGGACTCTTGTGTTTAAAGGGCTAAAACATTAGGTAATAAAAACAAGGACTGTTCACTGAGCTGGAAGCTGCACCCTCTGGATTTCCTGTGGAAGTAAAGTGCAAGTGACTCACACCTTGGCTTGCCTGCCTGTCAACTTTTCTAATAGAGAGCAACTGAAATTTCTCATCACAGGAAATTATTCACGCTGCTCTTCTGCACAGAGCTCATTTAGTCAGCAAAGTGCCACCTGAGCCTGCCTGCCTCAGTTTACTAGATTTGATCCAAGTTCTATTTCACATTCACATTAATTTTTTTAATTGGCAATTCACACATGCTTTTATAGATCCTCGAAGTTAGCAGTCCTCCAATAGGTACCTTCTCTTTTAGTACTTATCAGTAAGTCACAAACTAGAGTGATATTTTATTTATGGATATGTGACTTGATTTAGGTAGCTAAAAGGACGTTACATGTCCTCTTCATGACATGCAGCTTGAAAACATAGGGCAAGGTTCCAAATAGCTGAAGCTGTTCAATAAAAATGCAACATTATGAGCTAGATAGGCCTGTTTCTGTTCCCTGCATATTTTTTATTACTGGCAGACCTCTCTAGTAATCATACAATCTTTTGAGATTTTTTACTCAAAGTTAGCAAGGCTGAGATGCCCCACTAGTTTCAGTGTGGTCATGGTTATGAAAATAAGTTATGTCTTCTCCATCTTGTAGGAAAGACACTGTCTTAACTGATGGTAGATAGATCCCAGAAAGATAGCTGTGTTGTATCTAGTTGTTGTGTGCTTCGAGAGAGAGAAGAAATGAATGCTTCAGATGTAGTGCCCCCTCAGAGTGTACTTTAATTTCTACTGATTTTTTAGAAGTGCATAGGGTGACTAGCTCTCCTGAAGATGTCATACTGGAGAAGTGTTGAATGCATAGCTGTCATGTATCTGAGCAGCTGCAGCCTCCTATGGCAGGACTAAATCTGCTGGTTTACATTACAGCATCCTTCTGTTACTCCAAGTTAGTGATCTGTGGGGAGAGTGCTGGAGCAAAGGTGAAATATTCCTGTCATCTCTTCCATGGTTCAGCTCCTGGCAAAAATTAGCTTTTCTAATATGCCAGCATTATTGCAATGCCACTGCAGTGCATACAAGCATCTCCAAGGGGGTCATTTGGAAATTATACTTACACAAAGAATTTGTCCATGGAAGGGAGAAATGCAGCCCCCAAGGGTGTTGTTGTCGGTTGTTGCTGTTGGAGATCATTTGCATGGGAGGTCATACTGTTGTGCTGTCTATTACCTGAGTGCAAAGCTGAGCCAAATGCTTGTCTGCTGGGAAGGAAGGGTGTGTTTTGTTGCTTCTGTTTATTGACTCCACTCTTTTTTATTGGGAGTAATGTCAGAGTTTCTTTTTTTTATTTCTTTCCAGCTGTGATAGACAAAATGTCAACAGAATAAGTGACTTACTCTCCAAAACTTGCCATGAACCATTTGGTTGGACCACCTGAGGGGGAGATCAGTGAAGAGCCAGCAAACGGAGCAGTGAATGAGTCAGTGGAGGCTGACCTGGAGCACTCAGAGGTGGAAGAGGAGCAGAGGTATGCAGCTCGCCACCCAAGGCACACCAGCAGCAGCCACGTGGGCCTGTCTGGGCAGGAGGAGGAAGGCATGTTAGCTCGGTCAGCCAGCACTGAGAGTGGTTTCCACAATCACACGGATACTGCAGAAGGGGATGTGATAGCTACAGTGGAGGACAGTTATGACATCGAGAGAGTGCAGGAGAATGAGGATGAGAGCGCGTATGCAGTGCAGTATAGGCCTGAGTCTGAGGAGTACACGGAGAATGCCGAGGCTGAGCATGGCGAGGCCATCCATAACCGAACATTGCCCAATCACTTACATTTCCATTCCATCGAGCACGAGGAAGCCATGAATGCGGCCTACTCAGGCTATGTCTACACACATCGCCTCTTCCACCGTGGAGAGGATGAGCAGTATGCTGAAGCTTATGCTGACTACGGACTGCAGGAGCATGTGTATGAGGAAATAGGAGACACACCAGATCTCGATGTTCAGGAGGGCATCCAGCAGTATGAGCGGGAGAGGGAGGAAGCCGACAATTACCGCAAGGAGGCACTGGGTGCCCGCCTTCACCATTATGATGAACGGTCTGACGGAGAGTCTGACAGCCCTGAGAAGGAAGCAGAGTTTGCACCCTACCCAAGAATGGATAGTTACGAGCAAGAGGAGGACATTGATCAGATTGTAGCAGAGGTGAAGCAGAGCATGAGCTCCCAGAGCTTGGACAAGGCAGCTGAAGACATGCCAGAGTCAGAGCAGAGTTTGGAGCACGATCAGGCTCTTGTCAGTGGTGGGCATGAAAGTAATGGCCAGCTCACATCTGGTTCTCGAGTTACATCCAGCTCGGGAGAGTCTGTACAGAGGTACAGCAAGGAAAAAAGAGATGCAATTTCACTGGCCATCAAGGATATTAAAGAGGCTATTGAGGAAGTGAAGACAAGGACCATCCGTTCTCCTTACACCCCTGATGAACCTAAGGAGCCTATCTGGGTGATGCGACAGGACATCAGTCCATCCAGGGATTCTGACGACCAGAGGCCACTAGATGGAGATGTGAGTACACAAAGCTTTCACCTCTCAGGTTATCTGGGTCTGATTCCTTTAAATGTGACATGCATGGCAGTGGAGGAGGGTACATTTTATTCTTCTTCTGTGTCTCATTCTTGGAAAAGTGCTTTGTTTTAAATTTGTACTCCAGAGATCATAAGAGAAGTAAACATGCATTATCAGGTAGCCAGATTTTTCTTTATTAAACACTGCTGAACCCAGGTATGCTGTATAAGAATTTGTCACATGAAGCTCTTTATTTGTCTTTTGTGAAACAAATGCTGTTATATCTTTTACTGCCATCATATAATTTAGAATAGTGACCAAACAGTGTTCTACTATCTGTCTTTGTGGTTTTTGTTAACTCTTAAGTTTCTTCGTTTCGTTTTCTGTCACATAACAATCCCAACAGTTCCGTAAGAAATCTGTTAGTATTCTTTATGATGGTCTAATAGATCAGATTCATATTCTAGAAAAGCTGCATGTCAACTTACAGTCTCTAGAAATATGTTATGAACCTCAGTGTATTACAATATCATTGTGAAGTGTATTTACAGCAACCTGAGTATTGAAGGCAGTTGTTCAGATTTACAGCAACAGCACTTCCGAAATTCTGTACTTTTGGCATGAGGTTTAACTTGGATCAAGATTGTTTACCAGGTTGTGGTTCCAGCTGTCTGTAAGATAATATTTACTTCAAGTTTAGGAGTTCTCTGCATTATTTTATAGAGTAAACTCATAAACAACTGTTAAATTGGTTAAATTTATGCCTGATATGAAAAGAGCTGGTAGGCTAAATTTACTGACCAGAAATAATCTATTACATGTTCCTATGTTATTACTTCAAGGGCAAATCTCTGGTAATATTTGCTCCATCCTCTTTATTGCTGTGGAGTGTTTTTTGTTTGGTTTTATTTTTTCTTTGGAAGAGCAGTGGAAGTAAAACTTCTTGTATGTTATTTTGGTATTTTAAACAGAATTATTGTAATGTTCTAGGAATGCATCAAAACTATTCAAGACACCTCAGCTACTGCAAAGGGAATTCAGATGGTGAAAAAAGATCACATGACAGGCTTTTGGTTTGTTTATCTGCCTTCAAAATGAGGAAGGCTAGTATTCTACAAATGGGAAGAGGTTTTTGATGCATGGTGTTTGGGATGCTGAAAAAACATACAAGTTGGCTCAGACATGTAGCTTCCAGATTTTATTTTTCCTTCAAAACCGTTGGAAACACAGTGATGACTGTGTTGTGAGTTTTGTTCTTGATTTTTAATAGAAAACCTAATTGAACATATAAAAAAGCCAAAACAAATATATTGAAAGGTTACTTCTACAAAAATTTTAAAAGTTATGTCTGTTACAGAGTTGTTTTACAGTCACATGAAGGCTGAAGAAATCTTCCCAGATTATTTTATATGGGAAGCAATTACTTTTAACTTAAAAAAATTACAAAACTGAAATTATTTCTGTTCCTGTTTTCAAATAGATCCTATTACTCGTTTTCTACACATTTTGTTTACCGTATTGTCTTTAAATGCTGTTATTGCTTGGAGGATCAAAGAATTTCCTGTTGCTTCCTAACTGATTGTAACACCGAGTACCATGGTGGTCTTGGTGACAATAGGCTGAGGACCCTGAGAGCACCAAGTTCTTTCTGAAGGTGCTTCACCTGCTCTCCAAAATCCAGGTACATCTGGAAAAATTGGACTTTCCTGAGATGTGCTGATATGACTCAGCCTGGTGTGCTCATATGGTGAACAAACCAGGTGTTTTTATTGGTCTCTGCATGCATTAGATATTGAAATACATAGAGGTTCCCATTTTGCACCAAAAATTTAATTTCTCATTCAATATTTTTTGTACCATGTCAGATAAGAACCTGACTGAAATTTTCAGGCCTGGCTGAAATCAAAACAGTGATTTATGATGACAGTTAGTACAGCTCAGTGAAAAGAGAAATGACAGTTGTAGATGTACAAAGAGTCTGTGTTCTTGGAAGGAAGAAGAAAATTCCACAAATAATTAGAAGATCTATAGCAGATTGAGGAGAAAACTTACTGTAGAAGGGACTTGGGACTGAGTAGGAGTTTTGTTTTACCCTGAAGAAGAGGTATGTATTTGCTTTACTGGATTCTTTAATTTAGATGGCAACTCAAAAACTATCTGCTTTCTTTAATGAAGCATTCCTAGAATCGCTTAGCTGTAAATTGGGCAAAAATAGCTTGTGTTGACTAAGTGATCATAAGTGGTCAATGTAATAAAAATATAGTTGAAGCCCATTCTTCTAATTGTAAATTGTTCTTCTGTCTCCTTCAAGAAAGAAGCAGGATCTCAGATGGGCACTTTTCAGTCTAACCAGTATATGCCAGAGATGTTCTTAGTCTGATTTATAATATTGACCTGGAAATAAGAATGTTTTTACCTTCAGGCAGACACCATTTTCTTGCCCCAGAAGTATCAAATTGCTGCAGATAAATAATGCAAATTGGTTGCTTTTTTTGCCTTCATTTATTTTGAAGGTCTGCTTTGAAAATTATCCTCAAGTTGTTTTTTAGCAAAACAATTTTCTTTTAAAGATAGAACTTACTTGAAAATATTTCTAATAATACTGTGTTCTTAATCATGTGATGTTGTAACTCATAAGACTTCTTTAGATACAGTCACTTTTTATTTAGCTAGAAGCTGTCCACTGGACACCAGTGAAGCCTGAAAAATGATCTGTGATTGAGACTCATTATATACAACAGCCTCCTTTGCCTTTTTTCCAAAGACAGTGACTGTTACTCCCCAGTGCTGAGCATTGGGGTAATACATTCACAGCAGAATGCTTGGTAGGATGCCATTTGGAAGTGTCCAGAGACTATTTTAAGAAGCTAACAATTCAGAAGTATTCAGCTAACCTGCAGCTGGGTATGGTTTGGGACTGTTAGGAAAGACATGCAATGACTGTGACGGTAAGAAAGACACAGATCACTGTATCTCCATGTACTTAAGATGTCCTGATTCCAGTTTTATTCACAGGTTAATCTACCAGGATTATCAGTCATTTCTGGGTATTTCTTCTCAAAAGAGATGCTTGGTGAGGTCTATGAGAAAAGTAAATTGCTCACTGCCTGTGGACGTTTCTGTTGTAATAAACTCTGGCAATCCTGTGATGTAGGAGGCAGGTGGCAGACTTCTGTGAATAAATAAATAGTTTAAAGAGGTACCTGTTTAATATTTAACAATGGAGAAGATTAGCTGCCATGTGCCTTGTGCACCCTGGTTTAGTAATGCATGCTTTCACTTAAATCAGAGGTGGTCTGGACAGTGAGTTTGTGGGGAAAGTATTGTAGTTGTGTATTTGATAAAAGCTGAAAAATCTTCAGTGTCTTTTGAATAAAGGCAGTAAGAGTCTTTTTTAACATTTGCCACACATATAAACTTTTAAACCAAAGCAGACCATCATTTGGATTTGGCCTCATGAGGATCTCTTTTTCAAATACAACAGCAGAAATTTGTATTTTCAAATACAACTGCACAGCTGCAAGAAGTGTGGCATCAGGAAACTGACCTGTGATGGAAAAGGCTGTGGAACTGTGGTTAGACTGTTTTTTCTGAGTGTGAAATGGAGAGATTTTGTTCATCCATAAAATCACAGAGTCATAGAATGGCTTTGGTTGGAAGGAACCTTAAAGATCATTTTGTTCCAACCCCTCTGCCATCGGCAGGGACACCTCCCACTAGACCAGGTTGCTCAGAACCCCATCCAGCATGGCCTTGAATACTTCCAGGGATGAGGCAACCACATCTTCTGTGGGCAACCTGTTCCAGTGCCTCACCGCCTTCACAGTAAAGAATTTCTTCCTAATATCTAATCTCTACCTGCCCTCTTTCAGTTTGAAGCCATTCCCCCATGTCCTGTCACTACATGCTCTTGCATACAGTCTGTCTCCAGCTTTCATTTAGGCACCCTTCAGGTACTGGAAGGCTGCAGTTAGGTCACCTGAGGCCTTCTCTCTTCCAGGCTGAACAATCCCAATTCCCTCAGCCTTTCCATCATAATGAATAAAGTTTGTAGCTGGAGCTATGTAAAAGTTTAATAATGGACCTTGTAGTACACTCGTGCCCGACAGTAGTGGAGCAGGAGACCCTTTAGGAAAATACATTCTAGATGCACACAGTTGCCTCGCTGGAAGGGTATGCCCATATCCCATTTAGGTTGCTCTTGCTCACCATTTTTACCTGTCATATTCTCCACTGGAAACCTGCTGTGGATGTGCCTAGCCAAGCACAGAAATCGTGGTGTTCAAAGGTCTAAATAGAAGACATACAGTGCAAGGATCATCTGGATTTGAGGATGAATGTTCATCCACATGTTCAAGTGGAAAGGATTATAATTTTGTGTAGTAGTTAATTCAAAATGCAGTGAAATATTCTGGTGTTTCAAATTTATGGAAAAAAGTATCTTTGTTACAGAGCTTTGAGAAGAGTGGCTTGCTTAGCTGTGGAAGTACAAAAAGCTACTGAAAGGCTCAAAAAGTCAAGTAGAATTTTTTCGGGCTGTGAATTAAACAGAATAAAAGCAGGCTGCCTGCTTCAACTCTGCCATAATCGGGAGAAAACAATGGTTTGGAGGTAGAAATCTTCTTTTTAAGAACCAATTACCATGACTTTTTGCTGCGGTCCGTTCTGTTCCATTCAGAACCGAAAGCCATGTTTTGTTGACCTGCAGGACATTGTTTCTTTCTGCATGCCAAGACTTCAGTTTTGCAAAGCCCTGTCACTGTTTATGATCTTCGTTCCTCTGCTGACACTTGAGATGGTAGGATGTTAGAATAAACCCTAATATAAAGTAAAATCACGTATATGGGTGGTTTCGATTTGTGAAGTAGAAATTCAGAGCTGAAGACAAGTCTTCCGGGTGGAACAGAACTGAGCTGCATTGTTTAGCTTCTCTGTTGTTTTTGGTTATGTATATTTTATTTCAACCCTTGCATTCTCAGTTGCAGAATTTTCTCAATTCTGATACCTCAGTGTTTTCATGGAGATGAATTTGCTTCACTTTTTCCACAGCAGGAGTAATATATTATTAAAAGGCAATAGAGAAGTATTTTAAATAATTAAGCAGGCTTCAGTAATAAATGAAGGGGAAAAAAGAGAGAAAGGAAACAATCGAAATAAAGATGAGTTTTTATTGACTACATATTGTTGAGCTTTTTTCTGATCTTTTAAAACTGGTGGTTGAGCACACAAACTTTCCATCAGCTTTCCATCAGTTATGAGACCCAGACTTAAATTTATACAGGCAAAAAAGCCCCAAATGCCCCAAACCAAAAATCACTAAAGAACCAAAGCAAACTAAAACAAAAAGCATTTTTTTCATCAATCACACAGAAGAAAGCTTAAATTTAGCAATTAGTCTGCTTGAAGGCAAACGCTCCCAGATGAGTTAATGGCTTTTAAATTATGGTGAGCACTGGATACATAACCCCATGAATATTTTTTTGTTTGATTACCTTTTTAAGCTCTTGAACGATGAAAGTAACTTGAGTTTGCTGTGCTGTTGAAAACTGAAACACTTGCTATAGTTGAAATCTCCTGATCATGCAGGGGGGATCCACAGTGATTTTTTTCAGACTGACACATAAAACTGCATTTTTACTGGAAGCTGAAGTGAAAGTATGGCTAAGGAAGTTCATAATCAGAGAAGCAGCCAGCACTGAGTCAGATCTCTCAAATGGGATTGTTTTTCATTGTCCAGACGGTGGCAAGTGACAGGAGGCTCTGTCTTTGCAGGACATCACCACCTGGATCAGGGGAAATTTCCCAAACCAAGACTTCCCAAACTGCATTTGTTCTTGGATACAGTTGGTCTGTGGTCCTGTGTGATCACTCCAGCATGTGTGATCCATTGCTGTTGTTTACCTTAAACTACATGCAAAACACCTCCTATGTTAAGTGTGTACATAAGACTGTTGTACATGATCTTATCTGCACAGGCAGGAATAATTTCTGTTGGCTACCAGCAAGTATCTTACCCATAAGCTAATTGGTCATTTCTGTGACAGCAACTGCCTGCGTCAGCTTCTGGATCAGAGTCCTGACCCAACAGCTGCCTGTTGATGGAGTCCCTCACTTCAGATGCTAACTACCCAAGGTGGTAGTCAAAAAGATGAAAGATGCTTATCAGTTGTCTTGGGCACAGGAGGAGCCCTTTGGGGGAATCTCTTTAGGCTGCATGAAATTCTTGTGTGGAGAGGTCCTATAGCAGTTAACTAAATGTGTTGTTCTGAATGAACAGTTCAGTCAGTAACCTTGTCTCAGGTCACCTTGTCCTATCATGGATGCACAAACTGAGAGGGGGCAGGTCCTTGACCAGCCAGCCAACTGATGGGTATGTGCACAGGAGATGTGCAGAGGCAGTTATACCAGAACTACAGTACAAAGTTAAGTTTCATCCATATGTCAAAATTATAAATTAAATTGCATAGATTGTGTCACAATATGTGTAAAGTGCTAAGGTAGTATTTTTTTCAAGCCCACTATTTTTAGCACTATACTTAAAACAAATTTTCAACAAAGACAGCCAATAATCATTAGCTTTTAGCTTCATTCTTTATGGGTATTTATACCAGTTAAAACCTATGGTCTCAGTCTGTGTTTTAGTGAACAGAATTTGGGCCGTACAAATGACACAGGACACTACTATCACATAGTTATCCTAAAACCTGGGAGATTTACTGCCATACTTGTGCTGGTAAGGGCAGTTCTTGTGATAGAAAGCATCTGACTATACTTATGTGTTGGACCTGAAGATTCCATAGTGCTTTGACCTTATCCTAATGTGTAGGGGTTCTTTTCAGAAGACTGTCTCTAAAATTAAAAAATGAAAAAAGAAATTAAAGCCTTGCTTTATCTGATTGTCTCCTGAGCTATTGTACAAGGAGACTTTGCCATTCCTGGGCCATAATACCTGTAGGTAGACATTAGTGTCAAATAAATAATGTTGTTTAAGTGAACCTTGAATTGCTGAAGCATTTGTTGATTTGTCCACACATATGATACTATAAAAAAGCTCTGAATAAACTATCTTTTTCAAAACAAAAAGTGACCAATGCTATTTAACAGCATGGACAGTGGGATTGAGTGAGTTTGCCAACACCAAGCTGAGTGGTGTGGTCAGCACGCTGGAGGGAAGGGTTGTCATCCAAAGGGACATGGGTAGGCTTGAGAGAGGGACCTGTGAGAAGCTCATGAAATTCATCAAGGCCAAGTGCAGGATCTTGCACATGGGCCAGGGCAATCCTGAACATAGACTGGAAGAACTCATGGAGAACAGCTCTACAGATAAGTACTTATCAATGATAACTGATACTGATCAATGAAAAGCTTTTTACAAGGGCATGTAGTGATAGGACAAGGGGGGACCACTTCAAATTGACAGAGTAGGTTTAGATTAGATACAAGGAAAAAATTCTTTACTGTGGGGGTGGTGAGGCACTGGCACGATTTGTCCAGGTGCTACATCCCTGGATGTGTTCAAGGCTGGATGGGACTTTGGGCAACCGAGTCTAGTGGAAAGTGTCCCTGTCCATGACAGGGGCAGTACAATTTAGATGATCTTCAAGGTCCCTTCCGATATGAAAGATTACATGACTCTATGATTCTGTGATTTCATCCTCTCTGTCCTAGCCTTGCGTGTGACTATGTGACCCACAAGCTGTACTCTCTTCAAATGATCTGCTGCTAAAAGCACATAACAAACACTGCTTTTATAAAGCAAGAGCAAGTGCTTGTATTTGAAGGTGTTTCAGTGTCAGTTACATGTCTCTTCATGAACTGTATAGGAAACAGCTGGATTGACTTGCATAGGTTAGATGCAACACAATCCCCTCCTTTTACAAATTCTGTTACTAAATCCTTCTGCACAAGAGCAAGGAAGGTTTATCAGCTGGAGTGGCTTGCAGTAAAACATTACCAAAATTGAGATGGAGAATTTTTGGATGTACCAGGTTGAGTATCATAAGAAAAATGTAAGTAGATATTCAAGAGAAAAAGAGATACTTAATGCTTTTTTATTGCTACAGTTAAATAAAAAGTTCTAATTCCATTAATAGACCTCTGTGCTTAATAACAGCATGCTTCATGTGACCTTACTGTGTTTGTTCTGACAACTTTATTGAGCTTCTAAAAATTGTTTTGTTGGTGACAAATGGGAGTGAAACAGTCACTAAACTTTTACTTTAGACTTTGTTTAGAGAAGCTATGCAAATTATCTATCCACTGTGATCCATCAAAATATTTCTTGTTATTGCTCTGAGTGCATTCTTTCCTTGTACATTATGTATGGTACCTCTAAAAATGTGTTTAGTGTCAAAGAGAACTGAGTGCTAATTTTTCAAAGACTGGACTTTCCTGTGCAAATGTTTTCAAGAACAGCTCTCATGTCATGTCATGAAGCAGACTTTGTAAGATGTTTGATATTTGGGTTTGGTTGTTCTTGGTTTGGTTTTTTGAGGGGGTTTGTTTGGTTGTTGGTGTTTCAGATGTTTTCTCCTCCAAAATAAATATTTGAGCAGACATTCAAACAGCACATAAAAAGCTGTGTAATAATTTAGTTCTGATACTTTGTAGATGAAAATACTTGAGTAAATGCACTTACAGTGCTACTGGAGTAACTGTTAGTACTTTTCAAACGATGCAAAATTTTGTAATGCTGATGGTCTGGTTTAAATGAAATCATTAATCTTTATCCTTCAGTGTGTGAATATGGAAGTTTAAAGCCATTGTAAAGAGCACTTCTTTCTGTGTGCAAATACACACTTGATGCTTAAATTGATTTCTTTGTCTCTTTTTTAAAGCTCAATCCTACAATGTCTAGATGTCATTATTGTGCTGATAGTATTATGCAGCATTTAAATTTATTCTTAATACAGAAATACTGTATGACTATAAGAATGTGAGCACTGTGAAAACTTCCTTGTGTAGATAGGAGTTTCCATTTGGGCAGTTGCATCACTGTGGCATTATTGACTGGTACTTACACAGCGAGTCAAGGGAGTCTGTATCACTCCCACAGCCCCCTCACATGCTCTCTGCAGCGAGCAGTTCTTCAGCCTGATGGCGAAACCACATTGCCAGCTTTCTAGGGATTGTTTCACAGCTGTGTCTTCTTTTGTCCTGCAGTTGTGATTCCAAATACAGGGAGATGCAGGGACTGCTCTTGAACACAGGAGGTATCTGTAAAGAATTGCTTCATAACTCTTTGGAAGCCTTTATTAGTTAACTATAATTTTAATACTTAGTTATTATCTAAGATAGACGAATGACTTTAAAGAGAAAGAAGCGGAGAAGGGAGTTTTGTTTTTTTGTTTCATTTCTTATGTGAGAGGCTAAGAGAAACTTAGATGTTTGGTTTTTTAGTTGTTGTTCTTGGCTTGGTTTTGGTTTTGTGATTTTTTGTAGATTATTTAATAGAGCTTAATTTTTCAGCTGCAGTAGATGCAGAGCATGAGGGTGGAGCTGCTGCCAGCTTAGGCCACTGAAAATGTACCCCTTTCCCTGATACGACTCATTGCTTCAGAGAAAAGCTATGTCATACTGTTTGTGAGAAGACAAGAATAGCATGCCATCAGTGATGAACTGTTGAGCTGGCAAAGCTAGGGTTGCACTCTTCCTGTGTTAAAGGGGAGTGTAGAATGCCAGGGCTATTGGGCTAAATATCCAGCTGTAGCTAAATGCTAAACCTCCCTTTTGAGGATTTCCATTTTGGCTTGTGTGGACATGTTTTGTAGGTGTCTCCTTAAAATTTGCCTATAAAAAAGCCTGCTGGGTTAAAGCTTTGTGCTCTCTTTCATTTCTGTCACCTTCTTTAATTCCACATTCTGTGTCCTTGTGTCACACCGTCATACCAGAGCCCACTGCTGTGTGCTTCAGATACCTTGCTACAACTTTTTCACATCATTAGCATTCATTAGGAATTGTCTGTGATTAGAATATCCTTTCCCAGAATACTCTTCCCCTTTATGAAGGTACTTGCTGATGAATCACATAGACAGTGGCTCCACTGAATGGTTTATGGAAGAAGGAAAAGAATGAGGAAATCTGATCTAAAGAGCATGTACTGAGCTCACAGCATGAACTGTTGAATATTTTCCAAGCTTTTATTGTATCTAGAATAAGCAGTCCCAGTCCTTGATTCACTGTTATTGAATCGTCATAGAATATATTAATAAATTCTTGAATACATCAGTGTTACTCTGCACAGTTTATAGAAGTTATTCTCTAAGATAACACTTATGAACAACTGCTGCAGCCTTCCACTGCTCAGATTAGATTAGTTTAGCACCTTAGTGTACCTGAGGGCATGTGTGTTTATGGGGAAATTTCAGTCTTTTTTTCACTTTTCCCAGTTTAACTAAACTAAATAAACTTTAGCTGAATCCCTGTGTGCTGCTTAAGGTCAATTCACTTGTCTCCCATCACAGCTTACTCTTAAGTGACTTTACCTGTTCTTTTTTAGAATGTCAGAGTGTAGGATGTAGAATCTGAAAGAATAATCTCTACATCGGGCACTCACAATATTATTTGATTTTCTTGCCATGTCTAGTCTCCATCTCCAGATTCCTCTTCACCTCGAGGTGCTGAATCCTCAAGTAGGCAACATCAGCAGGATGTCTGCAGTACAGCAGAGGCTTCCACTAATAAAGAGGTAGAGTAAAACCTTTTTAAAAGCCACAGTCTTGTTCATGCTGCTTATGCCTTCTAATTTTCTTTTCTCCCTTATACCTGTGCAATCCCTTTTCTTTTTTTTTCTTTCCTTATGCTTCTTTGCCTTATGCTTGCCTGGCTATCTGAATTTCTAACGTATTGAAGACTCTTCATCATGGCATTTCTGAATCTGTGTTCAGCTGTCATTAAACTTATTTAACAGGCTGCAAGGTACTGATTTACCAAACAGCCAACATTCCCTCTGTAGCAGAGACAAAATGAAGAAGCCCTTTCCCTTTTCCCCCCCACTAAGAAAGAGTATTTCTCAGCCAGATGAAAAAGTGCATAAGTTAATTACGCAATAAATTATGCTGCTTATTATTTTGTCATTGTAGAAACTGGCCTGCAGGTGAATCTTAGTCAGAATTCAATTCCTGACTCCACATTCCTCAGAATAAAGCTACATACTGTGGGTTTTTTTCCCCTCACCTGATCGCGCTTTAGACTGCAGTAGTTCCACCAAAACAAAATAAATGCAAATAGAACCACTTGTAGTGTGAAAAGAAAATCATTTGACATAAGAAGTACTTGGATTAGTGTAGAATGGCAGGTTCTGCAAACAGAAAAATCTGCAAATATTTAGTTTGCCTTTTTTTAAATAAACTTGAAAACAATCTAGAAACTACCATAACAAAATGCCATATTGTTACTGATAATAATGCATGAGTTATCTTCCAAAATTAAAAACCTATTCTACTGTAAGTGGATTAAAAATTAAACACTGATTCAATAATCCATTCATTCCTTTTTACTTTTATAATTATCAATGCATAAGAAAGCTTGCAACATGTATATAATCATGCCAGCCTGTATTTGCATTTAGAAAATAATGAAAAATTTCAGACAACTGAAGAAACCTATAATTTTTCATGTTCTGAAGTTTTCAACTATAGATCATGCCTTAAATTTTTCATCTGCTTTACAGTTATCTTATTAAAGCTTTAATCACTCTTCACTACAGACTTTCTCAGTATATATTCTATGTTTTAGCTATTATTAGGTATCAATAAACTTACACAAGCAAAGAAAGAAACAAAACACTGTTGATTTCAATTGTTACGATGTGCTTACACATAGTTACAGAGGTGGTAAACCAGGTTTCACTGTACGATATCTTGGGCTATTAGTTTCCCTCAGATGGGGAATAATTCCCACTTCAGTATTTCTAATGTAAGAATAAAAGTGATAAAACAGCCTCATAATTTTTGGATTTTTAGGTCTTAGAGAAACCTTTTTATTAAATATGAATTTATAATACTGGATGGCATCAAGATTATTGAAAGTAATAAAATATTAATGACCCTGATATTTCATTATTCATGGCTATGTAAAATTAAAGAGTGTAGGTTTTCACCTATTAGTAACTTTAGCTGTTACTTTACTATTCTAGTGGTTTTAGTAGAATGCCTTTCTAATGGGCTAATGAACAAGAAAAGTTACATTTGTGAGTGAGAATAAAGACAAATATGATGGTAGTTTGCACCACTCTATCCTGAAAATAAGTTGCTAGTTAGATTGCTGAATAGTTGCTAAATCTGTATCATAGACTTTGTTCACTACTTAAAAAGAAATAAATACTTTGTAAAGTATTTATATATTTGAGCTGCCTCTGGTGTGTAGGGGATTTGTCCCCTATGCCTGTCAGAGCCCAGTGTTTGAATCTCCCCTTCAGCACTACATCAGCAACAATTACAAACAGTTCTAGGAGTCTGTATGGATATGTGGTTTGGTAGGAACATTCATCTGAAGAGGTGAAAGAGCCACAGATGTGAAAAGGCATGTCATCTTTATGGATGCTAGTACAGTATCTGATGGATAGGATTCTTGGATTCTCAACATGGCTTAGTAATTTTCATAGGGAGTGAAAAGAACGTACAGCTTGCATGGGCTCAGCTGTCTGTGTCACTTGTCTTTTGTTTTTAATTCACAAATTTTATTTTATAGCAAGACGTGCATCATTGGTTAAAAATATTGTTATATTGATTTTGCATTTCTTACAAAGGAGAAGACTCCTTGGGGTTAAGTCAGTCAACCTATTACATAACTGTTGCCTTTCTAGTTTTACCTGGTTTTTCCACTAATACACAGAGCCTGGTAAGTTGCCTGTCAAAAAGAAAAACAATTTGGCATATATTTCCGTGTATATCATCTGGAATTATGCTGAAAATTACGGATGATTTTATGCATTATTCTGATAATTTTATAGATTTTCTTTTAATAAAATTATATTAAGCAATCATTGGAGGAGTTACTGATAGTACCATCAGTTATAGATTCATTAACTATCCACTTACTTGCCTATGATAGCAGCAGATATTTCAGTATATCCATTAGCAGTTATATAGTGCCACACAGAATTTTGTTGGATAATTTTTTTTATGTGGTTTACGTTATTGATTAGAACTATGTGGTGAATCCTACTCACTGAAAGTTGTAGCCTTCAGATGTCTGAAGGGTTAGTCTCATGGTCTTTCACAGAAAATTCCAGTAAGGATGTATGGTATTACTTTAGTGTATGTATTTACATGTACAAGTCAAGATTCTATTGATTTCTTCACTATTTATATAATTAGAGCTACCAAATGTGGTTTTGTGCTCCATACGGTGTAAGCACAGTTGGTGGTGAGGTCGTGGTGAATCCAGTTATCCCACAGAATACAGGCTTCTCCCTAACCTGTTAAAATCTGGAGAGCTTTTTGTAGGCTCTGTTAATGTGAGGAATACATCTAAAACCATTTCTAATGAATAACTACATTTTGTTAATGATTTCAGTCATGAATTATAACAGTACAGTGCAGTCTTTGTATTCCTGTATGCATCTATTTGTAGTTGAAAGATCCAGTATCTTTGAGGTATTACGTATTTTCCTGCATGTGTCTTAATTATTAAAAGTGGAGCACCTATTGGTAAACAAGTAATGCACTAGTGAATGCCAACAAGTAAGTCAAGTCTGGTTTTAGCATATTGTCTACTAGATAGACACAAATGATATACATTGAATTTACTCTAGTAGGTGCTTAGATTTTGAAAATACTAAATATAAATAATAATAAGTGGTGTTCTGCCTTTACTAATAACTATGGCTGATTTAGGTTCGGGGGTTTTTTGACATGGAGAAATTTGTAATGCATATGTGTGCATGCTATGTTCTGTTTGAAATCCTTTTTGTCTTAATTACAGTCCAGAAAAAGCTTGGCTTCCTTTCCAACGTATGTTGAAGGTAAGATAGTTCTACAATTTCTGGATGTTTTTTCACATCAAAAAAGCCACCTGTATTTATAATGTATAAAATTTTACTTTTATTTGCTGAATAGAAAAGCTACTAGGGTTGGATGTACTGATTTAGATTAAATTGTGTCTAATTTAGAACCTGAGCTAAATCTTACTGTGCTCTTCCAGAAATTTGGAAACATGGGGCTTTTAGTTATTTAGTGTTTCATTCGTAGTTTCTCTGTCCGTTGTGCTGATTTTTTTCTTCAGTGTCACTTAAAACACTTCTTTCTTTATGGAATTTATACACCATGTAAGAATGTGTGTGGACAAGGAAAACTAAGACTAAGCAATAAAACTGTAGTGGTCTGTCCAGCATTGATTTCAATTGGCAGGCTCAATCTAACCTCAGCTGGATTTATTGGCAGGCCTGCAAGTGAAAATCTGCTTTGCTTAACAGCTACTTGCCCCTAATTAAATACTGCTTCTCAGAGTTACAACTGCAGTAGTACTGACTTTTTTCAGAACAATGTGAAAAAGCAAGTTACCTGCCAAATGAACCGCTGTTACCTTTTGTATGAGTCTGCATCCTGTGAATACTGCAGGAAGAACACAAGTTCTGTGCTGTTATGACAAGCAGAAAATAGAAGTTTCATTGGTTGTTTTTTTTTTTTTACTTTTCCCTGACACGGGTTGTTCATGTGGTTTATGAAATGTTAGAAATACAGTTGTTGTAATACTTTAGTTGGGCTGCCTTGTAATTCCTTAGATTCCTTTATGGTATGCTGTGTTTAATTGATTATGTGATCATTTTCTTTAGACTGCAAATTGATTGTTGTTTTAGTCTTCAGAATACAAGGTGCGTGTTTTGGAGACTCTGACCAGTGTGTCGATTAGTCCATAACTAAGCATTGGAATTTTGCAACAGTGAAGGATCTCTCTTAGAATTTAAATTCATCTCCTATTGATAGTCCTGTCTATCAAGGGCTTTTAAAAATAAATCTCTCCTCCCTAGGGGGAAAAAAAAAGTAAACTAAAATTTTTATGGTTCTTGGTCCAGCACAAAATTCCTTAAAATTACAAATGTTCCATTTTTATGCACCAGCAGTGCAAGGAAAAATTTGTCAGCATCTATGCTATGCTTTCACTGAGGTAATAGTTTTGTTGTCAGAGATAATTAAAGGAGAGGGTCTTCTAGAAAGCAGTGTTGTCCGTCCATGTGTTCACCTCTGATGCAATTAGAGCACGTACCTTTTTTGGGTTTAATATGCCTCTTTCTTGGAGTCTTCCACCTTTGCCCATCTATTTTTTTCCATTTTGATCAGAAATTGTACTATGAAGGGTTTTGCACCCTTTATAGTAAAGTGGTGAAAGTGGTGAAAAGGCCTTGATGTATAGAGTAATAAACAGCAACATTTAAAATGCTGTGTGATTTTTGGACTGGAAAAGTGTGTAAATATGTAGTACATCCAGATGCATGAATTTCCCTAAGGAAATAACTCCGTTTCTTTACGTCATGTGCTTGCAAGTGACTTGTTCATTTTGAGAACTTTCCAGATACATACTGCCTGAGCAAACTGCATGTTGGAGATAAGCATCTTATAACTGCTCACATATAACACAAATTTTTGTGTTTAAAGAAATTATAAAGAAGACAAGCCTGCTCACAAGATTTATAAATCTGCTTCTGTCTGTGTGTATAGTTTCAGTGTGATATTTATCTCCAGCTCTTTCTTTGTTATTTTAATAGTAATAATTTCTTGATTTTCCTTGAGGCCAAAGCAATTCATGCTCATTCTGTGGGGTTCTTAGTCTCAAATGTTATCATTAGAACAAAATCGGCATTCTGAGTAATTTGAAACTTAAAGCCCCATCACCTTGTAGCTCAAGATATCCCTTGATTTTTTTTAGAGGAAAAAAGAAAGACAAACGTAAACATAGGTGTTTTGTGAGAACATGTGAGCATGTTTGCTGTGAGCATTCTTTAATATGATTAAGTATTCTCACTTGTCTGAGCAAAAATTGTTTTCCCTTACTTCTAAGAACAGGTTAACCAGCCTCCCTTTTGGATCATGACAGTTTTAACACGGTGTTAAATTGGAACATTTTCACATATAAAAATTTTAGATGAAGCTGCCAAACACCAAAAATCTTACAAATCATAAATGCTTCTTTTTAAGGCTTTGTGTTGCTTGGTAATGAATACTTTACACCTGATCACTTTCCACAGAAGTTGATGGGTGTTGAATGTCTAAGGATCTGTGGACTAAGAGAGTTGCTCTGCCACCAAGAGAGCCTGTGCTTTGGGTATTTAACAACATTCTGATTTAACTCAGTACTTTACCACAGTATCCTTGTTAATACTACTATTTTTAGAAGTCTGTAGCGTAAAAGTTATTTTACTTAATTAGGCGATCAGATTTCTTGTTAAGGGGAGATGTGTGGTATGTGTGGAGCATTCCCAGGGAGGTTGTTCTGCCTCTAGCACCAACTGTGATTAATGCAGAAGTGAGAAAGAGGCTGATGGCTGCTATCAAACTTCACCTTTCCTCTTTCTGGTTGTGACTGTTGGTCTCAGAATTGCAAGGTTGTTTCTGGTGGGTGAGGAGCAAGCTGAGTAACTGTCCCTTTATCACAGTGAAAAATTACAGTTTATTTTGCTCCAAGCTGATCCCTACTCACAAAAGAATGAGCTATTGTGAGAAACAGGCTGGATTAACAATTGTAGCTTTTTCTGGAGAGATGTTATACTGGGTTTGTGTGGTAGTGGGGCAGCTACAAGGGTGTCTTCTGTGAGAAGCTGGAGAAGAAAGGGCTGGAATGGGTAAAAGAAAGATCTGAAGACAAGGTCAGTGGAGTAGGAAGGACTGGAAGTGCTCCAGATGCCAGAGCAGAGATTCCCACATGAAGCAGCCCATGGTGAAGACTATGGTGAAGCAGTTGTGCCCCTGCAGTCAATGGAGGTCCACAGTGGAACACATACCCACAAGCAGCCCCTGGAGGACCCCATGCCAGATCATGTGGATGCCCCAAAAAAGCAGGTTGTGACCCCATGGAAATCCCAGGCTGAAGCAGGCTCCTTGCAGGATATGTAGCCCAGTGGAGAGAGGAGCCCACCTGGAGCAGGTTGATTGGCAGGACTTGTGACCCCATAGGGACCCCACACCAGGGCAGTCTGTTCTGAAGGATTGTCTCCCATGGGAGGACCCCACACCAGGGCAGTCTGTTCTGAAGGATTGTCTCCCATGGGAGGTATCCCATTCTGGAGTGGAGGAAGAATGTGAGGCCTCTTCCCCATGACAAAGAAGGAGCATCAGCATGTGATGAACTGACCGCAGCCCCCATTCCCCTGTGCCTCTGGGTGCAGGAGACAGAGAAAATTGAGAGTAAAAGTGAGTCCAGGAAGAAGGGAGGGATGGGGGAAGGTGTTGGAACATCTGTTTTTATTTTTCATTTTTCTACTCTGTCTTGATTAGTAGTAGATTAAACAAATTTCCACAAGTGGAGTCTGGTTTGCCCATGACAGTTAACTGATGAGTGATCTCTCCCTGTTCTTGTCTTGCCCCATAAAACTTTCATTATATTTTCTCTACCCTGCCCTTCTGAGGAGGGGAATGATAGAACGGCTTTGGTGGTCAGGGTCAGCGTCAGCCTGACATGAATTTTGATATCATTTGTTTGATGTTTTGTGCCTTTGAAAGTACTGGTTGCCTTTTTGTCATGCTAAACTGAAGTATTTCAGAGGAGGATTTGCATCCATCAGGTGCAGGCTCAAGCTGTCAGAGTTCTGCTGTTTGCTGTTTTTCACCATAGTTATCCTCAATGATTGCTTTCCTGTGTTACAGTTCCTGGACCTTGTGATCCTGAAGACTTGATTGATGGAATCATTTTTGCTGCCAATTACCTTGGTTCAACTCAACTCCTTTCCGATAAAACTCCATCCAAGAATGTGAGAATGATGCAGGCTCAGGAAGCTGTCAGCAGGATCAAGGTGAGGAATAATTCCTGCTGCTTCTTGTATGACTGCTTTGTGGTTGTGGGTATGAACTTCTTTCTTATGCATATGGGGTTATCTGTAGTTTCAGAACAAAAAGTGCCTGACCTTTCCTTCTGCAAAATAAATCATATATTTAATGCTGCTTTTGGAACAAGACTGATAAGGGGAAGTTACCAGGTCATTTTAGTTCCCTGTGATAATACTCATGCCAGAATCCAAACTGAGTAGTGGTCAAATTTATATATTATCTGGGTGTGGAGGGAAAACAGGTTAAGGAATAACTAGAAAGTAGCAGCTGCTTCTGGCTTGGCAAATGGAACTGCTACTGTGGTAATGACTGCAGTTATTTTTGACCCTGCTGTGGATACTTGTTTTTCCACACATAGCATCTGTGAGTTGAATAAAAAAAAAAAAAAAAACCCGGGGGGGGACAAGAGATTGGG
>VZTZ01036329.1:216776-232333 GCA_013400955.1 Drymodes brunneopygia
AAAAAAAAAAAGCCTGTGATGGTACAGAGATGTGTGGAAAAATTATTTTGTCCTAGAATCTGAAAAATTTTGTTTCTAAAAAGAGAAATTCCGACTGATTTCTGTACAAGCCATGTCAAGCAATGAGAATGCTGCCCTACTGTAAGTTACAGTTATGACATTGTCATCTGAAATTAGGGTGCGTGGATGAAGTATTGCACAGTTGTACAGGATGCTGCAACATTCCCACTACCCAAGCATGACTGGCTAGTAGGCACACAGCTTCATCTTCTGCTGATTCAGCTAATCAACG
This sequence comes from Drymodes brunneopygia, assembly GCA_013400955.1. Taxonomy (NCBI): domain Eukaryota; kingdom Metazoa; phylum Chordata; class Aves; order Passeriformes; family Petroicidae; genus Drymodes; species Drymodes brunneopygia. Next base: position 217,069 of record VZTZ01036329.1, read on the forward strand.
CAACCTACTCCGGGAACTTTTCTCAGTTAAATACCTGCGTGTTCTTTTGTATATTTTATTTGGGGTTCCAACTCAGATTTGGTGTGCAATTGCATAAAAGAGAGAGAAAGAGGAGAGAAGGTTATCAGCAAGACCAATAGTATTGTCTGTTGAGGTCAGCTGGTGCTTCCTGCTCTTATTATTCCTTCCAGTGCTTTCCATGTCAGGTTTTCAGTTTAGTCTCTTTATGTAACTTCTACACAAAAGCTCCAACTAGAGCCATTGAAACAACTTCCAAGAATTGTAATTTTGCTGGTGTTCAAATGCGTAAGTTCTTGTAACTTTGTCTCTAAAAATCGTTTACACTCACAGTTTTAGAAAAGGCAGGAAGGTAGCCTTCCTGTTAGAGATTATCCTCCACCATCTCTGTAGAAATCTTCACTAACTTAAATTAATAAGCCTTTTGCAAAAGAGTAATTTGTCTTTCTTCATTGAAGACTCTGGATTAAGTGGCATTCTTTAAAAATATGCTTCATGCAGCTGTTTCAACCATGGCAGGTCTTTGTTGGTTCTTCTCTGCAGTGAAGAGTTTTCCTTATAGAGTCTGGTTTTTTCCTGCTCTGGGCAAATAAGGCTGTGCCCTTTCATTTAGTATCTCTTTGTGTTCCTTCCTGATGCTTGGTAGTGTGTTAGAAAACTTGTCTGATTTGAATGGATAGGAAACTAAAGGTAAGGAGGAGAAGGGAGAGAAACAAGGGCTTTGGTGAGGCTGGATCTAGGAGGGACACATCACTGAAGGGTGAAAGGAAAGATTATCGTCAGCTAAGAAATAGGTATCAGGAGTGGAACTTGAACCTGGGACTGTGCAGGGACTTTACACCTAGAAGGTAAAGCTTGTGTAGAAATATGTATTAGAAAAGGATTGAAGGGCTATGGTAGAGAAAAATGAAACAGAATTGAATAAAACTGGACCTATGAGGTATAAGAGCGTAGAATCTTTCTCTGATACTAAACATAATTTATAGAAATTCGTTGACAAAATACCTTTCTTTCTGAGGATTCTGTTATGCCTCAACATCTTCTGTGCCTCGAAACAGAAGAAATATATTTAGTGCATTTCACTCATAAACCCCATAATTTATGCATCTGTGTAAATTAGCAATCATGCATAACCTTGCTTATAGTATATTTGTAGCAGGCTTGAGGCCCAAGTGATTGCGTTTTTGACCTGGTAAAACCCTAGCTGGTATATTTAATTTTCTGAAACTCAATGTATTTCAGAAAATGATTGGCTTGTATTATATTGTACTCAATACCTTTGAACACTTCTTGGATGGTTACTGCTTTCCGCTTCTAAGTGAAGGTCAGGCAACCCCCCTGCACCTTAGGCTCTTCTGCTTATTAGGGTTGGCTTTGGCCAGTTTTGTTGCTGGTTGCCATTAAAGCTAAACGTTTTCAGAGAGAAATTCGTTATCACAGATGGACTTCCTGCTGCCAGATTAATCACTGCATCAGATACTCTTTATTCTGGCATTATGGCTTGCACAGTGACTATGAAGGTTGTGCCCTACTCATGTTTGCGTACAGAGTGCCATACTTGTTGCATGTCAACCATTTCTCCATAGTTTAAGAAAACAAAGCTTATGAATTAAGAATGAGCTTTTAAAATACACAGACTTGAATCTGAGTATGAAAAAGGGGTGAAGAGCTTTGTTTAAACCCTGCTATGTGCACATACCTTCACACAAGTGTATACCTTTTGAATTTAATAATACCTAAAGTGCTTCCTTTTAGCAGAGCCTTCAGACCACATATTCATTCATCTGGAGTGTGAACAGACTTTGTAAACAATTCTTCATGCTTCTTCTTTAAAGAAGTATCTTTTCAATTGAAAGTACAAGAGTTGGGTGTTTTTTTGCTTGGCCTTCATCTCTGTGAAGTCCAACTAAGTTAAAACAGATACACTGCTTTTAAGGTGTTAATCAAATGTAGTTAGGAATATTTCACTAGGACACACTTTTAGCTTGCTGTGTGGCAGGTTTGAACATTTCTAGGTAACACCTGGTTCAGTTTATGAGTGTAATCGAAGATAGAACCCATATGTGGATATTTAGTTTAGTTTTTCACACACTCATTGTCCTCTCAATGCTCACTGAATTGCAGAACATTTTTTGTAGAGACTAAATGGATTGAATAAACTTAGGATGTCTCTGTAGCAAAAGCAGAAGCTTGTTGGGTTTCAACGTTTTGTAAATTTGGAAATTGCATCTATATAAATAATTACATTTCATATACCTTAAATGAAAACCCTGAATTCTGTATATTAAAAAAAATTGTGTACGTTAGGTATTTTCCGTTTGTTTTTTTCTTCTAGGAATACAGAAAGTATCTTTGATTTGAGTTAGCAAAATAATGTGGTGATAAAGAGGATTTGTCTAATAAAGTATCTTGCATAGAATTATCCTTACATTTTTGTTGTTCATGGATCATAACTTCTTTTGTGACATTTCTGTACAGTGTTAAATCACTTATTAAAAGTGCTTGTTCCATATCATTGCCTTACTTTTATGAAATATTTGAAAGTAGTTCTTCAAAATGCTTCCATTTGAAGAACAGAATTTTCAATAAATTGAATCATACTGTACGTCGATAAATTGTTGATTCTACATTCTAAAACTGTAGCTCAAGGATTTTTTCCCCCATTTTCTTCATTTTGGCCTGTGCTTTTCTTATTTTGGGAAGTCCATCACTCTAAAGTTTGGGGAGGGTGAGAAAGAAAAGCTTGATTTTGGTAAGCAATTTAAATGCTCCGTCTCAGGGTTGGTATCTCTGTCTCCTCCTTGCGCAGTGTATGACAGGCTGCTGTTTTTCAAGATAAGTATATTATTTCTGACTATTAATTTAAATTGAGAGTAACGTAGTGAAGATCCTGGCATGTAAGGCAGTTTTAATTGCTTTTGCAATAGTTTGCAATCACCTATTGCAAAATAACCTATCAGGCTATAAAATACTTATTAGTTTGAAAAAGATGACTAAAAGCTAGTTGGAGAATGTTTCTATTTGTAAAAAAGCAGCGTGGCCTAAACTTTAAGTAGCTGCTTTCAGATTTGCTTAGACTAAACCTGACTGATTTAAGTTGTGAGCATCAGTATAAAATGTTTGATGTGTCTCGTGATTCAGGCCTACTGTTTGCTCTTCATAAAAGTAGTTAGTGCTGAATCTGTATGGAGCTTGTAACTGTAAGCCTCCTTCCCAGCACAAACACACCTCTAAATTTAATTAGCAAAGAGGCTGTTATTTTTGGAAGTAAATGGCCTATCTGCCAGCCTGGTGAGTATTGCATTCTTTCAGTGAGCAGGTCTGTAAGGTCAGTTCACCATTGAATTCATGATTGATTTGAAATCATGATTGCAAGACCGTAAAAATTACGTTTGTTTGGGTTGCTAGTAGAAACCTCTTTTAAGGTGTTTCTAGAGCTGAAATACATGCTCCACTTCTTGCTTGAAAAAATATGATAGTGTAGGCATATCTTTGTGTAGGTGTCACAGTAAAATTTGCTGACCAGAGACACTGTGTGACCATTGGTATGGATTTATTTGCTCAGAAGGAGGAGAAAATGAAGGTGACAGTTACCCTCTGTAATTTTATTTTTACAGGAAGAAGTGGCATAGTATTAGGGAGATTATTTTTTTGAAGTCTATGGAAGTATGAGATCTGAAAAAGCTGTAATAATAAGACTTAATGTTTTTCTCTCACCTTTTACATTGGTGTGCCTTCAAAAGAAATAACCTCATGGTTTACACTGCTGTAAGTGAGGGGCAGCTCTCTACTGTTTCTTAATTCAACCCTCCCCCTCCAAACCTCAAAAACAAATACACACAAAATAACCTTGTTCATTGCAAGAAACATTTTAAGTGAAAAAAAAATCCTTTTGTGTTCTTCCTGACTCTTTTGGTGCTGTTTCTTTTAATTTCTGAAACTAATTGTGCTGAACATGAAATTTTATAATTTTTTTAACCTAAAAAGAAAAGGAGGAAATTAATCTAAGCAGGGACTAATTTAGACCAGCTACTAGTATGTGACCCCTGACATTAGTGTGTAGATTCCTGCTTGACTTGGAGTCTCTGTAAGTTCTTCTCTAACTGTTCTCCTGTCTCTGTTTGTTCCATGCTAAGCAGATGGCCCAGAAATTAGCCAAAAGCAGGAAGAAGGTGCAGTACAAACTCCATCAGCTTGATGTTATGCTTGTTCTTTTGTTTTCTGGGAGGGTTTTTCTCCTTTCTTTTTATTTTGTGGTTTTATTTTCTGCATCCAGCAAGGTTTTTTCAGATTTATTTCTGAGCCACCATACAAGTTGACATACCTTGGAAATCAGTTGCCTGATTGGCCATTTTTTGTTGCTTATCATTAGCCATTTCATGTTAGAAATAGAAGAAAGATTGGATTTATCAAATGGTTAGAGGCAGTACCCAAAATGCATGTTAAAGAATCAGGACTGACATGGCGAAGGTTTTAACTTTGTAAAATGATGGCTTAAAATGACATGTGGGTTTTTTGGGTTTTTTACTTTTCTTTTTATTTTATCTTTCTGTAAGAGTGCTTTGTTTTAACTCACAGAGGTGTCAAATTGCTGGATGCAAAAAAAAAAGTTAATGTCTATACATACAGTAATATACTGAAATTGACTCATCTTTGTAATAAGTTTTGTTTGTGGAGCTTTCAATTACCTTTTAACAAGTGTGATTTTAAAAGTATTACAAATGTTTGCTTTCTATTAACAAAATATGACTTCTAAAGTGGGTTACTGCTTGAAAAGTATGTTGTCTGACTATGAAGGTCTTCTTACCAGAACTGCATTATGAATAGCTCAAACAGTACCTCCTGTGGCACAGGTCTTTCCATTGGTCTTGGCAGCCACTGCTAGCCCAAATATAAATTCCTCAGGCCGGAGATACTGTTAGGCCTTTCTATGGCCACTATGAAAACCTTCTTTGAAGTGGGATTCAGAGTGTGCAGAAAATGGTAAAATCATACTGCTTTTCAAGAAATCTTTATATAGTTCATGTTGCAGTCAGGTAGAATTTTAATGATTCAGGAAAAATAGCAGGCAAGCTTTTATGAGGTTAACTTTTTTTTCAAACAATACCCAATTCACTTTCACATATATGATAGTTTCCACATCTTTGTGTTTATCTTTTGCTTCTGCAGTCTAATACTCTATCCTGCATTGCTGTTCTGGTGACTGTGTCTTAGTGCACCCCTGTTTGTGAACTAACATCATTATTTGTAAGTATGTTTCCCAATGTGTTTGTTTGACTCTAATCCATTTATTTGCAGGCTCCAGAAGGTGAATCTCAACCCATGACTGAAGTGGACCTCTTCATTTCTACACAGAGAATAAAAGTACTGAATGCAGACACACAGGTATAGACATAGAGACCTTTGTCAGTATTGTTGGAATAGACTACTGGAATAGACTTTCACCTACATGTTAAAATTTGTCTTCAAAATGTGCTGGCTCTTGTTTTTCCCTCTAGTCAGAAATCGATGGTCAAGAACCATGTCATACAGGCAATTACTCTGGTGTGTCTGACTGTAGAATTAATTAGAATTTGTGGGTAAGATAATTGCAGTCAGCCAGGATGCATCAAGTATTGCTTGTGCCCATAGTAGCCCAAAATGTTTAGCTACAATTATTTGTTCATAGTGTTCTGCACATACATGCCCAGCATATGCAGGTTCTGCAGTTGAGGTCTTGATGTGCTTTTTCACAGGGAAAAAACCCTGTAAAACTTTCTCTCTCTTTTATTTTTGGAAAGTGAAGCTCTTGGTTTCTATTGGTATCTCCCTTCATGCACGACAGGTATTACAGACTTCACTTAGCAGAGCTCTTACATCTATTCGTGTGTTTTAATAATAGTAGATGTGCAGTAAGAACTTCGTAGAAGCAGCTGCTTATGTTGGTTTTCTTATTCCCCAGGAAACCATGATGGATCACCCCCTGCGGACCATTTCTTACATTGCTGACATAGGAAATATAGTTGTTTTGATGGCTCGTAGGCGAATGCCACGCTCTAACTCCCAGGATAATGTGGAAGCATCTCACCCCTCTCAGGATGGAAAGAGGCAGTACAAAATGATTTGTCATGTCTTTGAGTCTGAGGACGTAAGCAATTACACTGTCTTGTTGTTTTCTAGGAGTGGAAAAGTAAGCGCATTTTGATAGGCCCAAAGTCCATTGTGAGTGGTCCTGTTTGCTTTTTAACTGCAACCAATATTTCATCTAATCAGAGGAAATTGCCTGCCATTTTTATGTTTGGACCTGACATGTCACAGGAAATTGGTGTTTATGGAAATGCATGCCATTTTAAATCTTCTTGAGTGCCTTCCAACAACAGTGATTGGAGGGTCCAGTTACTGCAGGTTACAAATACCAGCTCAAATTCTGCATAAGAGAGGGAAAGTCTATCAGAGGTGCTTATTTTTGTAGGGAAATTCTAATCCCGAGTCTTGCATTGAAGATCAGTCACTGATTTTTACCAGAAAGGTGATACTTGTTTTTTTAGGAGGTTTGCGTTGGGGCTGTAGTTGGTGTCATCATATCAAAAAGTCAGCAAAGAAAGTTGGTAGTTTCAACAATCCCAAAATATGCTGGATAGAGACACAAATGACTAAATTTTAATCTGTGATGCAGGTTGCTAAATTACCTTACACAGGACTTGATGTCCTGTCTTCACAATCAATGTGTATAACTTCCTGATTTTATGCACTTTTTAAAAGTAATTTTCAATAACTGAAAGGTAAAATCAAACATAGATTTAAGTGGTTAGATAGGTAGTTTTTAGGATTATAATCAAGTTAGCCCTAATGATTTGGAAAACTAAAATACTCAAGAGAAGTAAGTGAAAATACTGGTTTCTTATAAAATATTCCCATGTCTTCAAGGTTATCTTGAATAAGGAGGTGGTTTGGTTTTATGCGATCTGTTCTAAACCAGTATCTGAATATATTATCTGATTGCACATGAATGTACATACATGACCCACTGCTGAAGTTAAAAAGTAAGGATGAGCACTGATAGAAGTAATCCTGTACCAAAATTGACAGTGTATAAAAATTCTCTATTATTTCCACAAAGTAACATGTAAACCTGTTTTGCAAAGCCTTTTAAGAATCTGGTGTGAAACAGAGAAGCCAATGTATTTTTTGCTTAATATCATTTGACATGCTGCCCACTTTGAGGCTGCTGTTCCTGTATTTCTAGTCACAAGTTCGGACACTGCTTGCTCTTTTACTGGCCAGTTGAAAAAGCAAAAATCAAAACTGTCAAATGCCAGAGTCTGGGGCTTATTTTCCTTCACCATGGGGTGGTCTGGCCCCTTGCATGATCCATACTTCCCGAGTCTGTTTCCTAGGCTGCTGTTAATACTTCGGCTATTTAAAATTTGAACTTCCTAGTCTATGGTTTGTTTGGATCAGCCCATAACAATTCACATGTGATCCTCTCTATGCCTATAGATCCAATTGGCCTGTAAAATGCTTGTAGATCCAATAAAAGCGTTTCTCATTGATGGGGAAAATATGCTGAGAAACTGCAGATTATATCAACTCTCCTTAGTCGTGGTGAATAGCTCACAGATAATTTGCAAAATTCATCTCCAATACCCAAGTGACTAATAATCAGAATAGAAGCACTGTAGCACCTTGTTAGCAGCAAGGAAATGGCCACTTCAAGATTTTGCACCTCCATTGAAGTAATGCAGCCTGTTTATATTATAAAACTTTTCTTTTCTTCTTCTGGGACAGCTGGGTACTTGACAGAATCTGCACAGTAAGTGAAACAGAAGCTGTAAGCCTGCGAGTGGGTGTTGGCCAGAACATGTCTCTGCTTGGATGACTCTTTGTCTAAGGAGGACAGCACCAGATTTTCAACTGTATTTAGAGCTGTACCTTTAAATGAGTTGAACCTTAGTGATGTGTCCAAATGCCGGGTGTCTGAACAGGAGCTGATCTCTTCCTGGAGTGAAGATACATGTGGATGAATGTAAAGTCTGCACTCCTCTCTTAGGTTACTGAGTTATGGAGGTGCAGTTTTCCCATTTTCTTGCTGTCTCGTTTTTGCTGTCAAAATTATATTGATCTGAGCTTTGGTAACATACTGCCAGTCTACATATTGGTCTTTCCAGCACCAGCAATCATGCTGTTCTCATCAGCAGGTTTACTGCTAGTCTGAGCTGTTTAAGATGCAATAAAATTTTTATTTCAGGGTTGGGAATCTTTCTGTTATTAGGGACTAAACTGGACTTTAAATATGGCCATCAGACTGTACAAAAGTACACCTGAGTAGCATTCATTACCAGCGCACTGCCAGGCCTCCCTTGTCAGCTATGGAGCTCTCCCAGTCTCTTCCCTGCCTTTGCCACAGCCAGCACTGTTTCACTGCACATCACGGTCACCTCCTGCACACTGCACAGTGCTCACTGCACAACTCGCTCCACCTGTACTCAGCAGTACTCTGCACCGTGCTGTGCTTTCTTCTCCTGCTCACTACTTGCCTAACTGTGGTTACTGTCTCAAAGGCAGACATCCCTCTGGCCTTGCTTGGCACGGAGTCTTCCCCACGCCTTCCTGCGGCCCAGCTTCTCTCCCACATCTGCAGAAGAAAAACAGCTCACAGTGGAAGCAGTGCAGTGTAGTGAGTGGTGCATTTGGTGGCTTTGGGTGCAGACAGGACTGTGGGAAGCTGCAGGTGCAAGAGGGTTCCTACACAGGACAGAGTGAGTAGGAAAGAGGCAGAGACCTGGCAGGATTGTGTGAGTTGGAGGGAGGAAAATAAGTGTAGGGGAGAGAGGCCGAAGGTGGTAGCAGGGTGAAAAAGGAGATGAATGTGATCATTTCCAGTTACTTGAAGGGCTTGATCTGATCACTAGTTGCTGCCCTTTTCCTTTTCTGTCTCAGACTGAGGTAGGAATAGTCACTATCAATGTGATGGCTCTAGAGGATGGTAAGAAAAATTGGAAATACCCTTTTAAGTTTTCTAGTAGTAAGTAGTAAGTTCTAGTAGTAAGTTTCCATTTTCACTAGTGGCTTGTCAGAGGATGGCATTGCCTCTGCTGGAAGGGAGGGCTGTCTGGGAGCTGCATTTGTGGGAAGAATTGTAGGTGCAAGCCAGAGTCACTGCATTGACTACGCCTTTACACTTACATTAGTAGTTCTTACCTGTGAAAGGACGGCTTTCTTTCTCATATTTGTAATTTACAATTGCTTACCAAGCTAGATTTGTGGCAGAGGTGAATGTCTTGACATTTTATGGGTCTTTTGAATTGATTTGTAAGGCACAAATATTTTTTAGACTGGATTGCGGTAACTTGTAGGTTCATCATCTTGATGATCCATTTTACAGTATGATTGCAACAGAAGTGTCAGTGGACATGATCATCAGAATATTTCACTTTTTTCTTTTCTTTTTCCTTCCTTGGAAACTGCTACAGGCACAGCTTATTGCACAGTCCATAGGTCAAGCATTTAGTGTGGCCTACCAAGAATTTCTGAGGGCAAATGGAATCAACCCAGAAGACCTTAGCCAGAAGGAATACAGCGACTTGCTTAATACCCAGGACATGTACAATGATGACCTGATCCACTTCTCCAAATCTGAAAATTGCAAAGATGTATGTGTCATTTTTTTTTTCACAAATATTAAACTGCTCTTTATCAGTTGCAGGCCTGTGTTGGCAGAATTAAAAAGCAAAGAATACTTCCTCTAAATTATCTCAGTTAGTCTACAATATCCTTCCTAATAGGACACCCTGTCATCAGCTCTGTTTCAAAGGCGAACAGTGAACCCCAAATTGATCAGCAATCAAGTGGTTTACCATCTGTTTCCATTCTTTTTACCAAACAATTTTTCTACATGTTTGAAAGTGAATTTAAAGCACATTAACAGATTAATAAAATTTTTAACTTTGCAGTAAACTACATAAAATTTGTAGAGCCACTGTTGTTTATGAAAGTGACTGATTCCAGGTTTTAAATAACTGTGTGTGCCAGAAGACTTTGCAGCTTGCCTATTAAAAATGAACCAGTGTGCAACTGGAACACACAGGTAATGGTTTTCCAGTCCGCATTCATAAACTCTTGCAAACTCTTCCTATTTATTTATTTTTTTTATTTGTTCACCAAAGCCCGTGGCACCAGGTTTTCTTTCACTGCAATTTCCTCTCATATACAGAAATTACTTCTGAGGGGTGTTTTGCACGAAGTCTGTATTGTGTAGTGTTGAATCCAAATGAAAGGTAGTAAAACCTGTACGTACACTATTTTGTTTTCCCTTTAAATTAGGAAGCAGGTTGCAAACAAAGAGGGGTATGTTTATTGGTTTTATGAATATTTGGAGGGGGATTATATTGGTTCCATGGGTGTGAAAGAAACCGTTTTTTAAACACTTTCTCTTACTATACAGGTTTACATTGAAAAGCAAAAGGGAGAAATCCTGGGTGTGGTGATTGTGGAGTCTGGCTGGGGATCCATTTTGCCTACAGTTATCATAGCCAACATGATGCATGGAGGACCAGCAGAGAAGTCTGGGAAGCTGAACATAGGGGACCAGATCATGTCAATCAATGGGACCAGCTTGGTTGGTTTACCACTCTCAACATGTCAGAGCATTATAAAGGTAGGGAAAATGTTTCTGGAAGCCACACATTTTTAAATGATGGCATAATTGAAGAGCAGAAAGTATAAAACTCTTAAGTAAATTCTTTCCAAATGTTTGCATAGTGCTTTCCATTCCATGATCTTGAAAAACAGTATGAATTATGTTACATAAATTTTCTGACTCCACACAGGACCACAGAAAGGGTAAGGTTGGGACGGACCACTGGAATAATCTAATCCAACCTCCCTGTGTGTCTACACATTTATTTGTGTAGACAAGGGCTCTGTGCACAACTTCACAAGAAATATTTTCTTCAGAAGGAAGATATTGCCAGATACACATTTGAAATTTTATGTCACAAATGGAGGCACAGGTGCCTAATATTGTCATAAGCCTTGTTAGCTGTCAAATACCTCTTGATATTTGGATGAAACAGAGTAAACACTTTGTTTGTTTGTACCTATTTTTAAAGCTTTAAAACTTTGGCTTTAAGACATACCCTCTGTAACATCTTTGCCAAAGTTATTTGGAAGTGTGGTGCTTCTCTCCACTTGCATAAATGAGATATTTTATTTGGAAGAGCTTTCTTTTAGTTGTCAGCAAAGTATGTGACAGTGAAAAGTTTGCTTTTCCAGGTCATCTGGAACTGAGCAGTGCCTGGGGCAGCCGTAGCATATAAAGAAATAAGTGTTTGAATATCAGAGTATAAAGAACAGGAAAGATGCATCACTAGAGAGTGTTTGAGATAAAGCTGTATAAAATTAGTTATTTATTGAAATGGGCCTGCCTACCTCTGCAGATCACATGCAGACACATAATGTAATGCTGGTGGTACATCATACAGACATTCTCTGGTTTTTAGGAATATATCTGTTAGACTTACTTCCTCATTTGGACAACTTTTTTAGTAACAAGTTGTATTATGTAACTTTTTTCTATCCGTTTGTATTTTTTTTAAATTGCAAAATGAATTTTCTGTTTGCCAGGTAAATTTGCCAAGTGAAAGAAAGTACAAAGTAAATTTTTTTTTGCTTCATGGATTAACTCCTAATACTTGAACTAAGATGTTTGTTATAAAGATTTCCCATTCAGGCTTCCCAAAATGTTAATACTGAGTTTGGATAGGTGATAGATGCATAAGTCACCGAACCAGCCATTTTAGATTCAGTGAGTAGATCTGATAGGCTGTGTGACATAATGAAAATATGTCAAAACCAAAAAAAATCATATTAAATATCTTTGTACCAGCATAATCGAAGTGAAACTCACTGCAAATTAGGCTCTTCATGGTTGTTTCGTATGCCACATCATTTTTATTTCTAAAACTGTGATAAGTTATACTTCCCCTATTCAGAGGGAGTTTTTATTGCACTCATCAGTGCTTTTTCAATACAGAGCCATCCAGCTTTGCTGTTTCCAGCTTCTGCAGACCTTTCTCTTCTTCACTGATATTTGCCACAGTTTCCGTAGGAACTGCCAGTCTTGTTTTTTTTTTTATCTTTCTAAAGAGAAGATAATCTGTATGCTTGCAGATCTTCATAACCACACATCTGGAATTATAGCACGTCTGGAAACAAGTATGCGTATGAATGATCTAAGCGCAGATCATTAAATGTGAGTGTAGAAATATCCTGGATTTCAGATTTCCTTAGCAAGCTGGAAGGACTCCTATGAAAAGATGATGATATTATGTGGCTAAACACATCTCACAAGCACTTCAAACAGGATAATTCAGTATTATGGATGTAATCTCTGCTCTGATTTACATAAACCAATTGCAAACTGAAGGAACTTGGAAGAAGCTTCCCATGTGTTGTGGCTATTCCCTAATAGGATTTTGCTACTTGTATCTTTTTCAGAAGCAGCTGGCTACTATCGGAAGTGTACTCAGGAAGTAGATAAACTAGATAAACAAAGAAAGGTGGTCAAAATATGCAGTATTTTTTGTTTCTGATCAGTTTATGTTGCCAGTCTGCATACTGCTGAAGATTAGCAACTTCTGAAATATATGCACTTTCTGTAAAATTAAAAGGGTTTTTGTTAGGGACACATTACTTTTTTTTCCCCCAAGGAATACATGTAAGTAACTTGCGCATTCGTCAGGGAAGTAAGAGAATGATGATATCAAGTCTGTTCAGGGCATGTACCTTGTGTGAATTCTGATGACTGAAGTTAAACACCTAAATTCGTCATAGAATTGGGCCTCCCCAGTACCCTACATGACTCCTACCCTTCAGAATTAGAACACTGAGACAAAAGCCCCTTAGACTTTTCAATAAACATTACTCAAGTCACTGCTGAATCTGGAGCTCAGCTCAACAAAATCAGCAATAGTAAACTATATGTAGAGACTTCTACATGTATAATGTATTACAGTAGGAATTATTTTCCAGAATTAATAATTTGAAGTCAGTGTTTGTCACCTTGATTGCAGTGGGACCTAGACTCAATTGCACATATGAAAGGAACTCAGAAGCAGACACTGGAATTGGCAGGCATTAAATTAAGCAAGCTGAAAATTGCTATATTTTTTGGAAAGCATTTCCTTCTTTATGTGGATTTTATTTATATATGGATTTATGGCTAATACTTTTGTGAATGAAGCATTTCAAAAATCTCTCTTAACAATCTCCAAGAGTTCTGAATATACTTGAAGTTCTACAAGGAGTCAGATTGCATTTGTTTGTGGTTTTTTACATTTTTGTTTTCACATAGCCATATGAACACTATCTCTGAGTCTGGCAGTCACTCCTGTGGCTGGTCTAGACCAACATTTTGGTTCAAAGTGAAGCAAGCTTCCTAGGGCTGTGCCCACTAGGATTTAAATAGCTTCAAGGCTGGATACTCTACAGCCTCTCTGGGTAATACATGTTTTACCACCCTGACAGTAAAAATAAATTTTTCTCATTCAATTTTCTTCTGGTAGCAAGGAGTTTATGGTGAATGTAATATAACTCAGTTGGAAGGGAGGAAGAGTATTGGAATGTATCAAGCTGTCTCGGGGTAGATGATGAGTAGAAAGCTTATGGGTTAGGATAAAAGGGCAGGCTGATAAGGGTGACACTTGTGGGTGTGTGCTACAGGATGCCTAAATACAAGGTGAATGAGGCCTTCTGCAGGCAGCTCAAAGCAGCCTCAAAGTCACAGGCCCTGGTTCTTGTGGGGGACTTTCACTACCCTGACATCTTCTGGAGAAGCTACACAGTAAAGCACAAACAATCCAGGAGGTTCCTGGAAAGCACTGGTGACAACTTTCTGTCACAAATGGTGGAGGATTCCACAAGGAATGGGTGTGCTGCTTGACCTCATCCAACAAATGGGAAAGGGCTTGTTGGAGGTGTGAAGACTGGAGCCAGTCTATGAGCAAGTAAGGTTTTACTTTTTTATGGATTTCAGGAGACCTTATTTTAGCCTCTTTAGACATCTTGACAGAATCCCATGGGAAGAGGTCCTGCAGGGAAGGTTGATATTCAAGGATCACTTCCTCCACGCTCAAGAATGCTGCATCCCAGTGAGCAAGAAATGAGACAAGGGGGTCAAGAGACCTGCATGGGTGAATGAAGAACTCCTGACATTACTCAAGCATAAGCAGGAAATACATAGGAGATGGAAGCAGGATCAGGCCTCTTGGAATTAATTGTCAGAATAAGGAGAGATGAGACAAGGAAGGCCAAAGCCCATTGGGCATTAAATCTGACCAAGGATGTCAAGGAAAACAAGATGGGCTTCTTCAAATACCTCAATAAGAAAAGGAAAACAAAGGATAATGTGGACCTGTTACTAAATGGAGGGGGCACCCTGGTAATAGAGGACTCAGACAAGGCAATGATGCCTTTGGATTGTGCTGTCAAGACCAACCCTCAGGAATCTCTGACCCAGGAAATCAGGGTAAAGGAGTGTTGGAAGGAATATTTTCCCTTGGTCAAAGAGGATTCGGTTAGAGAACACCTAGGTAAGGTCAAAATCTGCACGTCCATAGGCCCTGATACAATGCATCCATGAGTGCTGAGAGAGCTGGCAGACACCACAATAAGGGTCTTGGCCATGATCTTTGAATGGTCATGGCAATCTGTAGACTTGCCTGAGGACTGGAGAAAAGCAAATGTCACCCTGGTCTTCAAAAAGGGCAGGAAAGAGAACCAGAGATCTACTGTCCAGTCAGCCTGACCTCAATCCCTGGAAAAGTGATGGGACACCTCATTCTGGGGGCTGTCTCTATCCACATGGTTTACAATAAGGTGATCAACAGTAGTAAGCATGGATTCACTGAAGGTAAATCGTGCTTGACTAAACTAATTGCCTTCCACAGAAGAACAGCTTCCATGGATGAATGAGAAGAGAGCAATGGATGTTTTCCAACTCGACTTCTGCAAGGCTTTCCATACTGTTTCTCACAACATCCTCGCAGGCAAACTCAGGGAGTGTGGACTGGGTTAGTGGGTAGTGAGGTGGATAGAGAACTGGCTGAATAGCAGATCCCAGAGGGTCATAATCAGTGGCACAGGGTCAGGTTGGAAACTTATAGCCAGCAGTATCCCTCAGTGTTCAGTACTGGTCTGGTATTTTTAAAGTGATTTATTAATGTCTTTGATGAAGGGACAGGTGCCTCCTGAGCAATTCACTGATGAC
>VZTZ01036335.1:0-13649 GCA_013400955.1 Drymodes brunneopygia
TCAGTGCCTCACAAATGGATGCACTGGGGCTGTTCTGTCCCAGTTGCTGCAATTCCCCTCCTTAAGGAACTGGAATTACACAAAGTGCTGAGTTCTTGCTCTGGAGACAGAGCTGCAGCTTTTCCATTAGAGATAACCCTCCAATGAACCAAGGTGCACCTTTTTTTTGATAAGCACAGCCCAAGTAAAACATTTTCCCCTAAGCTGGGTTTGGTTTGAGGGGAGGTGAGGGTAACCTTGGAAATACCATGGAAGTGGAATCTGCTCTCACTGAGCAGTATCAGAGCAGTTCTGAAAGGCCTCAGGTTCTGCATTCTGAAATCCTACACCTTCATTAAACTGGGGGGGATCTTCTCTAACAAAGACAGGCTTTTTTTATGTTCAGTAGTCATTGAAGTAATTACAGGTTAACAAAAATAAAAAGCATTAAACAGAGTGTCAAAATATGTCTGTTCCTCGGAGTTGCTCCGTTTTAACTCTCATCTCCTCTGATGTCACAATTTAATTAGGGATCTCAGTCACCACAGAGTTCTCCAGACAAGATCTGAATTTGTAATCTACAAACAGGCAGAGCTCAGTTGCCATCCTCTGTATTTCATTCATTTAACACAGTGCAGAAAAGTGAAAATGAGGTTCACCTTGCACTTTCTCTGAGGGAGCTTTAGGAGACACTGAACAAAAGTGTCCAGCTGTGAAATTTAGTTTTAACAGCTGATTGTGCTTTTCTACACCAAAAGGGAGGTGATCAGTTACCTGTGATCACCTTCAGACCTGCACACAGATAAGCACCTGATCACCCTGGGGTTAAAGGGTTTCCTTCCATCCTGTGCTCTGCAAAATCTGCTTTCAGGAATCACAGGAGGGAATCTCTGAGTGCAGCTGTGCCCTCCTGCAGGAATGTTCTGGGTTCCATGCTGCTGTGCACATTCCATGTGCAGTGTGCCCAGGTGTGCCCAGGTGTGCCCAGGTGTGCCCAGGTGTGCACTGGGCTGCTCTGGCTCCAGCAGGCACAGCTGCCCAGGGCACATCCACACCTCAAACTGCTTCTGTTTGGTTGCAATGCATTTGTCTGAGCTGAGCACTTCATGGCTTTGCAACTCAGCTTTGCCTGCTAAAGAAATTAGAGAGGAGGCGAGTAGAGGTAAAATTCACTGAAATATTAGCAAGTCATTTTATCTTCTGCTGGTTTTCATCAGGGTGGAAAAGAACAGCAAAACCACAACAGAAATAGCAATGAAATTTCTACGGGGGGCTGCAGACACAAGAGTGACAGAGTTCACTTGGCTGTGGAGGTTCCTTTTGTGTGGTAATCCCGAGGTGTTTTATTTCTCCCCTGTGAGCTGGGTCACTGTCAGGCACAGTTTGCAGCCTGGGGAGGGCACTTGGTGCCTCAGGGGTCACACGAGGCTGTGCAAAACCCAGCACAGAATGCAGAGAGCCTGGACCACCCAGGGCCCTGCTGCTGCAGCAAAGCCATCAGGGAAAGATTAACTCTGAACCCTTCTGGTGGCTCTGCACGGTGTAATTGTCTAAATGAAATCAATGAATGCTTGATTGGAGTCCCCCATGGCTGCCTCCCTGCTGTGCTGTGTTTGCTAACAGATTGCTTTGTGCAGAGAGCAGAGGTGCTGCTCTGGAAAACTGCACTGACTTCTGCAGAGGAAGCTGCAGAAAGCACCATCACTCAGCTGGGATTGGAACATCTCATCTGGGAGATAAGGAGTTGTTACTGCTTTTGGGTCAGCTACTTGGAGTAAAAACTTCTGCTCAGTTATGGTTAAGATGACGTTTCCTTTTCCCTCCTTTTTCTCTCCCTGTTTCTGGATGGAGCTGGGATGTTCTCACCCACCCTGGGCTGCCCTGGGGTGAGGAGCTCCTTCTCTGTCCCCTGTGCTCCTCTCTCTGCCTCCCATCCTCTCTGCTACTGCCTTGATTTTCTCTTGGCTGTTTCTTCTCAGCCCTTGGGGCTTTTCTTGTCAGTCCCCAGCCAGCTTTTTTATCCTTCCTTGCTCTCTAAGCAGCAAATGAAGTGTTTGGGGAGATGTCTGGGTTATCCCTGGCGAGGGGTTGGTGGTGCCAGGTCTCACCAAGGCTCTCTCTGGGAGCCAGGGGGACTGAGGAGGGCAAAAGAGGAAGAGATGGGGGCTGTAAATGAGCCCCAGCTGGGAGAAGAGCTGACAGAATTGGAACAAGGATAATTATTCCTGCAAAAATTTTGTTTCCTTTTTTTTTTAGATGTTTGTAATACTTCTTAATAGTAATGCCATAAATGTAAATTGTATCAAGGCACAGGAGCTCTTTGTGTCTTTATTTCTGCTCCTCCAGTTATCCAGTGCTTCTTGTGATATTCCATCAACCTCTCCTAAATCAGTTTAACGTGTTTGACACTTTGCCTGTGAACTGACTCTTCCCTGAAAACCCTGATTTCTTACAGGACACCAAACCTCACTCATTTAGATCCCTTTATACCATTCTAGCCATAAAAAGTCACCTTTACCCCCCCATGTTCAGCAGTTTTAAAATGCTGGGGAGTGAAATAAATCTCTCAGAATTTGGGGGTGTCCAACCCAGTGTCTGTAGCTTGTGTTTCTTGTACCTTTTTCTTGTATTTCTTGTCCCTTTGGGGGCTTCAGCAAAGCCTGGTGTAGTCAGCAGGAATTCTGACAGCCATCTCAGCTGTGTACTGGGTGAGGCCTCTTGCCTTTGATGAGAACTTGAGAGGCCCCTGCAGTTCACAAGTTACAGCCAGGGACTGACACATCCTTATTGGAATATGGAGGGGCTCTGTGTTTTACAGAAATATTGAAAAGTGGAGAAAAACTTTCTCTTTTCCAAGCAAGTTTTCCACATGCACACATACATTCACACACTGGTATTTTGGCAAAGCAATTTACTGCACCCCATCAGTGAGTTAATGACAGGCTGGTGAAATGAATGTTCACAGCTTTAAATCAGTCTTTTCTTTAAGAGCATTTAAATAACTTCATTTTTGTTCAAGGTAATCTTGACTATAAAACTACAGGCCTGCAGGAAACCCAGATATTAATTGCAAAAGCTGGGTCTGCTGTGGTTTTCCACACTGCTGATCATATATGGCATCCCAGATGAGCAGCAGATCTGATTTTATAGTCATGTTGTGTCAGGAGTTTAGACTGAGTATTGCTTGTAATTCTGTCATTTATCTCCACTCTTTCTTTATTAATGTCTTCAGCGTTCTTGGTCTGTCCTCAATCTTTCACATTTTGTACTGATGCTTTATTACAGTGTTTTCCAAATTTTTTAAGTAAGAATCTTTCAAGATGAGCAGCAGTCCTTCCTCAGGAGCTGACTGAAAGCCAGATGATCTTTATTCATATTGCCTTGCACATCCCCTCTTTGGAAATCACTGTTCCATTAGATGCTATTGCTTCCTTGTCCCTACATGCCCTGATGAGCAGTAAAATACAGTGTTGACATTTAAAATATTGTCACTGGCATGACTGATGTGTGACTGAGGGAGGGAGGGAGTTTTCTCCTCTGTGGTGATTTTTCTGGGGCTCTTTGCAAATCCAGGCTCTGGTGATGGTTATTTTTTGGATCAGCTACACTTGCTGTGTATTTCTGAGGTGCATTTTTGAGCTTTGTTTGCAAACATAAATGGGACAGTTCTTTTCATCAGAGCTGCTCTCAGCTGTGTCTGTCCCATGTCCTGTCCCCCAGCTGCCCCCAAGGATTCGTGCAGCACACTGGGTCTAACTCCTGACTGCATCACAGCAGTGAAACATGAAAAGAAACCCCTGAGAGCTCACAGCCTTTACACACAAACTGTCACTGAGGCTGTGTCAGAAACCTGGAGAGGCTTTCTGTGGTTCAGGTTCACAGTTTGTCACTGCACTGTTCTTTTCATTGCTGTGCCTTTGGTCTCACCAGAAGCTCTGCCCTGGTCAGGGATGTGTTGGCACAGTCCCCTGGGCCTCTGAGCTCGTGGTGGGGCAAGGGAAGGATGGTGAGAGCAGAGCCTCACAAACAGCCTGGCTGCCCAGGGACAGCATTCCCAAAGCTGTTCTGTGTCACCCTGGGGCTGTGCCTCGGAGCTGCCTCTCTCAGCTTGTGTTCCTCCAGCAGTGGAGCTGTGGCAATGCAGGAATTCGAGCAGGAATTGCTGTTGTTGTTGTTGTTGTGTTGATGCAGAGGAATCCATCCCCAGAACTGTGATGTGAGCAGGGAATGGAGGGGCCCTTTGCCCTGAGGTTTCTGCCCAAAGGCTGAGGGCACACAGGAGGCAGGTGGGTACTGAGAGATGTGGAAGATGAGAGAAATGAAGTTGGGAGTGAAGAAGGTTCAGCTTCAGCAGCTGGAGATTGCTGGTGCCTTTAGGTCAGCTCCCCATCTGAAATGAGCTCCTGCAGCCTGCTCAGCAGCTCCTCCTGGGTTCTGATGTGCCTTTCCTGGCAGTCCAGGGGCTGGCACAGAAACTCCTGAGTCCCTGCAGGTCCCTTTGTGCTGGGCAGGCCCAGCTGTGCAGTGCTGGGCTCTGTTCTCAGCAGCACGGGGCAGGCACAGCCTGAGAGCACAAACTGAGAGCACAGAGGGCATCACCAAATCCACACTGATGTAAAAACTGAGAGCACAGAGGGCATCACCAAATCCACACTGATTTAAAAACTGAGAGCACAGAGGGCATCACCAAATCCACACTGATTTAAAAACTGAGAGCACAGAGGGCATCACCAAATCCACACTGATGTAAAGGGTGGGGCTGCTGTCCACGAGAAACCTGGCAGCAAAATATGGGCAGTGTGAGATCCTCAGCAGGCTCTGAGCACCCTGTCCCAGGCTGGGATGGTTTTCCCCTCCAGCCCATGTGATAAGGGAACTTCTGTTACTGACACTTCTCAAGAGAGACTTTTACACTAAAAGTTATGGACAGTTCAAAGTTTATCAGGAAGCAATACCTGGAGTTTTCATATGGTTTGCAAATGGCATCTCCAGTTCTGTATACGAGTTCAAGTATGAATATGGAATGTTTTTTGTGGTACTAATGGAAATTTCTGACTCTACAGCAGGTCCCTTACTCCAAACTGGCATGGTTTTAATAAGAAGAGCTATCCATAGGTCCTTGACTTGTCATTTGCTAGAAAACTCAAAATCTTAATGGTTCACATTGGAGAAATAAAGGTCAAGATATAGGCAAGGTTCCTCTGTATTACAGGAGATAATAAAAAGGGAATATATTTGCTTCTGGTTATGCTAATTCATCACTCCAAGCACGGTGTGATTGCATTCTGTCTAGTCAGTGCTCTTCTTCATATCTTAAAGAAGAGATATAGCCAAAGTAAAGGGCATTTGGAGATAGACAGGGAAAATAATTGAGTCACAGGGAGTCTTCTGTTTGAGGAGGGATGGGAAAGATAGGGATTGTTTTAATTTAAAGAAGAGACAAATAAAAGAGAACGTGACAGTAGTGTACAGAATGATGAATGATACAGAGAGGGTGAACTGGGTGCTCTTGCTTGCCCTTTCTTAAGTACAGAAGCAGAGGGACATCCAATAAAGCAGAAAGGCAGGAGTAATAACACTGCTGAAAGGGCATTTTTAAGCAGTAACTATCTTGTTTCCACTGGCTCATCTTGTTTCTCCGTGATTCCAGAGCATGGCTTGGGGGCCATGCAAACACCTCCAGGAGATGCTTTCCTGCTGAGCAGTTGTGGTCATGCAGAGGCTGCTGCCTGGGTCAGGTTATTTGGCTTGTAGGAAGGGGAGGAACTAGTCAGATGGTCTTAAAAGACAGGTTTAGTCTCAAAAATAGGTGGAAGTTTAGGTAAAGACATCAATGTGTGTAATGATACTATCCATGCATTTTCTAGATAAACAAGTCACTATTGAGGATGGAAATCTACTGCTGATGGAAGGAATATTCCTCTGCAGTTAACCCCTTGTCATTTCTCTGCTGGTCTCCCTGAATGTTTGCTCAGGACCCTTTCATAAAATGCTGATGTTGTGCCACCTTGGCTCGGGCTCTGCTGCCAGGACCAAGCAGATTTCTGTCCCCAGGGAAGCTGTCAGAGGCACATTTATTCTCCCTGAATGTCCCTTTCTGATATTCTCTTACCTGTGGATGTTCCGTTTTTTATTCATCTTTATTTAATCAATTTGTATCAAGATCCAGAAGAACATTTATTTTGATCACTGGATTCTAGGGAACTTCAATAAATAGACTAAATTGTATATGTACCTCTCCCCTGCCTTATTGTTAAAAAAAAGGGGAGATAATGAGACTTGCAGATTCCCAATGAGTGAGCTCACGTTCTGCTTAGATTATTGCAATATCTGTTTGGATCCATTGTTACCTGCAGACCTAATCCCTGTCAGTCTTTTTGTAGCTGTGCAATTATTTTACAATTCCTCACCAGGCTGTGCTATTTCATGGAGCACAATCCTGGCCCTCCTGTGGTGATCACCACTTCAAAGCCCTGTTCCTGTGGTCATTTTGGGAGCGTGCCTGCCTCATTCCTAATGTTCTGTTGTGGTAATGTCAGCTGGGATTCAGCCCTGGATCACATCTGTGAGGTGCCTTTTCCTTTCCTTTTCCTTTTCCTTTTCCTTTCCCTTTCCCTTTCCCTTTCCCTTTCCCTTTCCCTTTTCCTTTCCTTTTCCCTTTTCCTTTTCCTTTCCCTTTTCCTTTTCCTTTCCCTTTCCCTTTCCCTTTCCCTTTTCCTTTCCTTTTCCCTTTCCCTTTCCCTTTCCCTTTCCCTTTTCCTTTCCCTTTTCCTTTCCTTTTCCCTTTCCCTTTCCCTTTCCCTTTCCCTTTCCCTTTTCCTTTCCTTTTCCCTTTTCCTTTTCCTTTCCCTTTCCCTTTTCCTTTTCCTTTCCCTTTCCCATTCCCTTTCCCTTTCCCTTTCCCTTTTCCTTTCCCTTTCCCTTTTCCTTTCCCTTTCCCTTTCCCTTTCCCTTTCCCTTTTCCTTTCTTTCCTGCTGCAGTTTTTCCATCTCACACCAGGTGAAAGGCCTCAGCTATTCTGGATGGAAATCACTCACTATGGTGTAGGGAAAATTGAATTTTTAGTAATTTTCTTATGCCTTATAATTAGGTCCTTGTTTCTCACTCACCTACAGGACATCATGAATGCATTTGCCAACATTTTTGGTATTAAACTTTGTACAGCAATGGAGCATTTAAAATACCTATTGTTCAGCACAGAACAGATGTATTTTATCAGTCATGTGAAGTGTATCATTTGTAAAGGTTTGTAGGAGATCCATGTTGGTGTGTTTGTGTGCATGAACATTTTTGCTGTGTACATAAACTCTGCAGTTAAGGATGTGTTTGCCTGGCACTTCCACCCAGCTCCCTCAGAAACAGTGACAGCCCTGGATTACCAACCTACAGCCTGGTTTAGCCTTTTGAAGTCGCTGAGAAAAAATAATTGCAAATGTAATTTAGTACCCAGAGGTATGCAAATTTTATGTCTAAACTCAAGTGAAAAGAAGCATTCGGTCTAATTTTTTGGCATTTGTCAAAAGCCCTCCAAAAACCATCCAGGCTGCAGGCTAAGCTGCCTTTCATAAATCTCAACTGAAGACTTGCTGCTGACTTCTTAAGAGTAAATGATTTCTATTGTTCTGGAGTAATTGCATTTTTGTTGTTATCTGTGGAAAGAGCCCCCCTGAGCTGAGCATGTGAGTGTGTGGGAACGGGGAAGGAGGGTTTGTGTTGGCTAAGTGGAGATGATAAAGCTGAAAACATAGCAGCAGGACATAAATCAGATTTTTCTTCTTTTTCTAGTTGGCTTGTCACAATAAAACCTTGCAGCAGATGCTGAAGCCAGGGTCAGATCCAGATGAAGGAGATGAAGCCTTGAGGTTTTATGCCAAACATACGGCACAGATCGAGGTAAAGGATTGCTCTCCAGAAGAGGGGCTGGGAGACAAATCTGCATCTTGTGTGTGCTCTATCTCCTCTTTCTCAGCTTCCAAATGGTCTGGATTATTGATGAGGAGAGGGATGAATAAAATGCTTTTGGCTGTGGGAGAAAGAGGAGCACACCTCTGTTAGAAGTGGCTCCAATATCATTGCACTGGGTGTTACCAAACGTGTTTGGGTAGGGCAGTAATGACTCTGGGCAGTGGAATGAAGTCAAGAATCACCTTGTATGGTACCTCACTCAAATAAATAATCATGAGTTCCAAACTGATGCTGGCTGATCAAATTAAAAGCCTGGCTGGAGTACAAAGAGGTTTTGAGGTGGTGTAGACATTCAGCATGGCTTTAGTTTAAAACCCCAAGGCTTGGCCTGGTTCAGCAGCTCTGGTCTCTGTTCTAAGCACTGCACCTGCCAGGGGTTGGATTTAAACAAAGGTCCAGGGGATCCCACCACAGGAGAGATGGAAGCTCCATCTGTGGGCTGGGGTTGTCCAGAGGGCAGCTCAGTGCTCCCCTCCATGCATTTCAATACTTTGGGTGCTGCTGAGATCTCTCTTAGCAATTTTCAGCCACTTTATCTGAGTAGGCTGCAAATTCAGGCATTAAACCAGCACTGTGGTCAACTTTTATGTGGCCAATAGTTTCTTCTGGAAAAGTGGAACTCAACCCAGCCTTGCTGCTATACAAAACAGATAATTGCTTGTCTTTGAAAGCAGTCCTAGACCTGTTTGGTGTTTCAACTATCTCCCCTATATTAGGGTATCTCATTTGTTTGATTTGAAATTCAAATAGTGGTGGTTTTTTATTTGCACCAGTGACTGTACAGAGGCACGATTGTAGGAGTCAAAATGGGTTTTCAACCCATTTCTGTATTTTTAGTAATGCAGAGTCAGTGATCAGAATGGGGAAGCAATTTTGATGGCAGTGTGGTGAGATGAAATAAAATCTACCTTGCTCACCAGTAACTTGGTAGGTCCTGAAATGCAAACAATTCAAAACCTGGGGTTTTGTTGAGTAAAAAGATGAAGACTGACAAAATATGGGTGCTGCCTGAGTAACAAGGTGCTATTTTGCATATTCACCTTCACAACTTATCCCATCATAGAAATAGATTCAAGATGAGAGAAGAATTCTGTAATCACAGCAGAAAGTCACTGAACTCCTCCACTTTTTACTGGGAGAGATGTGTTTCAATTTACTGCAAAACGGAAGCATTCTGAATGAGGGCATTTTTTATATTTGGGGAAGTCTGGACCTAGGTTTTTCTTGAGACCTGTGTTTCCCACTTTATTCAGGCAGTCTTTTGAAAATTAAAACAGCTTTACTCTATTCTGGGATTGATTGGTCCAACTTTATTGTAATGTTCAAATAATTAATGCATTAATTTGTAAATAAAAGGGGAGCTGTGAACAAGAAAAGAAATGACAGAATGATTGGACAGTCACTGACTCTGACAAAAATCTGCATTTTCTTTACAGATTGTTCGCCACGACAGAACCATGGAAAAGATTGTCTTTCCTGTCCCCAATATTTGTGAATTCCTCACTCGGGAATCCAAAAGTCGGGTGTTCAACACAACAGAGAGAGATGAACAAGGGAGCAAAGTCAATGACTTTTTCCAGCAGACTGAGGATCTGTACAACGAGATGAAATGGCAAAAGAAAATTAGGAGTAAGTACTGTAATTTCAAAAAAAAAAATAGCATCATTATGCTAAAACCTTGCTTTTAAACCTTCAAATACTTTCATTTTAATAATACACTTTGTTCACTCTGACACAACAACAGGCAGAACTGTTCTGGGCTTGAGAGTGTAGGTCAGCTGAGACTCTTGCATGCCACCATAAAAGAAGTGCAATATGGAGCAGTTACTAATGTGCTCAAGATGATGTTTCAGACTCCAAAAGTTAAACTGAAGGATGGACAAACTGGATGTAGTTCTGCTAATCTTGACAGCATTGCACCTAATTAAGCCAAGGCCCCTCATATTTAACAAAAACATGTGTAGCTGCATATTTGAGGTTTGCAGATTCCTGAAAGGCCATTAAAAGCCTCGTAAACATCAGTCACTTAGAAAGATCTCTCAGCAGAACCTCAGCTGCTTTAAATCTGCCCAGCTCCCGTGGAGTCAGTGCCCTGTGCCAGTTCCCATCAGCCTGGCACTGCTGGGTGTCCCCAGTTCCCATCAGCCTGGCACTGCTGGGTGTCCCCAGTTCCCATCAGCCTGGCACTGCTGGGTGTCCCCAGTCCCCATGGGTGTCCCCAGTTCCCACCAGCCTGGCACTGCTGGGTGTCCCCAGTTCCCACCAGCCTGGCACTGCTGGGTGTCCCAGCTGGCCCAAACTGGTGCACAGCCCGTGCTACTGGGGAGGCACACGTGTGGCCTGGATCTGCTTGGTCAAGGTCATGGGGAGAGGTGACAGCAGGGACACCCAGAGGAGGGGCAGGACAGGTCCCCACAGGTGCCCTGGGTGTCCCCAGCTCTGGTGGGCAGCAGAGCTGCTGGCCCCTGGCAGGAATGGCAATGCCAATGTCCCCAGATCAGGAGGCTCCTGCCAGCTCAGCCACTGGCAGCTCTGCCCTTGGCTTTTGGAGCAGAAAGTTGTATTTTTTATATCATAGACTCACTGAGTAGTTTGGGTTGAGAGGGACCTTAAAGATCACAGTTCGTATTTGTCTGTTTTAGTTAATTTTAAATATCTGCATAATTTCTACATTAATCTGTATTTAATTCCCTTGGGGCCACGGGTGATGGAGTTTCTGCTTGCTTTCAGTTCATTGATTGCTGCTTTTCTCCCCTTTCTAGATAACCCAGCCCTGTTTTGGTTCTCCAGACACATCTCCCTCTGGGGGAGCATTTCCTTCAACCTTGCTGTATTCATCAATTTAGCAGTTGCTCTGTTCTACCCTTTTGGAGATGATGGAGATGAAGGCAAGTAGAGCTTGGTTTTATTTTTTGTTTTAAATTTAGATGGTTTCATTTCTAAGGTGACAAACAGCTGCACTTTCAGGTGCAGTCATATCTGGAAGCCATTTATTGTCTCCTAAGTAGATCCCAGATGTAGGGTTGGTCTGTGCCACGTCTGTGCCCACACAGTGCAGAGTGGAATGGACAGAGCATAGGCTGGAGATTATCTAGATGATCTCAGCTAATTTTTTTTTATACTGCCATATTGCAGTGTCCTCCTGCACACATTTAGCTGCAGCTTCTGAGCTGGAGGAGGATTCCTGGCATCAGAGGGACAGAGATTCCTTAAGCCTGACCAAACTGAGTGACTTGCAGGCTTGAAAATGTATGGAAGAGAATGGTTTGAGAACTCACTTGTTGGCCTTTGTCTATGTTGTTTATTGGGATCAAAGGGCATAACTGTTGCAGAGCATAAATGCATTATGTAAAAATACTGTTAAAACTTACCATTCTGTCTCTGCTTCATCCCATGTCACAGGAAATATTTAATGAAATTTGCTATTTGCTATAAATGCAGCAGACTAGCAGGAGGCCTCTTTGAAGCCCAAACCAGCTTAATTGGGATAAAGGAGACTGAATAGTTCAGGATCCTGGTAATGGGAGCAGAGCCATTCACCTCTGGGCCTTTGACTGGTGGCCAGTCAGTAATGTGACTCAAAGTCACCTCTGTCTGATGGCATGTGAACTGGGCTGCTGGAAGCAATCCAGCTTCCAGTAGATCCATGTGCTTTTCACAAACAGCACAGCTGGCACCAGCAAACATTCCTGCTGGCTGGCAGAACTGAAATCCACTGGCACGGGCAGCACGGTGCCCTGCAGCCCACGGGGAGCTCTCTGCACCTCACAGCACAGGAGCTCCACAGCCTCCAGCACTGAGGCAGAGTTTGCAGAGCTGAGCCCTGGGGAAGGGAAGCTTTGGAAACTGGGGAGTCACTCAGAGCACCTTAGAGGATGAGAGCAGAAATAAAGGGTTAAAAATAAACCTTTTAAGCTACTAAATTTTAGCTAATCTATGCTCGTGGAAATCCTCTAGTCTGCAATCAGTAGGTATTTATTCTTCTTCTGAACTGCAGATTGATATGGCTTTAGTTTAGGTGGCCCTGGTAATCCAGTGCTGGCACATTTCAGGATTGCAGCTCCTGGTGCTTGTGAAGCCCAAGGCACTCCTGAGCAGTGGGGAATAGGTGAGGCCAAATGGGATGAGCAGGTCATGGGGCAGCCTCACTTCAGCCTCCCTCTGCACCAAAGCCTGACCCAACAGCTGGACTCTGTCTCCCATTTTTCCCCTTCACCCTGTGTCAATCCACCTGTACTCACCTGCCCAAAGTGCCTGGGCTGATCTAATTGTCCCAAAATGCTGCTTTTAGTAGGTACCTGCAGTGCTTATCTAATGTGACATAAACAAAACTGCTCCAGCTGGAGAGGCTTCCTGAAGGGAGCCTCAAGGAAAGACAGAACGAAGAGAGACAAGAGCACGTAGTGACAGACAAGGGGCAAGGGCTTCACACTGCCAGAGAGCAGGGTTAGGTTGGATTTTGGGCAGGAATTGTTCCCTGGGAGGGTGGGCAGAGAGGCTGTGGCTGCCCCTGGATCCCTGGCAGTGCCCAAGGCCAGGCTGGATGGGGCTCTGAGCACCTGGGACAGTGGGAGGTGTCCCTGCCATGGCAAGGGATGGAAATTGATGATGTTTAAGGTCCCTTCCAACCCAAACCATGACTCTGTGAAGACTCCTTGACTCCAGGGTGCCTCTCTGCACATGGTACTGAATTGCTGGACCTGCAGTAGGAAAGAAGGAAAACTGATTTGTGAAAGAACCACAGAGAACTTTGGCCTTACCTTTCAGATGGGCTTGAAAGTCATTTTTTAGAATCCATTAAAAGTTTCCAAATCTTGTTGGCGAAGAAAGTGTCTGACAGAGCTGACCTTGAACCTCCCACCAGGGATATAAACACTCCTGAACTTTGGAAAAGTTCGGATGCCATCTGAATGTTGAGGCTAGGGCCTCATCTCATTGTTTTCTAATCCCAGTGATGCTGCTCGGCTGTGTATCTGTTGCCAAAGAGATAGCATGATTCCTATTGTGAGTCCAGCTAAATTTTCTATTCCCTGCTCCCCCGTCACTGACCTCTCAGTTCATCCCATAACAATAGAAGTCAGTGTACAAGTGTCACAGTGCCCTGAGATCTGAATGTGCTTTTTATATCACAGCAGCATGGTGTGCTTCCAGGGCTTTAAGCAGAGAGGAGGGGGAAAACAGGGGCATCGCCCGGGGGGCGCCTGGAGCGAGCGTCCTGCAGAGCCGCGGGGACGGGCAGGGCAGGGATGCCCGCAGCCCCGGGATGTGCTGTGCCTGCCCGGGAACCGAGCACAGCCCCGGGATGTGCTGTGCCTGCCCGGGAACCGAGCACAGCCCCGGGATGTGCTGTGCCTGCCCGGGAACCGAGCACAGCCCCGGGATGTGCTGTGCCTGCCCGGGAACCGAGCACAGCCCCGGGATGTGCTGTGCCTGCCCGGGAACCGAGCACAGCCCCGGGATGTGCTGTGCCTGCCCGGGAACCGAGCCTGGCCCTGCCCGGGAACCGAGCACAGCCCCGGGATGTGCTGTGCCTGCCCGGGAACCGAGCACAGCCCCGGGATGTGCTGTGCCTGCCCAGAACCGAGCACAGCCCCGGGATGTGCTGTGCCTGCCCGGGAACCGAGCACAGCCCCGGGATGTGCTGCCTGCCCGGGAACCGAGCCTGGCCCTGCCCGGGAACCGAGCACGGCCCTGCCCGGGAACC
>VZTZ01036335.1:13792-37866 GCA_013400955.1 Drymodes brunneopygia
CCGAGGCTCCCATGCAGGGCTGAGGCTCCCGTGCAGAACCCGAGGCTCCCATGCAGGGCTGAGGCTCCCATGCAGACCCCGAGGCTCCCGTGCAGGACCCGAGGCTCCCACCCCGCACCCGCAGCCCTTGGGGCCGGAGCTGTTTTTTCGGGAGCCGCTTTCCCCGGAGCCGGAGCTGTTTTTTCGGGAGCCGCTTTCCCCGGAGCCGGAGCTGTTTTTTCGGGAGCCGCTTTCTCCGCAGCCGGAGCTGCAAAGGCGGCTCTCAGCGGCCGCCCCTCGCTGCGCTGCCCCCAGCACCGGCTCTTTCTGTCGCTGAGCAATCACCGAGCCACACCGGAGGGGCCCTAATGATCCCTGCAGAACGGAGCTGATTAGTGGCTTGCTCCAGGAGAAGGGTAAACTGTTCCATCTCCGAGCACTCCCTGGGTTTAATGGAAATTTCATTTGCTGCTCCTGTTATTACCTGTGCAGAAAGCAACAAAACTCTGAGAATAACAGCTCCTGCAGCAATTAGGGCAAGCCGTGGTCAGCAGTTGTGATGCATGAATCATGCTTTTGTTAGCTCCACTGGCAAAGGAATTGATCTTTTGGATCCGTTTCGTGGTGAAAAATGGACTCTCCAAAGATGCCTGTCTCAACCCTGCCTTTCTCCCCTGTCCAGGCACGCTGTCGCCGTTGTTCTCCCTGCTCCTCTGGATTGCAGTGGCCTTCTGCACAGCAATGCTGTTTTTCATCTCCAAGCCTGTTGGCATCCGACCCTTCTTGGTGTCTGTTATTCTCAGGTCTATTTATACCATAGGGCTCGGTCCCACCCTGATACTCCTTGGTGCTGCTAATGTAAGTACTTCAAAAGCAAGCAGAATTCCCCTTTCAGCAGGAGGAAGGATGTTAAGGGTCTCCCATTAAAAAACCCCTTTGATTAGAGCTGTGCAAAAACTTCTTTTTCTGGTTCATTGGTTGAGCCAAAAAAATAAATCATTTCCAGTCATCCTGAAACAGCAGTGTCAGCGAAGTGGGAAGCTAAGAAAAAAAAGCTGGTTTAGTTTTGTGCATATGCAAATATTTTAAAAACAAAAACAATATGAAATTTAAAGAAATATTGCTGCATAAGGGCAATCAAATCTACAGTCTCTCATTTAAAAGCATAATTTTCTCTAGCAGTACTCTCAGCACTATTGACACAAATTAGTGAAATATTTCTGAGACCTTAAATATATTTTCAGGAAGAAAAGAGTTTTCAAAATTAAAAATTCTCTCAGCCCTTTTCCAGATCTCTTAACTTAGACATGAATAAGTTTGATTCTTAGCGAGCTTGGTAAGATACACAGTCGTGCTCACAAGTCATCTGTTTAAATTTCTGCCTGACTGCTACAGCTCTAATTCACCCCAGCACCAAGTATTGGGCTCTTTGCCACCAGTTGTGTGTGTGTGAGAATTTCACATACTGGAAATACCCAGATGTGCAGTCAAAGGTAAAGGCAAGTGAGCAGCGTTTGGCCACATCAAATCTGTGAGCAAAGGATTGTGTTGAGTCCTCACTCCTCGTCCTGGGCTGGCAGAGAGATGAGCTGAGACCTTCCCTGTTCCCTTCTGCACTGCTGCTCGTGGGCAGGCAAGGCTGGGGAGCCACACAGAATCTGCAGAATCTGGACTTAAAAAAACGCCCTCAGTTCTGAAGGGTTTTTAGGGATTTTATACCCAAGAACACGATCTGAAGGAAATAGGTCTCACACACCCCCACAAACACTTTCTGTTGTGTTACTATTGTTCTCTTGGTAGTAGCAGGCCTAGCTGCTCTTGAATAGTCTCAGGTCTAAACTCAGAATTGTTGGGTGTTCACTCCCCAGCTGGTTTTTAGTGCCTCAATGACATTAATCCTGCCCAGCTCTTCTCTGATATTACAGGGATAAATCACAGTGTGATGAGGCACAGCTGGAGGGGTGATGTGCTTCCACTCACCCTCGTGGGCTCATCCCCTGTGCTGTCAGAGCTGCATTTCTCTCTCCCCACTCCAGCTCTCTGAAGGTTGTGCATTTAGTCAAACCAACTGATCTAGAACCCAAACAGCAAATACCAGGATTTCTCTGATGGCATAACCCCAGCCTTTGCTCCCCCCAGCTCTGTAACAAGATCGTGTTCCTGGTGAGCTTTGTTGGGAACCGTGGCACTTTCACCCGTGGCTACAGGGCTGTCATCATGGACATGGCTTTCCTCTACCACGTGGCCTATGTGCTGGTCTGCATGCTGGGCCTCTGTGTGCACGAGTTCTTCTACAGCTTCCTGGTGAGTACGTGCTGCTGTGGAGGGGAAAACTTTGCAAAAATAGAAAATACCGTTACCCGTGCAGCTGCCTTCAATTTCTCCCTGACAATCAAGCCAAATCATGCGTATTTTTAGCAGGCCCTTGTGTTGCTGCCCCTTAGGAGCTGCTGTTTTTATTAGAACCTGTTTCTGTTAGGACTTATTTTATCTGTTTGAGAGCTGGAAGTTTGCTGCTTTCTTCTCAGAAAATCATCACCCAGCCCACTCCTTTTTCCCAGCTTTCTCCATATTCCGTGTCCATCGTTCTGCATCTTCTGCCAGCCCTGACATTTTGGGGGCAGTTGTCCAGGGGTGTGTGCATCACACCTGTGCCAAAGGATCCCATTCCTCATCCTCTACACATTTTTAACAATTTACTTGGTAAATGGGGATGCCATGCCTCTGGTGTGGCAGGAAGATTCATCACTTGAAATGAATCCCACTTCATTTCCTTTTGTTGCCACTACCCAGATGGAAAGGCTCTTAAAAACGTGGGACAGTGAAAATGAATCTCACAAAATTATGCTAAACTCCACTACCTGCTCCCTTCATGCTGAGTGGCAGTAAAAGGTGTTGCACTGCCCTTGTTTGCTAATCCTTTTGCTCTGAAGTGGAACATGTGAAACTTGTAGGGAGACTGACTAAATTGTGGTCATTTACTTGGGTTCCCTTTCCTGTTGTATTTTTTCTCAGCTTCCTGAGCAGTGGTGAACTCCCAGCATTGCAAAGATGTGTTAAGCCCACTTCAATTTTCAGGGGCTCAGTTCTTACTCAGGTAGAGCCCCTGTTGAAGTCAGACTTTCCAGATCTTGACCTTAAATTCTGCTTCAAAGTTTGGGCAGATTTCAAAGGAGCCAAGATTGTGGCTGTAGCTGCAGGACCCTCTTCAAATGGATGTAACTCTCCTGCTTAAAAAATGCACAAATTCTCTGCTGTTCCTTCAGTGAGTTGGGTGATCTCTATCTTAAAATACTTTGCAAAGTGTCAAACAGCTTAAGGAACATTTTATGTACTTACTTCTTTCCAGTGACTGCTGTTGGCCAAAGTCCATAATTCATGGACATTGTCCATGCACCCAGGGTGCTTCCAGGAGTTCCCTTAGTAGTGGATGTAGTCTGAACTCTAATATTTGTTCAGAACTGTCTCCCCTCTTTCTTCCTTTATTATTAATCCTTTCACAAGGCTGTGGATTTCAGATCTTATAAATTGTGGCTAATACCTTCTTCTGTGGAGCATTTTGATAAATCATAGTGTGTTGCTTTCTATCTGTAATCTGAGTGTTTTGAAGTAGGAATACATACATTATAGATAAGGTCCAAAGCACTATAGAACATCAAGAAGATTGTCAGAGAAAAAAGTCACAGGTTCTTGTAAAGCTCCTGTCACATTTAATTGCTGGTTTAAGCTTTTGACATTTAAAGCAATATTATTTTAAAATATACTTTTCTTAAAATTAAATACCAGGAAAGATATAGTGCAGGGTAGAGAAAAATAGAAGTTTCTGGTCTTATACAAACAGCACCATGAACTTAACTTTGTCCTAAAAAGAGGTGGCCCCAGTCCTTGTCCATGTGACATTTGCATGATGCCATGAGCTCAGAGAAAGTTTACAAATATGTAATTACTTAGATGTATGAGTGCATTTTTGAGTTGCAGCCTGTGCATGTTTGTCAGGTGAGAGATAACATGAAAAATCAGTTTGTAGATACAGATCCACAGTATGAAGACATTTTTTGAATTTTAATCTAGCCTGGTTTTAAACACTGGGAAGCAAGGAATCTTGATGGCAGGTGTTGTCCATCTCTGGACCAGGCTGAAATGTATTTTGTGGCTTTGGATTTTGCTATAATTAATTTTCAGATTTAAAGCTCTGTGCTAGATTTCCTCCTCCCTAAGCGTGCCCAGCTCCCACTGAAATCAGTGTGGGTTCACGAAGCAGAGAATGTGGACCATGGCTCAGTGCATGTTTCAGAGGTTCAGATTGCTTTCCTGTGTAGCATCTGTGTCCTGCCTGATCTGCATTGATTTTTCCTGTGCCCTGTGCCCTCCCCAGCTGTTTGATCTGGTGTACAGGGAGGAGACCCTGCTGAATGTGATCAAAAGTGTCACCCGCAACGGGCGCTCCATCATCCTCACCGCCGTGCTCGCCCTCATCCTGGTCTACCTCTTCTCCATCATTGGCTTCCTCTTCCTCAAAGATGACTTCATCATGGAGGTCGACAGGTTGAAAATCAGGACCCCTGCTGCGGGTATTGTTTTTTTTATATTAAAATTTGCTCCTGACATAATCCCATTTTCTGTCTGCCTAACCCAACTGTTCATTTAAGGGCTTCAAGTTTCTTTATTTGTGCCTGTGTGAGAGCAGAACTAATTCCATGCACCTTAGAACTAAATTAAGTGTAAAATTTAATGTGTATAGGGTTGTTTTAGTCTGGGCTTATTTGTGGAAACACTAAAATCTAACACATTTGATTTATTGTGTTTGCTTCACAAAGTTGTGATAACATTAAAAAATAACCTGTATTTCCCAAGTATTGGGAAAAGCAGCTCCAAGTGGATTGTATTGGTTCTCATCCCACCTTAAAAGCAGCTCATGGGAATTTCTGTGCACTGTATGAGACATGTCATCTTAGCATGTTCAGTAGCTCTATTCATTTATTTGCTTTTTAAGCTTCATGCAGCAGAAATTTATTACAGAATCCACACTTCTACTGATAGGAGCATCTTTTAAATTCAGCGTGTATTTCATGATCACCATCATTTGTGTATAATCCTGGCTTCAGTACAGTCATTGGGAGGTTTGGAACCAGTTTTGGAAAGGGCAGGATTTCTGGAATGAGAGGTTTTTGAACAGAGAGTTACAGACTTGCAGTGCTGGAGCAGAGCTGGGTCCGGAGTGCTGAGAGCTCAGTGTGTGCTGCCAGGCTGCCTGCAGGGAGCAGGGGCACAGAAATACCTGGGAATTGCTGCTGGCTGAGCTCCTCCAGGCAGGATTCTCCCAGTGCTGAGCTGCTCAGACCTGGACACAGGCACAGAGCTGGCAGAGCCCCCCAGGGCTGGGTGTGCTCGGTGCTTGCCAGCTTCTCCTCCAGTTGTTTTTTCAGGATTTAAAGCTCACAAACAAGGCAAAGGTCATTCAAGACTCATGGGCCTGGCATACTTCTGCAGCTGCTTCAAAACCAGAGGAAAAAGAAAAGAACCTGACAGATTTCTTTAACATACCATGATTTATTTTTCTTTTTTTTTGCCACTGATCATCCATTAGGGGCTAAATTGGCTTATGTTTGACTTACCATTCATTTTTGGGGCAGAACTTAGAGTGTGAAGTGTCCCTTGGAAAGGCATTTGTGAGCATCTCAATAAAAGAGGCTACAGAGAGCTCTGCTCTGATCCAGGGCTGCAGCTCCTGGGTGTTTGTGGTGCTTCTGTCGAGTTCTTGGCAGGTTTTTGTGGTGTGGGTATGTTCCTGCTGGCTTCAGACATTGCCATTTCTGATCAAAAACTCATCAAGGAAATATGCTGACTGCACGTTGATGGAACATTGTGCTTCCCAGGACAAGTGCTCTAAATTTTTTCTTTATAAAGCAGCAGAAAGAGTAAGTCAGAGTGCATGTTTTCTGCATTACACACACTGTCTTAGGCTGTTTCTTTGTTGTATAGTTTTGCCTTCATTTTTTTCTCCCTAAACCATTTTGTATCTCTAATTTGAAATGCAGAAAATTGTTGAAGGTGCACAAGATAAAATTGGTTTGATAAAATCAAGCTGATGTGCACATTTACCACGTTGGGAATGTTAAATTAGTGTTTTACACAAACCCATACATATTTACAAATGAGTACCAAACTGTGTTATAATCCTTGAAAACCCTTAAATATTCCACATTCAAGATAACTGAACATCAGCTTGGTGTCCTTCTTGTCAGCTTTGGTGAATAATTTATCTAATGATTTTAAAAACTGACATTATTTTCATATCTGACAGTTGTTTCTTGCTTTGAATATATTCTGTTCTCACCAGAAGCAGCCGCATTTGATGTAGATTCATTAATTTCAGGAGATGAAATGGGAATAGCTGTGATATCCAGTAAATATAAAACTGTGTTTTTGTTCATTGTGATTGCTTTGAGCTGTTGAGGCAGACTCTTTTGAGGAGGGAGGAATTGCTGGTGTCACTTGTTCTGTTTTTCCTTCTTAACTCTCCAAGCCGGTGATTCGCTCCTGGAAAATAATGATTTCAAACTCCACATCAGGGTAGTGCCTGTCTTTTTGTCACCACCCTGCTTTTTCCACAGGTTCTGGTGAAGTTCCCACTACAACCCTGACATCGATGATGGGAGCCTGTGCAAAGGAGAATTGTTCCACGAGCATCCCAGCTCTGAGCCCAGGTCAGTGCAGAGCTGCCCTCAGAGCCAGGGGATCCCTGGAGCTGTCCCAGCCAGGCTGGAGGGGCTGGGAGAATCCTGCTCTCGTGGAAGCTGTCCCTGCCCCTGGCAGAGGGCTGGAATGAGATGATCTTTGAGCTCCCTTCCCACCCAAGCCCCTCACTCATCCTGTGATTTGGGTGTTGCTGCTGCCTGTGTGAGCAGTGATGATCATTGCTGTGAGTCACAGGAGCTCCACCTCTGCAAGGCCTGGAGCTGAGCTGGCAGCTTTGCTGATAATGGGAGTGCTTCCCACACCTGAGCTCCAAATGCACTGACATTATTTTGGTATTAAAAGAGCTGAATCACTGTGCTTTGAGTGTACAGGTTGCTTCTTGCCAGGTGACTTTGGCTGGGAGAAGCAGCATCCTCACCTGAGCCACCCTCAGATCCAGTCAGGCCACAGAAATTCATTTTTATGGCACAGAATACTTGTCAGCAAGCTTTTGCATATTTGTTCTCCATGCATCTGTGCCAGGGCTGTATTGTAGCTGGAGGACCTTAGAGCCCAGCCCAGTCCCCCCTGTCTGTCTGTCTGTCTGTCTGTCTGTCCCCCACTCTTTCAGGGGCACAGCCTGGTGGATGTGGCTGCTCTCTCACTGCAGGTATCAGGTTTGGTTTGATATCTTGTGGCCTTTGCAGTGGAGGTTTGTGCACAGTGGATGCTCTGCAAGCTCAAAGCATTTATTGCCTGTGGTTGCTGGGGGCTGAGACTGAGGACATTAAAGGTCCCTTCCTGTGTGCCAGTATAATGTTGTTTCATAAGCTTTATTCTTCCAGTACTAATTTGTGAGTTTTTAGGATCAAAGCCTTTAGGGAGAGGGCTGTAAAATCAGGCTTTTTTCTCCCCAGCTGGTGTGTAAACAGGCCTCATAAACAACATGGGAAGCTGTCTGGCTAGATAGAGAAAACAGTCTAAGAGCTATTGGCAAAGCTGCTGCATTCAAAGAGTAATCAATCAGTCAAAGAGATGCAGTGTGGCTTTTGCCAAGCTCTTTAAATGATAGAAATCTCTCATTTCTTATTGTTTGGGTACTGCTCCTTTAAAATCAAACCATAATGAAAGAGGGCTGTACAAAACATTTAAGTGCACCTACTGAATCTTGAAGAGATTTTATTTATCCAGTACCATTAAAAGCCACCAACATTCAGCAATGAACAGTTCTGCTCACCTTAGCCACCTGGTCAAAAGAATTGTTCTGCTTTCTGTCTTTTCCTGGGCCAGATCTCCCTGCAAATAACCCCCCTGAACCTCAGCTAGTGTCAATGTTGGGTCCTTAATAACAATGCACTCTACAGCTGCACTCCCTTCTTCCCAGGCTGGGCACAGGGGGTGCCTGGAGGGGCTGGGCTGGGCTGTGGATGTTGTTGAGCATTGAAGACAGAGCAGCTGAGGCAGAATTTGTGCCTCTGGGGTTGCCTGGCTCCCAGGTTGAAGGCAGCTCTTGTTGCTCCACATCTGGGAGTGGAAATAGAAGAGAAGAAATGATGTCTGGACACTCCCCACAGCCTCCACTGCTGCACTGGAGCTTTCTGCCAGCTTTGGGCTGTCTGGTGCTTTGGCAGAGATCTGAGCTTGCTTTGCTGGGGGCTCTGCTGGGATGCTGATGCTCTGTGCTGCAGGATGTGCAGGGTGATGTGTGTTGTTTCTCTGAAGCCTGGATTGCTCTGAATTGGCATCCCAGGGGACAGGGAGAGTTGGGTGCAAGGGCTGCTGGCAGATAATTCCCTCTCCAGTTCTCAGCCCTGGTTTGTCCTCTCTGGTCACCACAATCTGCTGCTCCCAGCACCTGAGTCTGGTCTTGTGAACTGTGAAAATACTGTAGATGCCTAAAGGAAATAGAAGCAGTGGCTTTTTTCAAGGCTTTTAATTTATTTTGTGGATGGTCTCCTTCTCAAGAACAGCTCCAAAAAACGATGGAGTATTGTTTGAAAAGATGGAATAATGGCAGGATACAACAGCAAAGATTAGTTGGTATGAATAACATCACTGTGCTAGTAAAAAAAAGTCTAGATATGACAGGATAAAAAAGGTTTCTTGTTTCAGTCCTTACAGTTTCAATATTTAAGCAGTTATTTTTAAATCCAGGGTTATTTGTGGGAGTAGTGTCTGTAATGACCATTTAGTTTAACAGGGAAGTCTGTCCTCATGTCTGCTTTTGCTTTTCTTTTTGCTCAAAGTTCCTTGAGCAGGGAGTTGTTTCTCATTTAATTTGCTTGTGGAGCAGGAGTGGAGGCAAAAGCAGCTGCCACCAGTGCTGTCCTGCCCATCCCAGCCAGGATGCATGCACCACATCCAAAATTAAATTTAAATCCAAATGACTTGTGTGCAGTGTGAGTGCTTGCAGTCCATTCTGTCTGTCAGAGTCTGTCTCAGTGCCCAGATGCTTTGGGGCTGTTCAGTGTGTGTTCCAGACTTTGGGGCTGTTCAGGGTNAGGCAGATGCAGATGCTTTGGGGCTGTTCAGGGTGTGTTCAGGCAGATGCAGATGCTTTGGGGCTGTTCAGTGTTCCAGGCTGATGCTTTGGGGCTGTTCAGTGTGTGTTCCAGGCAGATGCAGATGCTTTGGGGCTGTTCAGGGTGTGTTCAGGCAGATGCAGATGCTTTGGGGCTGTTCAGTGTTCCAGGCTGCTCTCACTGTGGGATGCTGGTATTTATTGAACTGTTATAGAGCAAAGCAAACCCAGGGAATGTCCCAAAGGGAAGGGAGGGCAGGACAGAGGCAGTGACAGCCCTGGCCCCTCAGGCCAAGGCAGCAGGGCCCTGCAGCAGCTGGAGCAGGGCTGTGCAGGGGGAGGCAGGGGCTGTGAGCTGGGAGGGACTCTGGCCAAGCCCCCCGGGGTTGGTGTTCCAGCCCAGCTCCTCTGCACGTTCCAGCCTCTCCTGCACAATGGAACTCTCTGTGGCCCAGCCAAAACCTCCAGCAGCTCTGCAGCACAGAGAGGAGCAGAATCCAGACCGAGCTGAGGTCAGGGAGAGCCTCTCATTTCATGTCTGTCAGACCTGTGCTGGGGCACATGTTCTGGTGGGAAGATCATGGACAGAGGGACTGGAGCAAAAGCCAGCCCCTCCTCAGTGGTTTGAAATGCTAACATGACTTGGCTTGTACATGAGTAGGTAGAGGAATGATTCACAGGAAGACAATCCTTCTACAAATGTGCTTCCAATTCTGTTTCTATTGCTTCTTGTCCGTGCTGTGTTTCTAGGGGCCCCACTGGAAAAGCAGTGGGAGCCCTGCAGGGAGAAGGGGTGCTCTCCATGGGCAGGGGGTCATTAACAGCTCTGCTGGGAGCCCTGCAAGGAGAAGGGGTGCTCCAGGAGCAGGGGGTGGCTCTGGGTCATTCACAGCTCTGCTGGGAGCCCTGCAAGGAGAAGGGGTGCTCTCCATGGGCAGGGGGTCATTAACAGCTCTGCTGGGAGCAGTGCAGGGAGAAGGGGTGCTCTCCATGGGCAGGGATGCTGGCTCTGGGTCATTCACAGCTCTGCTGGGAGCAGTGCAAGGAGAAGGGGTGCCCCAGGAGCAGGGATGCTGGCTCTGGGTCATTAACAGCTCTGCTGGGAGCCCTGCAAGGACAAGGGGTGCTCCAGGAGCAAGGGGGTGGCTCTGGGTCATTAACAGCTCTGCTGGAAGCCCTGCTCGTGATTTTCCCCGTGTCTCTTCAGGCTGGCTGTGCCTGATGTGCCCAGGGATGTCCCCAGCAGCAATGTGCACGTGCTGGGGATGATCAATGAGGTTCTGCATGAGAAATGTCAGAGGCAGATGTGTCCTGCAGTTGCTCTCTCTGCCCCAGGACTGTGGCTCTGTTTGGTGAGGGGTTGTTGATGCTCTGGGTCCTGTTTGCAGGTGAAGAAGAGGAGGATGGGATAGAAAGGACCTGTGACACCCTGCTGATGTGCATTGTGACCGTGCTGAACCAAGGCCTGAGGAATGGTGGTGGTGTGGGGGACGTGCTCAGAAAGCCTTCCAAAGATGTGAGTGTTGTGGCTGAGGACGTGCAGTGCTCCCTGTGCACCTCGGCAATGCCAAAGCCAATTTCTGGAGGTCACAGACAGTGTTTGTGTCCAGTCTGATCTCATGTCACACGGCTGACTTTTCCATGGAATTTTTAGATCCCAGATGGGATATTTAATGGGAAGAGCTGAGCTTGGTGTGATGAAGGTACTTGAAGAAAGGATCTCTAGGGGGTTGTTTACCACTTCTGGAAAAATGCAGAATATCACAGCCTTCAAAGCACTGAATATCACAGCCTTCAAAGCACTGCTAGGAAGGCAGCTCTGGAGGCACATCTGGAGTGCTGTGCCCAGCTCTGGGCTCCTCAGCACAGCAGGGACAGGGAGCTCCTGGAGCAGGGCCAGCAGAGGCTGAGGAGATGATTTGGGGGCTGGAAAGGCTGAGGGAGCTGGGGCTGCTCAGCCTCGAGGGGAGCCCCAGCTGAGAGGGGCCCTCAGCCCTGCCTGTCCCTGGGTGTCCCTCAGTGTCCCTGTCCATCCCTGGCTGTCCCTGTCCCTCCTTGGGTGTCCCTGTCCATCCCTGTGTGTCCCTGTCCATCCCTGCCTGTCCCTGTCCCTCCCTGGGTGTCCCTGTCCATCTCTGGGTGTCCCTGCCCATCCCTGTGTGTCCCTGTCCATCCCTGGCTGTCCCTGTCCATCCCTGGCTGTCCCTGTCCATCCCTGTCCATCCCTGCCTGTCCCTGTCCATCCCTGGCTGTCCCTGTCCATCCCTGTCCATCCCTGCCTGTCCCTGTCCATCCCTGGCTGTCCCTGTCCATCCCTGTCCATCCCTGCCTGTCCCTGTCCATCCCTGGCTGTCCCTGTCCATCCCTGTCCATCCCTGCCTGTCCCTGTCCATCCCTGGCTGTCCCTGTCCATCCCTGTCCATCCCTGCCTGTCCCTGTCCATCCCTGGCTGTCCCTGTCCATCCCTGTCCATCCCTGCCTGTCCCTGTCCATCCCTGGCTGTCCCTGTCCATCCCTGTCCATCCCTGCCTGTCCCTGTCCATCCCTGGCTGTCCCTGTCCATCCCTGTCCATCCCTGCCTGTCCCTGTCCATCCCTGGCTGTCCCTGTCCATCCCTGTCCATCCCTGCCTGTCCCTGTCCATCCCTGGCTGTCCCTGTCCATCCCTGTCCATCCCTGCCTGTCCCTGTCCATCCCTGGCTGTCCCTGTCCATCCCTGTCCATCCCTGCCTGTCCCTGTCCATCCCTGGCTGTCCCTGTCCATCCCTGTCCATCCCTGCCTGTCCCTGTCCATCCCTGGCTGTCCCCATGAGCAGGGAGGGCTCAGGACAGGGCCCAGGCTCTGCTCCAGGGCCCAGCAATGGCACCAGAGCCCCGGGCAGGGTCTGATCCCAGGGAGTTCCACCTGGACATTTTAGCTGCCATTCAGCATGGCACCTGCCCTGGAATAGGTCCTGTTGTTTTGCACTCAGCCAGCACGAAGGTCAAAACAGAATTTCACATACTGTGGCATGTTTTCTCTTCCAGAAGTTTCCTCAAAAATTCAGTTCATTTAAGGACCTCCCTTAATATTTGTGTGGTTTCTTGCATTTTTATTTAGGTTCAAAAAGAGCATCACAAATAAAGGCAATCTAGCAGCACTTTGCTCGATGAGCCACACCAAACGTGTTAGAAATAAACTCAGGATAAAGCAGGAGCTCAGCAGGGCTTGCAAGAGTCCAGAGACAGCTGGAATCTGGCTGGAAGAGCTCCAGGAGCAGGAGCTACCTGGTGGCAGGAGTTTGTGTCCCATCTCACTGGGAGGCTCTGCAGGAGCCAGAATTTATCCCAGTGGAGTCTGTGAGCACTTGGAGACTTTGAGAGTGACCCTTTGAGAGTGACCCTTTGAGAGTGACCCTTTGGAAGTGACCCTTTGGAAGTGACCCTTTGAGAGTGACCCTTTGAGAGTGACCCTTTGGAAGTGACCCTTTGAGAGTGACCCTTTGAGAGTGACCCTTTGAGAGTGACCCTTTGGAAGGGACCCTTTGGAAGGGACCCTTTGAGAGTGACCCTTTGAGAGTGACCCTTTGAGAGTGACCCTTTGGAAGGGACCCTGTTAAAGTCACCCTTGCCACTCAGCAGCTCATCAGTGCTAATTAATTACACTGCAGCACTCCCCAAGGGTCGTGCTGTTATCCCCAGGGTGTGGGGGGAACTGAGCTGCTGGGTGACTTCAGTCCCCATGGTGGTGGAGAAAAGGATTTGGGTTTTAAATCTCTGTACACACGGACAGTCCCTCCCCAGTCCGGGGAGAAAGGCTAGCAGGGTTTGGCATGTGAAAAGAAAGATCTGGAGCTTTGCTTGAGCTAATGTGAAAATGTTGTTTAATATTTTAGAGTTGTTCTATTTTTATACCTTATTGCAACCTTGTTGTTGCAGGAGCCCTTGTTTGCTGCACGAGTTGTTTATGATCTTCTGTTTTACTTCATTGTCATAATTATTGTTCTCAACCTGATCTTTGGAGTCATCATTGATACATTTGCTGATCTCAGGAGTGAAAAGCAGAAAAAGGAGGAGATACTAAAGACCACCTGTTTCATCTGTGGTAGGTGTTACTGATCTGTTGAGATATTTGAGGGTGAAAGGAGTGAAAATGAACTGTTCCTCAATAAATAAAGCCTGGACCCCAGGTGTGGTTATCTTCTACAAGGAAAGTCTGGGAAAATGGCAGAGTTTGATTCCAAGTTTATTCCCTCTCAGCAGAGACAGATTTGGTTTATGAATCAAAAGCTGCCTTTGCTGAGGTGGCTTCCCAGTCTCCCCCCAGAGTGGGAGGCAGCAGAGCCCCAGTTTGCACCCCCAGCCCTGCTGGGGAAGGGGCAGGTCCTGGCTCTGTCTCACTGAGCCTGCTGCAGGTGGAAATGCAGCTTCTGTTTCACAGCACAGGGCATCCCAGAGGGGCAGCAGCAGCAAGAGCTGCCCATTCCAGAAGGTGATGTGAGGCAGGGAACAAAAGCATCCCCACAAAGGGCACGGATAAATCCCACTTATTCTGAAGTGCACTCAGAACGAGGGGCAGAGCTTCA
The DNA here is from genome assembly GCA_013400955.1 of Drymodes brunneopygia. Taxonomy (NCBI): domain Eukaryota; kingdom Metazoa; phylum Chordata; class Aves; order Passeriformes; family Petroicidae; genus Drymodes; species Drymodes brunneopygia. The sequence goes on from VZTZ01036335.1 coordinate 27,535, forward strand.
CTCCCAGGGGCTCCAGAAATCCCTGCTGTTTGTGGGCTGGGTGCTGCTGCTGTGATTGTGCTGACAGGGCTGAATTCTGTGCAGAGCACAGCTCTCCTTGGTGCCTGTGGGCAGAAATCCAGGGAGGAGAGCAGAAACCTGGAGGCAACCACGGGTGATTCCTGTCCTTCCTCACTTGTACTGTTCTCCTTCAGAGATCTGCACATTACAGGGAAAAATCCCAAAAATTCCTTGTGACTGCAGCTCTGTAAAGACTGAGACAGCAGGGCTGCAGGGACTCACCCTCTCTGCCAGGTTTAAGCCCACAAACAATCCCAGTGAAGTTGAAGTGGGACTGTTTATATGCTTGGTGCTAAAAATGTGCATTAATCTTTGCAAGATCAGGACCTGGACTGCACACTGTGTGCTCCCCTGTATACATCTAGAAAGGGCCAGAGCCAGCACTTGTAAAGCACTTTATAGCTCTCAGCATAGAAGGCACTGTAAAACTGTAACATATTTATTATATTGTTATTGTTATTAAGAGGAAAAATCACAAAAGAGAATAAATGCTGCGTTGAAAGACTTCTGTCAGGAATGCCTTCTGGCCTGGTATTTCTTGCCTGGCAGTTATGGCTTTTAAATTAAGATCCTTCAAATTTATGATCCTTTAAATTAAGTTAGGTTCCTTTCTCTAACATATTTAACAGATTTACGTATTTTTATGTTGAGGTTTATTTTTTGGCTTTATGTTCTTCTCGTTTTTGCAGGACTGGAAAGAGACAAATTTGATAACAAGACTGTTTCATTTGAGGAGCATATAAAGGCAGAACACAACATGTGGCATTATTTGTACTTTATAGTTCTTGTCAAAGTTAAAGATCCAACTGAATACACTGGCCCGGAGAGCTACGTGGCACAAATGATTGTGGTAAGTCAATCTTTGCTTTCTGCAGCTCAGAGATGCTCCTTGCAGCTAGGGCAGAGAATATCCTTCTGCTCCCCTCTCTCTGAACAAAAGGAGGCATCGATCTGTGTTTTTAAAGGTCTTTTCACGTGTCTTAGTCTGCAGCAAAACCCAGCCTAACCACAGTGAGACAGATGCAGGTGCAGGCTGCAGCCTCCAGTTTGGTGCTCTGTGGGCTCTGCTGCCTCGTTAGGCAGGGCTGGGGCAGGAGAGCCTGCACCACCACATCTGCTGCTGCTCTGGCTTTGTGCAGGAAAATCCCATCTCCTGCTGCTCCTGAAACACAGGCTCAGTGCTCAGGGCTGCTGCTTCTCTCCTGTCTGAACAGGCTGGTGAAAAGGCCAGGCAGAGCAGCCCCAGCCAGTGCCTTGAGAAGCAGTGAGAGCACCTGGGTTCAGAGACAGCAGTGATGGTGCTGGGCCAGAGAGGTTTGGATTCCATTTGGTTTCCAGCCTGCTGCTGGGGAGGGTTTGTTCTGGTCAGTCAGGGCTGCACTGTCAGGGCTGCCTGGCTTGGGGCTGCATTTCTGAGGAATTGTGCCTGCCTGCTGGGATGTTCTGGTGCAGCATTTTCCTCCTGTGGATCTGCTGGCAGGTCCTGCAGTGCTCAGGGCCTGAGCCAGGCTCTGTGGCTGCAGAGCTGGCACATCTGAGTCCCAGAGGAGGCTGTGAGCAAACGGGGTCAGGCTTTGCTGTTTGTGCATTTCTGGAGCCACGTTTCTTATCAAGGCTATCTCTCTGTTATCCCTCATCAGGCCTTGCCTTGGACATAGGACCCAGCCTCATTACAGAGGTGCTGGGTGGCCTTTTAGTCCCCAGTTTAGCCAAGGGGAAAGAGGAAGATTGTTCTTTCAGTTCAGCTGTGGTCGGGTCAGGCGCCAAGCTCCAATCGATGCCAGCTCCTTTCTGCCTTGTCAGTGCAGAAACCCGGGTTATTTATCCCGGTGGCTGTCAGGAGAGCTGGGCTGACTCACCTTTCTCACTCCATTGAGAGCCTAAATGGTTCGTTTAGACAAGATGCCTAATTGGGAGCAGGCTAAAATTAGAGCTGGCTCCCCAGCACTGTGCAGGCTTAGCAGAGCTTACCTGGAAGGGCTCCCATTAGTGGAAATGGCTGTGTTTAGACAGGAGTGTGTGTGCTGATTGCTGCAGTTAAACGGAGCTCTGCCGATAGAAGGGAGGGTGCTGTGGCAGGGGATGGGAATTCAGTGCTCAGGTGCAGAGGAACAGCCCATTTCCCTCAATTCTGAGCCATCAGTCTCATTGCCCAGCTCAGAGTGTTTGTGCTGTAGGCAGTGATGGATCTGCACTCTGCAGTGTGCTGGGTGAGGCAGAAAACCTGAAACAAATCCTTGCAGACTCTGTTGCGTCACGAGAAATTATTCATGGTGGGAAGTTGTCCATGTTACACATGGAAATATTTTAATTTATCTCAGAAATACACTTTAATTTGTGGAATCAGACTCTGGGGCCTGTCGCATTTGTTCGTTCCTCCTCTTCCTCTCCCTGCAATGTTTGTAAGATTTGAAACTTTGTGGTATGTGTGTTAAGTAGTAATGTTTAATTCCAAGAGATGCATTAATATTCATAGTAAGTGTATTCGTCCTGTGGCAGCAGTGGTTTGGCTTTTCTGATGTGTAATTCACTGCTGTATTTTACCTCTGCATTAATGGCTGGAACTCCTGTTTCAATATCTAAAATACTAACAGAGAAGCACCAAAAACTGACCTGACCTGAAGCACTGAACTGATTTCTCAAAGTCCCTGTTCCTCTGTGGCAGAGTGCTGGTTGTTCAAGTGGTTAGCAGTAATCCAGATTTTGGGATTATTAAACTCTCCTTTTCCATGATTATATATAAAGTCAAAGGTTCTTTTGGATGACGGAATTCTGTGTTTTCACAGCCAGATCACTTTAAGAGAACTTGTACCCCAATCCAGTCTTCAAGGCTCAGTCATCATTTGTCCGTCACAGTTTTGGAATATGCTGCAGCCACTTGAGTAGAAAGTAGAGTTTAGCTCCAGGCATCATCCTCACTACCCCTACAACTGCAGTGAGGAACCAATTACTATTTGCATTTGCCTACTCCTGTCTTGCAAAGTATTGCAAAAATTAGCATTGAGATAATGATCAGTATTAACGAAGCACCAGGAAAAGCATCCACAGTTTCTGACAGTCTTTTTCTCTCTTGCCCTGCCTCGTCAGAGCCTGAAAACATGACTGTCCACTTTGTGCCTCTCAGTCTTTCCTGTGTATCATTTGTCCAGCAGGCAGTGCAACCCTTGCTTAGAGGGGCTGCTGAGCACAGCAGAGAGAAAAGCAGCAATGCTGAGAACATTCCTTGGTTTGGAATGTTGTTTGGGAGGCTGGGTGCCAGAACGGATGGGAGTTATTTACACACCATGGGTCACTTCTGCAGTTTGCCAGCTCCAGAAGGGGAGAGAAACTCGTGGGTGATGTTGTACACCCCCCTCACTCAAAGGCAAGGCTCTTGCAGGTGTTTCTGTTCCAGGAATTCGTTCAGGAATTTCAAGGCATTCCTGTTACCTTGGCCAGGAGCATTTCTTTTGTTTCCTTGCTCTGGACTGTGGGCATTGTCTCTGCAAACTCCTGGTGTTCCCTGGGATTTTGATTTTCCCAGCAGCTCTGTGTTTGCTTCAGTGCTCAGCATCCTGCTCTGAGCAGTGCTACAAGCAGTCAGGAGCTATCCAGCTTTCATAAAGAAAGGTATTCATTTTTCTGAGTTTGTTTCTTTTTAGAAAAAAGCATGAAGCATAAAGTGTAATCTAAAGGAACATGCAGTTTATACAGCTCAAGATTTATGGAGATGTTGGTGGGAATAAAGCACTGCAGGTCTTCCAGCACTGCTTTCTTCTTGCACACTATCTTTTATCAGTTATTGAGTGAAATATTAATGAATATTAAATCAGGGCAGTAGGTTTTATTATTTGTTTGCTCCCCAGGCCTCTTTTATGAAGTCAGACAGGTATTATACAATATCTGAGGAGACAGAAACTTTGAAAAGCTGGCTGCATGCCTTGTGTTTGCACTGAGAACCTGCATGAATGATTCCCCTATTGAATTTTCATTCCTGTAGAAAAAAACCCTGTTTATCTGACCCATTTGACCAGAAACAGCATCCCCAGCAAAGCCAGGGATGCACATAACTTGTATTACATCGATACAGCAATCTTTGAGTGTTCCTTGTGTCCATTTGTCAGGGGAGACAGTTTAATGTGATAACTGGAGCAATGAAGGTTAATGTCCAAACTTTTGCACTTGGCTTTTCAGAGGTGTAATTTGTACACACATATTTCACCCGAGCCCTGGTAGCTGCAAACAGATGTATGGAGGTTAAAAAAAGGGACATGATCAGCTACTGAATTTTTTGCAGCTCAACAGGGGTATGAATTAGCCTATGATTTGTACCTCCATTCATTTGCAAAAATAAAAGGCTAGTGGCATAGTAATTAAATTCATTATTTTGCCCATTGGAAGAATGAGAGACTTGAGCAAAGGAAGCCCTGGAAGTTTTGCTCTCATGCACTCTGTCCACAGCTCTGAGCAAGTTTGGTAATGGCTTTTATCAGCATTAGTGCTACCTGCCATAACGACATAATTACAGCACCTAATTATATTATTACTTATTTACCCTAATTATGTAATTGGATGTAATTGTGCAATTATGTAACTCCTCAGTCAGCTGAAAAATGCTCTAAAACCAGCCCGTGCTGCTGAGAGTAAAGGATACTGCCATGAATTGGAGCATCTCAATAAAGCAAGGCAATCTTTGCTGGGAAATTACAGGTTCTGTTCTCCTGCTCTCCATTACGGTCACTGGGACCATGAACCTTTTATTCCCATCAATGTGGCGGGGAGGAAGCAGTAGAGACAGCTTGAGCAACACCAGCCTGAAATTCGGAACAATTGTCTTCTGATTCAGTTCTTTTAAAAGCACTTTTGTGGCACAGCAGTGACCTGGCATTGGCCGCGTGACAAAATATTTTAACTGCTTTATTTTAAATGTTTTGAAGGTGTCAGCTTTTTTTTTTTTGTTATTATTTTTCTTTTAAATGATTAAATAAAAGAAGCATTTAGCCCTGTCACGAGGAAAAATGCATTTCCCTTTTGAAACATCCTGATTGTTTTGTCTGCTGTTTTTAAATACTGAAGTTTAAAAATTCGGCTGAATTTCGTGCTCCTCTGAGCTGGTGCAGTTGTTTCTGTTCTTCCTACCTCCAGCCTCATGGTTTTGCCTTCCTTTTCTATGAGATACCCAGGAGTGGGAGTTAGATTGAAAAGCAGCCCTGGGAACAATGCCAAATGAGCCATTGAGAAGCCTCACAATAGCTGTCACTCTGCCCATGCTGTGAGCTGGGCAGCGCCAGCCCTTCTCCCTCCTTCTCCCTCCTTCTCCCTCCTTCTCCCTCCTTCTCCCTCCTTCTCCCTCCTTCTCCCTCCTTCTCCCTCCTTCCTCCTCCCTCCTGCCCCCTGCCCTGTGTTCCCCCCTCGGGAGGGGAGGTGTGATGTGATGTGTGATGTGATGAGAGCCATGGCAGCTCCTGGCTGCTCCCAGGGGTCAGGTCCTGGCCACAGCAGCCCCATGGGGCTGTGACCCCCCGGAGCAGGGGCAGGGAGAGGGGACAAGCTCCCTCCTGGAGCCGGAGGTGTTTGTGCACAGCCCCTGGCACACCCTGCAGAGGGGCTCTTTTCATCCTGGCCAGCCCCAGCAGGCAGAGCTGAGTGTCAAAGCAGCCGAGGTGTGAGCCAAGGGCACCCACAGAGCCCGGCAGCTCTGGGTCAGGGGGCTGCTGGCCCGGCCCCTCACACCTTGGGAGAGCTTGTCCCAGGGCTGCTCAGTGAGCAGGAGGCTTTTCAGCCCTGCCAGACCCTGGTGGGCTCCCCTGGGGTGGGACAGAGCCAGTGGCCATCCCCAGCAGGGATGTGCAGCTTCCAGGGGAGGCAGCTCCAGGGGAATCCAGGCAGGAGAGGTGACAGTGAAAAAGCTCTGTACAGAAAGGGGAAGGGCATGCTGACAGCATGGGGGTTTGTGGAACAGGCTGTTCTTCACTGCTGTCAATTTTTGTCAAAGAATGTAATAAAATAATATGTACTAAGAGGGCTGTTGACCTCTGCTCTTAAAATAAAGCTTCTTTGGAGAAGGAAGAAGAAAAGTTCTGACATCCAAAATTCTTCTGTTCTGTTATCCACCACCCTTTTGAATTTTGGAGGTAAAAGTTTTCTCTGCTAGTTCTGTAGATATTCTTATTACATCCAAGGATCACAACACACCGTGTGGGCAGAGAGGATGACCTAAAGCAGAGAAATGTCAATGCAAGGAGGCAGGAATGCTGCAGAACGGGCACTTGGGATCTCACTCGGTGTGCTTTTCACGTGCACTCTGGTGATTCATCCCAGACAATTGCAGGAGTTTCCTCCCCCAGATGTCCACCAGACCCTTCTGCCACAGCCAGAGCACAGAGAGGAGGACCAGGGATGTGTTTGTTCCCTCCTGAGCTGCTGCAGTTCACAGCCCAGAGCAGTGATGTGAAAATTGGTGGCACTGAAGGCAGGCCAGTCTGAACTGCCCTGCCTGAGGAGAGGGCACTGGCACTGCTGCTGCTGCTCTGGACAGTGCTCCTATGTCAGCAGGGACAGAGGGCACCCCCTGCTCGGGGTGACCCTTCAGCTGCTGCAGCTCCTAAACTGGCTCACTAGAAATCCTGGGATCTTTTGAGGCTTCTTCATTATCATAAATTCTAGTTCCACATGAACTTTCTGATCTGGCAGCTGACAGGCTTGAAAATCCTTACAGGACTCAGGCACACAAATGTGCTGGAGTGGGGCATGGAGTTTATGGCTTTTGGGAAGCTAATAATGCTTCTATTGTTAGGGCTGGGATATTTCACTTTTTAAGACTGGCTTTGCTCCAAAAACTAGCAGATGTTATCGAAGCCAAACTTGCAAGGATGAGATGTATGTACATGTCATTAAGCAATGGAACTTTTTCCTAATTACTTTTAACAGGCTGATGGGATGCATGTCACGTTATGAGTAATTACTTACCATGGCAGTAACACCAAGAGCACAAAAGCTGGCTGCTAAATGAGATCTGAGGTCTCGCAGACAGGCTCATTGCCTGGGAAATGCAGTGTTGGTTTTTGTCTGCAGTTGGGTTTTCATAAAATAAGCAATTAAAGAAATACGCCTAAATAGATGAGTTACAGCTCCCATTTTTTGTTGTTGTGCTCAGGAGAGCAGGAGAGAGCACAGCTCTGTGCCCTTCCACGTGGCCAGGGCTTTGGGTTGGGTGCTCCAGCCCCAGAGAAGGTGCTTTTCCTGCATGAGAGCCTGCCCCAATGCAGGGAGAATCTCAGAGTGATCACTGCTGAGTGAGACAGTCACTAAAACAGAGCTGAAACTGGGCTTTGCACAGCTCCAGCCCCTGCCTGGGGATATGAGGGGAGGTCCCTCTACCCTCAATATCCAAGGGTTACCCAGGTTTTGCATGGACAGAATAAATTGAGGCACTGTTCTTTCTACTGCTGGGCATTGAGTTATTTTTCTGTTGTTGCTTTTGTTGTTGCTCAAAAATAATGTTCATTTCTGTGGGAAGACCACTGCTATTTTTGCTTCTCTGTACAATTTTGCCTCTGCACTATTATCTCATTAAAGTGCTGAACACCTCCCTCTCCACTTCATCAAATAAGCAATCACAGTGACGTGCCTAATTAGCTGCTTTCCTGCTCACTTGTGTTTCTCAAGGCATGGAAAGTTATCATCACATGAGGACTTTGCATCTTTGCACAAAGCTCCTCTTCTTCAAGAGAGCTGAGCATCTTCTTTCCTACTTGAAGGGCTCTGCATCTTCCAGCAATGGGCTCTTTGCCATAAATAATTTACTTGTTCTGCTTGGCTCAGGGATGCCTGGGACGTGGGTAAATACAGGGGAAGGTGGGATCCTTGCAAAAGCTTGAGGTTCCAGGGGGTTCATGTTTACACACATCCTTTTCAGACAGGCAGAATTAATTATCCTGCTGCTGCTTGAGCAGGAAGGCACGGGTCTGATCCTGCCTCCTACAAATGATGCTCCTGCCTGGGATCTGCTCCTGCCTGGGATCTGCTCCTGCCTGGGATCTGCTCCTGCCTGGGATCTGCTCCTGCCTGGGATCTGCTCCTGCCTGGGATCTGCTCCTGCCTGGGATCTGCTCCTGCCTGGGATCTGCTCCTGCCTGGGATCTGCTCCTGGCTGGGATCTGCTCCCACCCGGAATCTGCTCCTGCCTCCACCTGCCAGGGCTGGGGCTGGGAGCTGCCCAGGCTGCCTGCAAAAACCATCCTTTATCCCTTTATTAGAGAGGCCAGTGCCTTGAGGTGGATCTGTGTGTGGGCAGCCCTTCAGTCTGTGGTTCCAAGGGATGGAAAGCTCTCCCAGGCACTGGACAGGCACCTCCTGTTGCACTGAAAGCCTGGCAGTGACAGAGCCCTGATTCTCCTGCTCAGGGCTTTGCCAGGGAAAGCTGGACCTGAGCTGCAATCACAGCCAGGGGTAAGAGGTTGAACCCCAGAGGAACAATGTGATGAGCAGATCCTGAAATGTGTCAACTGAATTCATTTGATTTTGCTCGATGGGAGAAGACACAAAACACTTCCGTGCTGTTTGAGAATATTATGGCAACATTTGAAAACAATTATTGCTCTTTGAATTACAGGGGTACTGAGCCTCTGGCTGCTTGAATGGGGAAGGGACTGAACAACTGCCCACAGCCAAGGCACATAAATGCAGAGGCTGGGGAAGGGAAGGACTGCAGGGTCCCCCAAAGAAATGAGGGCAGGCAGGAAAAGAACAGGGAGATGAGTTTGTTCCCTTACCAGGAACTCCATTTAAAAGTAAATAGGCCTAAAGTTGTTGGGACTCAAAACACAGCAGGGAGATTCTGCAAGGTGCAAACCAGGGAAAGGCTACAAAAAATGCAGCTCTGCTTCTGACCTCTCCCAGTGCAGAGACAGCAAGATTTGGGGGAGTTTGGTGTGACTTTGGTGTGAGCTGGATTTACAAGGTGCTGCAGATATGATGAAGTTACTTGTTTGCTGAATCTGTCACAGGAGGAAAAATCCACTGGCCCATATTACTCTGCATGGATAAGTTTCTGAATTTGTGTAACTTTAGTCTCATGGTGCCATTTATCTTTTGGGATCAGCTTTATGAGATTTGTGTCAGGCTTTTCTATTTGGTTGCAAGGCTGCTTTGCAGAATCTTCTCTCTTGTTTGTGTGGTGGATGTGTGTATGATAAAAAGCTAAGATTGCATCATCTTTAATAAAAGAGAAGATGTATAGCCTAAAGAAATCAGATTAGTTGTAGAGAAAGAAATCAATCAGGTTGGCAAATTGCATCTGTGGGACAAAGTGCAAAATGTTTGTTTCATACAGTATTTATTGAACAAATTTGTTGAGAAGATGGTTAAAAATGCTCTACAAGAAAAAAAAATGGGAACCATTTTGTTCAATTTAAATGACATTGATGTATTTTTTACATCATGAATTCTTGCAATATTACCAACAACAATCCCTGATAAAGTACTTTACACAATTGCCTCAAAGGGCATTTTGAGATAAAAGTATATATCGGAGATTGTAAATTGGCTGCATCCAATTTATCTCTAATGGAACCCACTACAGCCATCCTCCAAAACTCAATAGATCAGGAATCACATTACACTTCTGTGAGTTTGGGGTAGTGGGAGCTCTAAAGAGCCTCCAAAACAAACAGGCAACTTTAAATCATGTTTAATGAACCCTGTGTATTTTATACACGTGTGATTAAAATGTTTTGTTTCTGTTTTTCATTTTGTTGGGTGATGCTGAAGGAAAATCCTAAGTTCAGGCCTGTGAAACCAATCATCTGCTTGTTCTCAAGAGAAAATTCAGTCTAACTGAACAGAGCAAACCATTTAAAATGCTGGACTGAAAAAAAAAAAAGAAGAAAAAGCAGATCTGTACTGAGGATCCATTTTAATGTTTCCCAGCAAAAGCACTAAATGCAAATGTAGAATAGGCAGATAAAGGGTCACAAAGTACCATGGTGGTTTTTTCTTTTATTCATCTATGCCTGCAGCCTTGAGGACAACCCACAGTGGACAGAACCCTGAGCAAGCAGAAGGCCCAGTTGTTACTGGTTCCCACCTTCTTCCTGAGTGGGATAAAAGTGCTTTGTGCTTCCATCCAGAGGGCAGGTGGCACCTTGTGGGCTCTGCTGCTGCCACAGCTGCCATGGGCCAGACCTTGGCCATGGGGCCTGCCTGGGCCAGCAGCTGTTCCTGCTCTGCAGGGGAACCCACAGGCAAGGACCTGGGCAGAGAAAGGGTCACAGGGCAGAGAAAGGGTCACAG
>VZTZ01036335.1:64517-76978 GCA_013400955.1 Drymodes brunneopygia
ATCCCTGCCGGGATCCTGCCCTGCCGGGATCCTGCCGTGCCGCGGCCCTGCCCTGAGCACTCCCCAGGCCCGGCCCGGCCTGGGCCGCAGCCGCGGTTGTTCCTCTGCAGCTCCCTCGAACCCCCCTCAGCCAACACCCTGCGCTCGCTCCGACAAACATTTTCCAGACGCGAGCATGTGTCCGTGTGTGGGTGGGTGGGGTGCAGGGGACTATGAAAATCTCAGGGCGAGCTATGACATCCTGGCTTTCTAAATATAGAGGAGCCGAGCTGCGGCTGCTCTCACACGCCAGCAGCGTGCTTTCTCTTTCGAAAGGCCCCCGGAGCAAACACCGCACTGGCTGCAAGCGTGGAAAAGGAAAAAAACATAGAACACAACGAGTGCTGCGGGTCGATGGCAGCTGCTCGGAGCTGTGTGTGGGCAGAGCTCCCGGCGGGGCCGGCACAGGAGGGCTGGTGGCAGCCTGGGGACACCCCCGGCCCTGCAGGGCAGGGAGAGAGGGACACACCTGGGGGGTGACACTGTGACATTTGGGCTCCCCGGGAGGCGCCGTCTCGGTTCCCTTTTCGCTGCCGTTCTCGGTGCTTTGGTATTTGCATAGCACGACATCCAAATGCCTCAGAGCCAGAGGAAAGCTGCTGCTTCTCCTTTTAAAACCCTGAGCAGTTATCCATGCAGCACCATCTCTGTGTGTGCTCGGGCGGAGGAGCAGGCATGACACCAGGGGGTTATGGCCTTTGGAAAAGTTCTGCAGAACTGAATTTAATCGAGACTGATGATCTCTAAGCCAAGCTATAAAATCCAGCAGAGAGTTATATCCCAGTAATAGACCCTATTAGAGGGTCTAGCACAGTCTATAGAAAGGATCTCCTCTCTATTAAATTCTCTAGGGCTTGAGTCCTCATTTACACAAAGGGCCCTTTTAGCTGTGTAAAATGGCCATAAAGTAAGTGTAAAGATGATTGATGCAGTCTTTACAACCCCTTTACACTGGGAAAACAGTGTAAAGTGGCCAGGGTGCAAATGAGAATCACACCTGGGTTTGTGAGAGTAAATTACATCGAGCCCTTTGAAAATTCTGTGTGTCCATGGGGGTTTAATCCTACCCCTTTCTGCGGCATTCACCTAAAAGATAAATCTCCCAGGCTTATAAAAAATTGTTTTCTTCTTCAACACCTCTGTCCTTTCCAAGCCTTTTAGTCCCAGTCTTTCTCCTGGTGCAGTCCACGTGGACTCTGACACTGGGAAAAGGCTGGGAGGTGTCTGGATATGCTGTGGTAGGTGAAAATCCTTTAATTAGTACTTCCCCAAATTCTTAATCCAAGCAAAATACACAGTGTAAAACCTTACCCAGGGGGAAACCAGTTCCTAAACTTCTGTGTCTATTTCTCCATCGCTCCTGTTTTGATTTTATGCTCTTGAGATACATGAAAAGGAAATAAAGAAGTTCATCTTTGCTAGATCGAAATGCCCCATATTTATTCATTAAGCATATAAACCACCAACAGAATACATGATAATATTGCTTTCTTCCAGAGCAAAGGGTTACCCAGAGCTGCCCTCTCCTCGGGCCGAAGGCGTTCACAGCAGCTCTGGGATCGTCCCCGCTGTGCCTGCCCTGCTCCGGAGCAGCCCCAGCGAATCTCAGCTCTGGGATCGTCCCCGCTGTGCCTGCCCTGCTCCGGAGCAGCCCCAGCGAATCTCAGCTCTGGGATCGTCCCCGCTGTGCCTGCCCTGCTCCGGAGCAGCCCCAGCTAATCTCAGCCCCGAGCTGAGCGGGCAGAGCCCAGGAAGCCCAGCCCAGCAGCCGGCAGGTGATGGAGACAGGGAGGGAAAACAGGAGGTGAGGCAGAGGTCAGAGGATGAAGGAGACAAAGGGCAGCTCCGGTGGAAATGCTGCGGGGCCAGGGCTGGAGTGCTGCACCCCGCGGTGTCCCCTGCACCCCAGGGACCCTGGGGACGGGCAGGGGGGAGCAGCACTCCCTGCTCTGCCAGCAGAGCCTTCCCCTCCGTGTGCCAGCCAGGAGCGCAGTGCTGAGGATGAGAGGAGGCCCCAGAGCTCGGCTGTCAGTCAGACTCCCTTTGATCCCTTTCCAGATTCTTTTTATCTCCTGTGTGGAGAGCGGATCCCACATTTTCGGCTGGAGGGAGGGGCAGGTGCACTGAGGGCTGTGCAGGTGGGAGGCACCCCTGGCCTCTGCCCTGAGCTTCCAGAGAGAGCACGGCTGGAGGTGTGTGAGGGATGGGGGACACACCTGAGCACAGCACAGAGGCACCCCTGTGTGCCCATCTCCGGGCAGGATGGGCCTGGCACAGCTCTGTGAGCGCTGCTGGTTCCACCAGGGCCATGAGACGTGGGCTGGCTCCTGCCAGATCCTGCATGGATGGCCCCAAGGATGAGTCTGACACCACAGCTCCTGCTCCTCTCCTGTCTCAGCTTGCCCCAGCAGTGCCTGCAGGCGCTGAGCTCTTTGGGTGGCTGGTGACAGGGCACCCTTGCAAACGTGCCCTGCAGCCAGGCTTACTGTGGTTGTTATTTCAGGTGCAATAAAAATGCCATTTGGAAGCAGATCTCAAAACCCCTCCTGTTGTGCAGCTCCTCGCTCTGTGGCCGGGCAGGGAGCACCGTGGGGATGCTGGGGCTGCTCCAGAGGCTCTTCCCATGCCTGAACTGCAGCCCCAGCACCCAGCAGTGCTCTGGGTGGGCCACAGGACACCTCACTGTGCTGTCACCTTCTGACCCTGGAGGCTGCATGGTCTAGCCCCTGGATGATGTGTGATCATATGGAAGACAGATTTTTGGTAGGATTAGAGCTCCCTAGACAACTAGGTTTTTGCCAGACTGGGTTTTTGACTTCCTGATGGCTATTTTTGCAACAGAAAGTTGGTGGTTGTTTTTTTTCTTTGAAGCCTTATATAAATTTTATTTGCTTCCTCCTAGCAAATGATTATGGCACAATTTTTCGGGCATGTGATTGCTCCACCCCACCTCAGAGACATCCTTGTTCTGGCTGGGATGGGGAAATCCCTGGTCACGGCAGGGTGTGAGCACCAGCTGGCTTGCTCTTGCACAGATACAGATCAGGAGGCAGTGCCAAATGCTGCCAATTAGGAATTGCTCCTAAATTTAGATGTCCGTGCTGTGCAAGTGGAAATGGCAGTTCAAGGGACAAACCAACATAGTTGTCTTGGGATAAGGCTAATAAGATGTAAATAATTTCTAGAGCTTCACTTTCAATGTGAAAAAGCACTGCTTGAATATATTTTGTTTTTCCATACTCATTAAGAAATCATTATTCTGTTGCCCTCATCATTATCAAAGATGTCTTTGGGAGACTGGCAGTCTCTTCTTGCTTCCCTCCCTCCACCCCATTTTAAAAACATTCATTGTTGCAGGGATATATCTTTCAGGGCTGTTGGCCCAACTCCACTGCTGGTGTGTAAGGCTGATTGTCTTCAGAGGAGTTACACCAAAAATGCATTTGGCCTTTTGTGCTTGGAGTATAATTGGTGGAACTGGCTAAAATCCGGGTTTATCAGGCTGCAATTAGAGCAATATGGACATAGCTTTCAACATGATTAGTGATTTAGGGTCCCTCCACTTCAGGAGTGCAACTCAAGGTTCCTTAAACTGATCTTTTCTCCCAAACTTCAGAAATCTGCCCGGGATCTCAAGCAGGGCCCACCAAAGAACCTTCAGTGAACTCACTCATATTTTTTGTTTATTAGTAATTGGGTTAGGTAGCCTGTATAATTTTCAACTCTGAAAGGTTATATGTATATTTTATATAGCAACCATTGATATACTCACTTTGGTGTTAGGCTCAGCCTGCACTGGAAGAGGTCTTGACCTCCCTCATTGCTTTCCTGAATGTTAAATTCCCATCAGGTTAGTGTGGATTACACCCAGAGCACCAAGGTATGGTATATTCCCAAAGCGTGTTCCCACTGATACAATTGAGCAGTTTGGATCAGATCCTTGTCCCATAGAACCTGGCAAAGCTTCTCTGAAGGCAGGAGGGAAATGGACCCTATTTGGTAATGGCTGTAGCCCTGCAGATGAGCTCCCAAAGATTTTATCTATGGCTACTAAAGATCCTCTTTGGGGAGCATTTGTACAGCTGCACCTTCAGGACTCTGTGACCTCTGGCTAATCCCGCAAGAGGCCTTTTCTCAAGAGCAGCCGCACAAAGTGCTCCTAAAACGACTGAAAAATCTGTACGTTAAAGCCATGTGAGCATTTTCCCCTCCCCAGCTGCCCTCCCTGCGTGGTGCCAGCAGTGTCATTTCCCCCCTGTCCCCAGCCCTACACGTGCTGCCCGTGGCCCTCGGTGGCTGCCAGCGGCTGGAAGCGCACGCCCGCGTAGAAAGCCTGGTAGCGGTGCTTCCACACCACGAAGCACGTCAGCAGGCACAGCAGGGCTGCCACCAGGTTCAGGGCCATCTGCAGGAGCAGGTACAGGCCGAGCAGGCTGCTCAGGCTGCCACAGTCGGCCGTGCCCTGGTACACGAAGGTCCGGCCCAGGGGGTCCGCGGTGTCCAGTTTGCACTGGCAGGACTCCAGGACGCTGTCACAGGTGAACCTGGTCAGCTGCAGGTAGTGGTGTGCAGCAAAGGCCACTGCCAAAACACAGGCAACCAGAGCCAGGGCGCTCAGGACAAAATACAGCAGCTGAAAGAAAGGAGGGGAGAAGAAAAAAAGATAAAATCCCTTTTTCCAGCTGCACAGAGATTGAGGAACACACAGGGAGTGCAGCGCTTTGCAGGGAATGCACACCCACAACGAACTGCCTGGACATTGGGGGCTTCAACAGCTGCAAGGCTCCTTATGATGAGAAATTCAGGTCATCTCCAGAGCTTGCCTTGCATGTTTTTTATGAGCATTGCCTTGCAATTTTGAGGCCTGGGGAGAGCACCAAGAAATTGGTGTGTCTATACATCAAGAAGCTTTGTAGAGAGGGAGGGAGCATTTTCCTCCCCAGTTGTACCTCACTGACTGCACTCATGGTCATCAGCTGAGACAAATGAGTGCCTCAGAACTGAGCAGTCCAAGCCTTGGGCTGCCCTCTCCTCCCTGGCTGTGCTGAGCTGAAGGTGTTTTTGAGGCTTTGCTCATGTGTTATTCCCAGCTCTCAGTTTGCATGCCCAAACAAATCTGATTCACACTTGCAAATCAGGCAGTGGGTGGCTGATCTCCTGCTTGTGGATGCAGCCAGCCTGTTTGCTTCCCAGGTCCCACTGTGGAATGGGAATGCAGATCTCCACGAAAAAGTGTGTGCTGTGCTCAGTCTGCTCCCAAAAGCTGTTCCAAAAACGTGGGGAAGTCTTTCACAGGCATGAAAGAGCAGCAAGCACCTTTCCTTTCCCAGTGCTGTGGTGTGAGAAGGACAAGGCCCTGCTCGTCACCTCCACTGCTCCTGACAACAGTGGCAGCTTAAAAACAGCGTGGTTTTCATCAAGGGTGGCTCTGCAGAGTCCACCCCCACAAGCACTTGGAAACTGGCAGTGAGTCAGAGCCTGTGACACTCCGGGATGCACCTGAGAGCTTTGGGTACCAGCACAGATGGACTTCCCTTTGCTTTGCATAGCTGGAACTGGCAGTTGCTGCACTGCCTACAAAATATGTGTGAATGTCTATTAAAATCATGATCTGTGTTTAGCCAAAATTGCATTTTTTGGTTCTGTTCAGCACTGTAAAAACATTTATTTTCCTTGGCGTCTTATCTGTCAGACACATGGCATGGTTGGGAATCTGTTATTTTAAACAGCAACTTCTCTCTCTCTCTTAACCTCAATACTGCAAGCAAAATATCAATATAAAAGCATTTTTTATGACCTTGAAACTCCAAGTATGTATGTCTTGATAAAATTCACACTCCTGGTGTATTTGTCTTATATACACAGTGGGAATCAATTTTCTGTTTGGTTGCCAGCTTGAAAAAAAAAATTGGACTTATTGCAGGTCCTGAAGCACTTCTATACATTTTCCCCCTCATATCACCAAATTCTTGCAGAAAGATCTGAGTTTCCAGGACTTGGCTACTATTGAATTTAATGACTTCCCCTGCAGCCTTAAACCAAGGGCGGCTTCAAAATGAGGGTGGCTCTTATTAAACACAATTTCTTTGCTCCCACAGCTTTCAGGGGAAGGGTCCATGGGAAAGGTGAAGCTGGGAAATGGGGCCACCCCCTCATGAGAAGCACACAGGAGATGGAGTTTGGACTGAGGGACCCCCTCCAAACCCAGCTGTGGTCATTCAGAAGCCAGTGGCATTGTTTTCAAAGATGGTGAAAATGGGGAAAGCAGAAAATGGACAAATGTTGGTTGTTCTGTGGTGTAGAAATCCCGGTGGATTCAGGCCAGCAGAAGACACAATCAGGCCTCCCTAATAGATGAGACACTGAGCCAAGGCTGCACCATGTGCCTGATTCTCCCTGAGCAGGTATTTTATTTAGCTGCCAACTTCCATCCAAAGTCAGGACACAAGAGCCTAATCCATGCTCCAGGTACAGGGAGGGAGAATTTGTGTGTTGTGTTCCCAAAGGGAAGGAAATCTCAGAATCTGAGCACACAGGCAGCTCTTAAGGTAATCCTTGGAGCTGAGGGAGGTGCAGGGGGGACACAGGGCAATTTCCAAAAAGCTTATTATTCTCACAAGCTGTTTGCAGAGGAATCTCTCTGCGAGCTGCTGGAAATGAACACATTTGCAAATATCAAAGGTGAGCCCAATGCAAGCAGTGCCTCTGAGGGAGCACGGGACAGTGAGTGCTGAGATCCCATCAGCAGATTAATCACATGCCAGACCTGGAGGCAGCCTCAGCATCACAAACACGGCTGCGTGGTGGGCTCTGCCCAGGAACCAGGACTTGCCACTGGAAAGCTGTTTTTGTAACAGTTCCAGAGAGCTAGGCACTGCAATTGCTGCTTAAATAGAAGGAGAAAAGGGAAGTGGGAGAGACAGGGTACAATGAGGTCAGAGCAGCTCATCCTCCTGCGTGTTCCTCATGAGGAAGAGACATTTTAGCAATAGTTACTGGCAATAGTTTTCCTCCGTGACTAAATTAAAATAAATAACGGGAAGATGGATGAAGTTCCCCATGGCACCATAGTTACCCGAGGGGAGAGCAGAGGGGTTTGCAGAGGGGGATGAGGAGGATTCCTGAGGGCAGGGGTGGCTCAGGCAGAGCCCTGCAGGGAGCAGGAGCTGTGGGGTGTCACAGCGTGTGGGGCACAGGCTGTCACTGCCCCAGGGGTGCCACATCTGCCAAATGCCAGCACAGAGCCAGGAAATGCCCAGGATGGCTCCAGGCTCTCCTGTGTGCCACTGCCTGTTGCTGTCCCCCCAGAGGGCACAGCCACCCTCCCTTGGGTGCTGTCCCTTTGTCAGGGACTCGTGGAGTGCTGGGGGCACCCACAGCACCCTCGGGAAGGGGCTCCTGCCCAAAGCAGCTCCCTCAGCTCCTTCTCCAGCAGGGCCCCGGGCTCCTGCGGGGGTGAAATGAAAGAAGCAGCTGCCAAGAGGGAGGAAGGCAAGAGGACAGCACAGGTCTCCTGCTGTTCCCTCCCCGAGGGAGTCACTCACAGTGGTCAGAGGGTCACCCAAACCCCCCAGGCCTCTGTGTATGTGTGTGTGTGTGTGTGTCTGTGTCTGTGTGTCTGTGTCTGTCTGTGTGTCTGTGTCTGTGTCTGTGTGTCTGTGTCTGTCTGTGTGTCTGTGTCTGTGTCTGTGTGTCTGTGTCTGTCTGTGTGTCTGTGTCTGTGTCTGTGTGTCTGTGTCTGTCTGTGTGTCTGTGTCTGTGTCTGTGTGTCTGTGTCTGTCTGTGTGTCTGTGTCTGTGTCTGTGTGTCTGTGTCTGTCTGTGTGTCTGTGTCTGTGTCTGTGTGTCTGTGTCTGTCTGTGTGTCTGTGTCTGTGTCTGTGTGTCTGTGTCTGTCTGTGTGTCTGTGTCTGTGTCTGTGTGTCTGTGTCTGTCTGTGTGTCTGTGTCTGTGTCTGTGTGTCTGTGTCTGTCTGTGTGTCTGTGTCTGTGTCTGTGTGTCTGTGTCTGTCTGTGTGTCTGTGTCTGTGTCTGTGTGTCTGTGTCTGTCTGTGTGTCTGTGTCTGTGTCTGTGTGTCTGTGTCTGTCTGTGTGTCTGTGTCTGTGTCTGTGTGTCTGTGTCTGTCTGTGTGTCTGTGTCTGTGTCTGTGTGTCTGTGTCTGTCTGTGTGTCTGTGTCTGTGTCTGTGTGTCTGTGTCTGTCTGTGTGTCTGTGTCTGTGTCTGTGTGTCTGTGTCTGTCTGTGTGTCTGTGTCTGTGTCTGTGTGTCTGTGTCTGTCTGTGTGTCTGTGTCTGTGTCTGTGTGTCTGTGTCTGTCTGTGTGTCTGTGTCTGTGTCTGTGTGTCTGTGTCTGTCTGTGTGTCTGTGTCTGTGTCTGTGTGTCTGTGTCTGTCTGTGTGTCTGTGTCTGTGTCTGTGTGTCTGTGTCTGTCTGTGTGTCTGTGTCTGTGTCTGTGTGTCTGTGTCTGTCTGTGTGTCTGTGTCTGTGTCTGTGTGTCTGTGTCTGTCTGTGTGTCTGTGTCTGTGTGTCTGTGTGTCTGTCTGTCTCTGTGTCTCTGTGTGTGAGCTCCTCCTCTCACAGGGGTCCCTGGGCTGTGCAGGGCAGCTCGGGGTGCCTGGTGCTCTCCGGGGAAGCTGAGCCCAGGCTCTCCTGTAGGATGTGCCTGGCTGGTGGGAACCAGGCACAGGGAGAGGGCAGGGCCTGGGCCAGGGATCCAGACCCTGTAAGAACAGTCAGAGCAGGCTGGGCTGAAGCCAGCTGCAGTGCTGGATGGAGCATCAGCCCCTCAAGGAGAAAAGAACAACCCACTGAACAATCTGTCTCATGACTGCCATCCTGCACCCTCAGCCCTGTCACTGGGCTAATGGCTAATGGGCTAATGCCCATTTTTAATCCAGACACAGCCTTTAACTGAAATTCAAAGATTTGAGAAGTGATACTGGAGGTGTGGATGAGTCCTGTGTGATCAAAGCCCTGGGGGAGAGTTTTAGCTCCTGTTTTGTTAGAACAGGTACGAGCCCCGCAGGCAGAAGCCCTTTTTCCTGCTATCCCGAGGTGTGGGATAGCAGCTCCCAGCAGGGACACGGGGCAGAACAGCCTGGGAAGGATGGAGTTCTGCAATAGGAGATGCTGGAAGGGGATTTGGGTGCCTTGGGTAAGCAGCAATCCATGGGCTGTTCACTGAACCGGGGAGCCTTCAGCTCTGACTCTGCCAGGTGAGGAGGAATGGCCCATTTTGCACCACGGGAGCAATTCCAGCACCTCTGTTTTCCTGCGGGGAGCGATGGCTCACATCCCTTACCGGCAGGGTGGGCGGCGGAGCCATCGGAGCTGCCCATCCCAGGGCGAGGGATGCCTCCCTTCCTGCCGGGATGCCAACTTCAATTTAATGCTGAATTAACGGGCAGGCAGTAAAACCCTGGCGGGGCAGCCCCCGCCCAGCCCAGTAACCTTCCTTGGGGGCCTAAAGGTGACGGGGACAATGCAGAGGCAGGCACAGGGCAGCACAATTGTTCTTCTCCCTTTCTTTCTCTAAGTACGGGAGAAGCTCTGGACGGACACAAAAGACACACCGGGGTCTAATTTCTAAGGGAGGATGGATGCCAGGGTTTGAAAGGCTCCTCCTTGCATTTTGTTTCCTTCTGCCTTTTTCCAGTTAATAATCACTGTTATTTTGTGCTGCTTGCGTTGGTATTTTTTTCGGTTGTTATGTGTCTGCAAAATATTAAGAGCCCTGAAAATTACAATAATAAGGAAAAATAGCCCAGGAGAAATGGTGTTAAAAACAAGCATTCTCAGCCTTGCTCTTCCAGTTGCTCCCCAGTGTCAGCAAAGCAGGTTTGGAGACAAAGGTGGGGTATGGTGCAGTTCCTGCAATGCTCAGGTGGGAATTTGCTTCGTGGGAGAATGCAGTCCCCATCCAGAATGCAGTTCCTAATACTTTCCCATTAAATATTAAAACTTGGTTTAAGCAGACTCATTTTATCCCACCCTACTTCTTGCCTTGCTCACTATCTCCACTTAATCTACCTAAACTCTCTGAACACTTCTCAAATCAGTCCAGCTTTGTCTATATTCCCAAAACATGGTGAATAAAATGGTATCTTGTTCTGATTTGGAATATTATTAGAGTTTCCCCTTTACAGGATAGAGTTTCTTCCTTGGCTGCCTGGGAAGTAACAGAAAAACCATTCCTGCATTTCAGATGCATTTTCACTTCTTTTCCTGTGGTCTTAAAGATCTCCCCTGTATCAGCTTTTCTGATTATATTTAATGACATGAGAAGCAAAAAAAGATCTTTAAAAAATGTTAAGGTACCTTCACTGTGAACTGCACACACGTCTTCTCATCGGGTTGGTAGGAAATACAAAGCATAACAAATCCCACTAAGGCCACCACACAGACCTGCAAGGGAAGAGATGTAAAATGTGTCAAGGTTAAAAAAACCCTACAAAACACAAAAATAATTTTCCTTTTTTTTTCCCCCAAGCCAAGACACCTTTCTGTGTTAGCAGGACCGTAACTCAAGAAGCAGCGTGGAAGCAAAGCCATCAAAGCACAGCAAGAGCCCCCAGGATGTGTGCTGAGTTTTTGCCCATAAAACCATCAAAAAAGAGCAGAAGGCTTCTGAAGTTGGGCTTGCAAGCCCAAAGAGCACCATCCTATGTAGCTCTGGGTGCTGACAGGGTTTTTATGTCACATACAGGCCATTAATCATTAAACCATGGCTGCCACTGGGTAAGAAGCAGCAGAGTTTATTGCAGAGGCTTTCACCCTCTTCTGCAGTGAACACCTTGCTAAAGAAGATTTCCATCTCCCCTGCAATCTGAAACTCTTTTAGCCCCGTGGCAGTAATTGCTGAAGGTTAACAGTCATGGAGAAGTATTTGCACTCTTGATTATTCATTTAGCTGTCTTTATTATTAATTCTGGATTTATCTGCAGGAGCAGATACCCATGGGTGGGCATTTTCCAGCCAGGTAAGGAGGGAAGATCCTGCTCTGAGGAGCCAACCCAGTAACTGTGATTTGCTTTTTGTGTTTAGAGAACACAGTGTGTCCCCACACTGTGCCTTGCACTCCAGGCAAGCGTGTGTCACTCCTTCTCTCCCACATTTTGGAGGAGCAGCGAGCAAACCTCACAGGAGGACTCAGGAGCAGCAGGTTTTTGGCAGTTCATCCCCTGGATGGAGGAGCTGGGTGCCCAGGCACTGGGTGAGNGACTACAGCAAGATTTTCTGGTTTTTT
The DNA here is from genome assembly GCA_013400955.1 of Drymodes brunneopygia. Taxonomy (NCBI): domain Eukaryota; kingdom Metazoa; phylum Chordata; class Aves; order Passeriformes; family Petroicidae; genus Drymodes; species Drymodes brunneopygia. The sequence continues at coordinate 75,798 of VZTZ01036335.1, forward strand.
TATCCCCTCCATTTTACTTCTGGAGTTTGGAAGAGTTGTCATCAATGTGAGGCTTTCTGCTTTCCCAGAGCCGTGGGATTTGCCCTCTTTGGCCAGAGCCAGGTGTGAGCAGCCTCTGCCAAGGTGGGGCTCTGCCATGGGGACACCNAAGACACCTTTCTGTGTTAGCAGGACCGTAACTCAAGAAGCAGCGTGGAAGCAAAGCCATCAAAGCACAGCAAGAGCCCCCAGGATGTGTGCTGAGTTTTTGCCCATAAAACCATCAAAAAAGAGCAGAAGGCTTCTGAAGTTGGGCTTGCAAGCCCAAAGAGCACCATCCTATGTAGCTCTGGGTGCTGACAGGGTTTTTATGTCACATACAGGCCATTAATCATTAAACCATGGCTGCCACTGGGTAAGAAGCAGCAGAGTTTATTGCAGAGGCTTTCACCCTCTTCTGCAGTGAACACCTTGCTAAAGAAGATTTCCATCTCCCCTGCAATCTGAAACTCTTTTAGCCCCATGGCAGTAATTGCTGAAGGTTAACAGTCATGGAGAAGTATTTGCACTCTTGATTATTCATTTAGCTGTCTTTATTATTAATTCTGGATTTATCTGCAGGAGCAGATACCCATGAGTGGGCATTTTCCAGCCAGGTAAGGAGGGAAGATCCTGCTCTGAGGAGCCAACCCAGTAACTGTGATTTGCTTTTTGTGTTTAGAGAACACAGTGTGTCCCCACACTGTGCTGAGCACTCCAGGCAAGCGTGTGTCACTCCTTCTCCCCCACATTTTGGAGGAGCAGCGAGCAAACCTCACAGGAGGACTCAGGAGCAGCAGGTTTTTGGCAGTTCATCCCCTGGATGGAGGAGCTGGGTGCCCAGGCACTGGGTGAGGGCTGGGTTTGGGCAGGCTGTGGGTGGCAGGAGCTGTGTGTGGAGGGACCTGTGCATGTCTGAGCTGCCTTGGAAAAGCAGGTGAGTTGATGACAGGCACGCCTTTAAATGACCCCTCAAATCACACCTTCAAAAGGCATTTTAGGTGTGATGAGCCTTCGTGGGGACTCTGGAAGAGATCAGCCAGTCCTTTCAGAGTCCTCCCTACACACAGGGCCAGGATATATATAATGACAGGTAAGAATAAAAATATATTTATATTTATTATATAATATATAGTATATATATATATAATTTAATATATGTA
>VZTZ01036335.1:77137-88736 GCA_013400955.1 Drymodes brunneopygia
GGGGACACCTGCAGGGCTGTGGGGCTCCATCCCAGCCCCATGGGGACACCTGCAGGGCTGTGGGGCTCTGCCATGGGGACACCTCAGGGCTGTGGGGCTCCATCCCAGCCCCAGGGGACACCTGCAGGGCTCCATCCCAGCCCCATGGGGACACCTGCAGGGCTGTGGGGCTCCATCCCAGCCCCAGGGGCCACCTGCAGGGCTGTGGGGCTCCATCCCAGCCCCAGGGGCCACCTGCATGCCCTACAAGTGCTGCTCCCATCCAGAATTCCAGCTGCACAGGGAGCTTGACCTGCAGTGAAGAATGCCCAGCTGTCCTTTTGGACAGCAATGGATAAATGAGTTCTTTTTATCCTCTGTTGCAGAAAGTACCAAACCTTTGGCACTGCTGGTGCAAGGCCAGGAGAGCAGCCCTGCAGAGCAGCAGTGCCTCCCAACACACACAGAGCCACCTCCCTCAGGAACCTGGGTCATCAGCAACACTTTTCCACATGAAGTTTTATTTCATGGGACATGAATAGGAAATATTGCCCGAGAACATTTCTAAAGAATGCGTCAGTATTATTTACTCCTTTCCATGTCGTGTGTATTTATATTCTGGTCCTGTGACTTACACACGGCCTCCAATTTATTTGTTTCTTTCTTTTTATTGTTGACAGCCGTAGCTGACAGGGTTGTCTGGGGGAAAAACAACCTTTCTTGTCAAAGGTCCCTCAGTGCTGGGGTTTTTTTGCCCTGTAGTGCTTCTGTGTGACTCAACCATGTTTTATTTCTCAGGATTAATCACCCACATCCTTGGTCCCTTGCACTGTATATTAATCTTTTAATTCAATTAACATGTCCATAAAACTTAAATCTTAAGAGCTCCTATTGCTTATAATATCCAAATGATGAACTCCCCCACTGCCAGTAATGGCTGAAGGAGAGAACCTGCAGCAAGAACTCAAAAAGAAACAACCAAATAATGCTTAAATCCACTGTCTTAACATCACGTCCCCAAAATTCATGACAAATCACAGGGGCTTCTCACATCAAAGCTGGACCTAAGTATTTTCAGGATCTGGTGCTGAGGGATCTTGTTATGAGCAGTAAATCAGCTTTGCTTTGCTTCAGCTCCACGGGTGGGCATTTGCACTTGCACGGACCCAGAGCCAGCTCTGCCTCCAGGTGTGACTGCCATGAGACCTCACAGGGCTGCTCCCACTCCCTCCTTCCCCTTCCCTCGGCCACAGAGAGCCAACAGAGCTGCATTCATTGCCCAGGGCAGAGAGCAGGGCTGGAATTTTCCCTCTGCCATCGAGTGCCTCGGACAGCTTGAGCAGAGCTGCTGCTGGCATCACACGGGGCAGGAGCAGCCCTCCCTCCTCAGAGAGCTCCCCACACAAAGGAGCTCCATCCCTGCACACGCTTTCTAAAGACCCTCTGGGATTTAAATAATATACTCAGGGACACTTGAAGAGGCACATTTGTAGAGAGGTATTTATAGAGGATTACACCGGGTCAGGATTCCGGCAAATCTTGGCCAGGGTATTTTGGAAAGCTTAAGTATTTTTTTATGACAATAAAGGAACATTTTTTGATTTTTTTTTTTAACCAGAGATGTGTATTTTTCTAAGTGGCAGTAAAAAAAGAATGTGGCTGAGAATTATGACCCACATATGTTTAACATTTCAGCTCTTTAAAGGTAAATTCACTCCTTGGAGGAAACCAAAGCACGGAACGTTTATATAGGAAATAGCTCTATGCTGCTATTTTATCCATTATTAATAGATCAGCTTTGAATTACACCTGTGAAGTGTAACAGAGTAACTATAAAAATCCGCTGGTAAATATTTTTTAGGAGCCTCTGAGTAACTCCAACAGCTGCAGGCACGTTCCAGGTGGTGCTGATGCTGATGCTGAGCAGCTTTAGGTGATCCTGCCTGCTGGTGCTGCTGCAGCCTCTGCCCCATTCCCACATTCCCGTGCCTGCCTGAGCACAGCACAGAGTGCAGCTGAACCCTCTCCAGCACGTGCTTGCCACCAATCGATGGGCATTTGTCACACAGATTAAACAGATTCTGGGAGACCCACAGGACAGCGCTGAATTAGATCAGCTCTGGTCAACTGTTATCCAGAAATCCAGGAATTTGCATTTCCCTGCATATTTCAGCTCGGGTTTATTTCAAGATCCTACTTCCAAATTTCCATATGGACTAACACACCCCTTGCTGAATAGGTAGTGACGTGAAAGGTTATCCGAGGGAAGAATTTAATTTTGGAAAGCACTGCCTACAAAAAGACCCAAATGTGATAGAGAAGTATTTAGGAAAGGTAAAGATTTCATTTTGCTCAAGGCACACCCTGTGAAATCCCCCCCAGCTCCCAGCCCAGGGGAACAGCTATTTACTAACACTGGCTGAACAACTTAAATATTTAGGCTATGCAAAATTTTTAATATTATTTCTTTTTTGGGAGAAGCAGTAGACATTCCTTCCATTGGGCAGGAACAGCTCAGGGCTGAAAAGTGACTTGAGAATTATTGTTTTTTTTAAGCTGCAATCAAAATAGGAGGAGAAATTTTCCAGCTTGCCCTCACCCCAAAGAGGGCAGGAGCCTGTTCCATGTTATCCCACGTGCTCCTGCAAGGACCCAGCAGAAGGTGTGTGAGCAGCACAAGGGCCCCACAGGAGGGATGAGGAGGGTTGTGTGTAATTAGGGGAATGTGAACACGCAGGGCACAAATTTCCGCTGCGGTTTGCACTCATTATCTTTGCACACCGACACATTCATGTGGCTTGCTTTATTCCCACAGATTTCAAAACCACAGATTGCTCTAATCTGCCTCCATCTCTCCCTTGTAAGCCTGTGGAACTGGTTTTCCTTTTGTTACTGCTACAATTTTAGCCCAAATGTAGAATAGGTGGCTTTCTCTGGTGAGCTACCTCCTACCCAGAGCATCCTGCAAACCTTGGCACCTGAGGCTGCTAAAGCAGGAGGGTTGGGAACATCCAGCAAGAAATGAAGGCAGGAGACAAAAACCTGCCTGTAAGGAGCATCTTGGGTCTGTGCCACATCACAAGGCAAATGCTGCAAACACTCACAAAAGATGCAGAACAGCTCACCTGCTCCTTTTACGGGGGCTTTGTCAGCCAGAACCGCCTGCCACAATTTTTAGGGGCAGAAAACAAACACTCTGCAGGACCAAACCTCTCCCAGGTTCACCTTGCAGGGCCACACAGCACTGCTGAGACCCACAGCAGGACCCTTCCTATTTAATAAGAATGGAAACTCAGACTTCAGGAGGAAAATTGCTGTTAATAGAATTAGGGAGACATTTCCATTACAGACAAGTTATTTTGTAGTTGCTCCCTTGGAGACACTGGGGATCTTCCTGTTTTTAGGGACACAGGTAAAGAATGATCTCTTGTAGCTGCCTCTGGAGGTTCTGGCCCTCCCTCAGAGCTGATGCTTGGCTTGGTGGCTCTCCCAGCTCATCAGGTACAGCAAGGCTTAGCTCCTGTCCCCACCTTTGGAGCAGCCACTTTATCCCCCAGATCTGACACTCCCACTGGACACAGATTTGGATGCAGGAAAGAACCTGTCCCTGTTGGCTTTGCCATCACACACCTGGATCACCTCTGGTGCCAGATATCTCTACAGGCTGTTGCAGACAGCAGCACTGAAGCTCAGTTCGCTTTATGAGGTTTGAGGAAGCTGTGAGGGAAGTGGGTGCTGCAGGCAGCTTCCACTGCCAGCTCTCATCAGCCCCAGGTCAGCCTGGCTCTCACTGCCTCATGTGAAAGAAGCCAGTCTACAACACACAAATACTGTGCCCTAATTTTTTTTTTTACCCCTTGTAGACTTCTTGTTAAATTTAAGGACAGTTTAGTTGCATATAAATTACTTCCAGAAATAATAGCTATAATAATGATGATGACAAACATGTATATTGTGGTTGCAGGCAAAGGCCATCATCATCTAGGAAATCATTCTTTTAACAGCCATAAATCCCACAGTAACTGCTCATCCCTGCCCCACCTACAGAATAAAATAATGATGTCTTTGCTGCAGGTCCCTTCAAGCCATGCAGGAACACACCGTGGCAGATCCACAACTTGCTCTTAAATCCTGTAAAGTCATCAAAACCCGGCAAGAACCTCCACAATCAAATGAAGTGCTATTTTTTCCATAATGATCTTTGCTGTTTAGGTCAGCTGCTCATCACTTGTGCTAAGGAAGGATTTAATTCCCCCAGCAAAGGCTGTGATTGCTTACACAGCCAGGAGCCAGAAATACAGTCCTGGCTGAACAAACAGCTGAGGGATCAAAAACATGAAATGCAGTGAGGAGTTCCCAGAGGCAGCAGTGATTCCCAGCCTGGGAAATGCTTGGCTGAGCCCTGGTGGGCACCACTGGTGCTTTGGGGTGTCTGTGACCATGAACCTGCAGAAATCCACGAGGCTCCCTGGCCTGGGGAAACCTGTTTGCTACCCCTCTCCATATTCTACCTAGGCTGTTGGCATAAATTCCAGCCAGGAATTCTGCAGTTAAACTTTGGGCTGAGCCACAGAGGGGTCCAGGATTGGACCAGCCCCACGCCAGGGATCAGACACCCTGCAGGTGTGCAGTTACCTTGTCAAACCATTCCTTTGGAACGTTTGAACATTTCTTCCCATCAAAGTTCTCCACTCTACAGCTGAGCAAAACACAAGCGTGGATTTCAGTTACTCAGAGCATTGTTCCTCTGGGAGGAGGATGAGACTCTGAAGAGCCCTGCTCTGGTGCTACACACGGCTCTAAACAAGCCCTGGGCTCTTATTCAAGGCAGTCCTCCCTCAAACCTTCTGATTTTTGCCCATGGCTAATTGAAGCTAGCCTCTCCAAAAATCTGGATCTCTGCAGGAGTAGAATTTCCATGGCTGCTCTGATGGTCCCAGGTTTGAAGAGTCATCTTCTACTAAAAATTGAAAACGGTTCCCCTAAAAACAATCAGAAGTTACAGAGACACAGACATTTCTGGCTCCAGGTAGATGAAGGTGGATTGAGGTGATTTTTCAGTTCCAGGTCTGCCTGGTGCAGCTCACAGCCCAGCACCAGCCTCACCTCCAGCAGGGCAGAGAAGCCAACACTTGAGTGCTGATGCCAAAAAGCCACAAAGCCACAGCCACCCCTGAGGAAAGCTCAGGGACCCTCTGGCCTGGGGAGACACCTGGGGACATGGAGAAGTGTCAGAGCCTCTGGGCTGGGGGCTCAGCCCATGGCAGAGCTTCTGGGATGCTTTTTGCAATAAAATCAGTGACAGCTGGAGCCACAGTTGCTGCCTGGAGCTGCTCGTGAATCAAATTTTTAAAAATGTTTTTAAAAGTCCTAATTTTATGAACGTCTATACATATACATTTAAAATAACTTCCTGACAGAAATAATAAACACCCTGGATAATCATTTCTGATGAGCATTTCTGTAACTTTCTTAACTGCCTGAGTCTGCAAAACAGGGCTGAAAAGGGAAAACTCTGATACTCTCCACTTTTGATCGCAGTGGAAATCATCTAAAGTGGGTTTTTCAAGGAGAAATACATCGTTACTTCTTCTGGGAGTCAAAAGGCCACAAGCTAACGAAAAAGAATGAAAAGGATACCATTAATATCTACTGTCTCTGCAACACTTTTCATCCCAGGATCTCAAAGCAAGGGGTGACGGATGGCCACTATTAACCCCACTTTGCAGGGGAAATAACAAAGTCCTGGCAAGGTTAAGTAACTTGCCCAAAGCTGTGCACGGATCCAGTGGCCAGACACAGGGAAAAAACAGAGCCCTGCACTCATGAGTGGGTTTGTGAAGAGTCTGTCCAAGCTCCTGCAAAGCAGCAAGAAGGAAGAGGCAGCCTGGAGTCCAGGCTGCAGTTTGGGGAGCTCAGGGGCAGCTGGGCACCTTCCCTGTGAGTGGCCCAGGCCAGTGAAACAAATGCCACTCTCAGTGCTTTGAACTGCATTTATCTGCCTGTCCTCAGCAGTGGGACAGAGGCTTTTTTAGAGGGGAGGTATTGCTGAAGGCCAGGCAGAAGTGGTAAATCACACAGGCTCCGTGGTTTCTGTCCATAAAACTTTCCTTTGATTTCTGACCAATGCCCCACGCATTTTGAACCAAATGCATTTTGGTTTTAACTGGGTTTTAACTGGTTTTAATGGTGAAATGCTCTTGGTGCAATGCAAGTTGCATTGTTTCTTTCTGCAGGGGCTCAGAGGGAAGGGTTGGTGCTCTGGGGAGGGAGCCCCGTGGGCTTGGAGCCCTCCTCCACTCCCTGTCACAGGATCGCTGGCCACATTTATTCCTCAGGATGGTGAACCCAATCCCTGGCCTGCTCCAGCCTCACAAACCTCCACAGTCAGGCTTTGAACCCATTTAATTCAGGCTGCCTTGCCTGGTTTTCCTCGCTGGCATTTTACCCTGGCTGCTCCTCCAAAAGCAGCTCCTTTCCATTCATGGCAATGCACTGAAGCACTTGATTTTCAGCAAGAAATGGTGTCACCATTTTGCCACTAATAAAGAAGAAAAAAAAAAACCAGCTTTCAATCAATCAGGGTCTATTTAACACATTAGCAATTTTCTTTCATTTTTCTGTCATCCTGCATTAACAGCCGTGGGGTCAAACCCAGCCTGGTGTAATTCCAAAGGAGCAACACCAGGAATGAGCTGCACCCATTACATCTCATGTTGCTAAAAAGGTCTCGATAATAGATTGTTTAAGTTCTTGATTCAGAATACTAATCAAGTCCTTTAAAAAGAGCACTTGAGTGGGATGCTACTAAAACAAATATGCTCTGGTATTTTACACCACATCTTTCTGTCCTGCTGCTCATTTCTGTGTGAATGTATGAGTTTTGGGAAGTCACTTTCTGCCAGGAGGTTTGTTCTTGAGCAGCACACGGGTGATCCAAGCCCCATCCAACACCTTCCCTGCAGCCCAGGGGTCCCCAGGAGCTGCAGCCAGGTGCAGCTCCCAGCCCAGGGCTCCCCTTCATGGAGCAGTTTTCCCCAGCTGGCCAGAGGCCAGTCCTCAGCACAGCTCAGCAGCAGCACCCTGTGACTGCACACCTGCAATTTCCACCCCAGCAGCTTCTGGCCATCTCCACCTGATGTCCCCGTGAGCACCAAGTCCCTCCATGGGACACCACAGCACAGGAATGAGGGAAATGCAGCACCCTGTGGTGCCTCCTGCATTCTGCCCCTGACACTGCTCCACACAGGCTCTGCTGCTGGGGGGCTGGGGCTGCCCCACCCCTTCATCCTCTCCTTTCTGCACCACTTTCCTTTGCACTTCCCTGGTGCCAGACCCCTCCTTCCCTTCTGCTCTGGCCGAGGGTGCAGGAGAGCAGCGTGGCTGCCCAGGAGCCTCCCTGTCCCCAGCAGACAGTCCCTGTCACAAACAGGGCAAAGAGGGCAAACAGGGGGGCACCTAAAGCCCTTTTGAGCCAGGGAGGGATCAAACCACGCTCGGGTGTGCTGGTGACTCAACCTCTCAGCAGAGTCCCCCAGGTGAGAGTCACCATCTGACTCAGAGCGTGGGTGCAGTCACCTTCCCCTCGGGGCAGCCCAGAGCTCACAGCTCCTCCTGACAGCCAGGGCACCCTGCAACAAAAACCAGAGCTCACACAGCTCCTCCTGGCACCCAGGGCACCCTGCACCAAAAACCAGAGCTCCCACAGCTCCTCCCGACAGCCAGGGCACCCTGCAACAGCCAGGGCACCCTGCAACAAAAACCTCCTGACACCCAGGGCACCCTGCAACACCCAGGGCACCCTGCAGCACCCAGGGCACCCTGCAGCACAAACCAGAGCTCACAGCTCCTCCTGGCACCCAGGGCACCCTGCAGCACAAACCAGAGCTCACAGCTCCTCCTGATAGCCGGGACACCCTGCAACAGCCAGGGCACCCTGCAGCACGAACCAGAGCTCACAGCTCCTCCTGGCACCCAGGGCACCCTGCAGCACCCAGGGCACCCTGCAGCACCCAGGGCACCCTGCAGCACGAACCAGAGCTCCCACAGTCCCAGGAAATGCTTCCCCAGGGATTATCCTGGCTGGTGAGTGCAAAACACGACCACCAACCAGGGCTGGGAGCTGAGTCCTGCTCTGGGTCAGGAATTAGCTCAGGCACACACATGGAGAATCATTCCTGATTTTCAGGGGGCAGCTCTGAAAGTGACTGAGCTTTGCCTCATGTGGGCATCTAAATGTCACTACTGCTGGCAGCTGCTGCCACAAACAACAGGGGTTAGAGCTCTGTTTTCAGAAAGCAGTGACTTTGGTGGGGTTTCAGCCATTTGTGGATGTCTCAGATGGCTGCTGCTTGGGCACTGATGACATTCACACAGGCCAGGGGCTGCTTCATGGCTGTTCTCATACCCCTGGCTGTAAATTCGTTCAGTCCAGCTCACTCCCCAGGTTTTTTTCTAATGAAAAAGCTATTTCAAACCTGTGATAGCAGCAGTGCTGTCTGGAAAAGACATAATCTGACCTCCAGAATGCTCAAAATAAACAGCAGGAGTGAACATGCCACATCTGATCATCTGTGTTCCCCCCTGGTTTGTAACAGCCTAAACTTCCCAGGGGGAAGCTCTCCTTCCAAGCAAGGGCAGCCTCCTGCCCCCCAAAACACCACCAGACTCTTGGACACCTCTTCAGGCAGAAGAGAAACACGAAGAGAGGAGTCAGAGGAGCTCTTTGGGAGCTCAGGCCCTGCTCCTTCCCCCCTCTGAAGGGCTGCCCAGCAGGATTAACACAGCAAACCTCAATCAGTTCAGATGCTCAGATAATCTTCTGACAAGGAATTACATTTACAGGAGATGCTCCCGTAGCTGTTCAGCACTTCAAGAAATCTTTTCTCTAAGTACCTAAACATGAATTTATTTGCTGGGAATTCTTGCAGTCTGACAACACCCAAAACTGTGCTAACACATCAGGGCGTATTTTCAGGACGTATTTTCCTGAAAGCTGCTGCCTAGGGAAGAATCCTGCATGCTCAGTTATATCCAGGGGCTGGCCCAGGCTCATCATCACTGACCTGTCCCTCCACAGGCAAACCTCACGTCCCCAAGGCCACAGCCAGCAGTGTCACACCACGGATGGCACCACACACCCTGTCCCCACCTCTGCAGGGGTGGCTGCTGCTGGGAACCACCCAGGCTTGCCCAGCAGGGATGGCTCTGATTTACACCCAGCAGGGATGGCTCTGATTTACACCCAGCAGGGCGCTGCCCTCTGCCCAGTCCCCCAGCCCACACGGCGAGGCTGCAGTGTCACTCCAAAGGGACTTGGCAGGAGCCACCAGCAGGCCCTGGGAAGGGCTCCCTGTCCCTGCCACGTCCACCAGTGCCATCCCCTTCCCCAGGGCCCCGTGCAGTGGGGAGCAGCAGCAGGAGCAGGAGCAGGGTGAAACCCCAGCAGTTCCCCAGCACAGCACAGCCAGGGGGCTCCAGGGACTCTCCTCGCCCACTTACAGAGTCACAGAGTTATGCTCTCACTCCCAAAACCTGATGGTTATGGTTTGGTGGGCAAAGGGGGCAAGCAGCATAAGAAATTAACATTTTTTTTCAGCGTCACCAGGCAGGAGTTCACTGCAAAGCATGAGCTAATACGTACATCCAGTGAACAGCAACCCTGTATTTTATTTCAGGTCTGTTGGGTATTGCAGGGAAGAATACGAAAGGCTGTGTTACTCTGCAGGAGCAGTTTTCCTTGGGAAAGTGTAGCCAGACACTTAATCCCAGGAATATTTATAGTTAGCATAAGTCAAATGGTGTTGTGCATGCAGTTGGTTAGTCTGGAGTGGAGCGTCATGCAGCTTGCATTAATGCTGGCAAAGGCACTGTATGGAGAAACAGACTTTATGCTTACAATGATCCCAGCCCAATATGGAGTGTCTCTGACTGGCAGAGAGGAACTGATGCCTGCCATGAGGAAGCCCAGCACAGTTACAGAGGTGCCCAAGGCCAGCTGCAGCAGCGCCAGCAGCAGCGGGAAGCGGCAGCCACAACAAGTGTGGGATTCCTCCTCCCGGCCACTCTTGGGATCCCCCTTGGCTTTCTTCTGCTTCTTCTTCTTCTTCATCGCCGACTCCTGCGTCGAGCCGGTGCCTTTCTCCCCTCCGGGCGCCTTCCCTGGCTGGCTCTGGTTACTCGGGGCCGTGCTGGGCTGGGCTCTCTTCTCCTCCTTTCCCATGCCGGCGGACTCGGTGTTTTCACGCGTGTGTTTGTGTGCGCCCCGCTGGGCTGGGAGCTTCTGCCCCCCAAAGCCTCGCTTTGTGCCGCCTGAGTTGTTCCTGGTATTTGAATCAAGGAGGCTGAACAAATATGGAAAACATTTGGAAGCAGATTGTCAGAGCTTCGAAATGCCACATATAGCCCGGAGAAGGGGGGGATGCGAGGGGGGTAGCGAACTGCCAACGAGCCGGCTCCGGCTGCGCGCAGCGGGCTGGGCGTGAGCGCTGCCGCGGCTGCACAGGTGCGAGCGCACCTTGGGGGCTCGGGGACCCGCAGGGCAGCAATTCCGCACTGCCGGCTGCTGAACAGCGGGGAAATCCATTCCCAGGGAGCCGGGAAGGCTCCAGTGCTGGGCAGGGAGCCGGGAAGGCTCCAGTGCTGGGCAGGGAGCAGACGGGCAGGAGCTCACAGCCTCCCCTGGGGCTCTCGGGCAGGCAGAGCGTGGCTGGGGGAGCCCACACAGCGCCCTGCCCGTCCCAGACACCCGCGGAACCACTTTAAATAAGTGCGTTCCAGTGGGAGGGAGCTGATTGCGTGTGCGTGTCCTGGGGAGCCCAAAGGGATCCTTCCTGTCTCTTCCCAGAAGTTGCAAAAGCACAGCGAGGCGTGTTGGTGATGAGGCAGACAGGGACCAGCAGCGAGGGCTGGTGCTGCTGTGCAGGCAGGGGTGGAGCATGGAGTGAACATCTGCTGGGTGTGCTTCCAGGGCTGCAGGTTATCCAGAGCAGGAAGATGGTTTGTGTTACCTAAAAGACAGAGGGATTCCTACTGTGGGCATGTGGCCACTGCACTTCATCCGTGTGTGGGCTGAGGCTGGTGCTTGGAGAGACCACAACAACAGAAGTGGTGGAATTTCTCCTGAAATACTCAGAAATTGTTCTGTGGCTGAATCCTGCACTGGGAGCCCTGGCAGAGCCTCTCGGACACGGGAGGGGCTCAGCCATGGAGGTGCCAGCAGGACTGGGGTCTGCAGAGGCAGAAATCTGGCACTGTGAGGAGGAGGAGGAGGGAGGAAGAAGAGGTGGGTGCTGAGTGGTGCCGTGCCAGGACTGTGCTGGCAGCCCTGAGCTCAGCCAGGCCACGGTGCACAAATCCTGCAAGGGAGGACCAAGGGAAGAGGGAGGCTGTGGGAAGCCTGTGCTCGGCTCAGGCCAGAGGAATTACTCAAAAGCTTAGGGGTAAACAGGTGCTGAAAGGCTTTGCTGGCCCGGGGCCGAGTGTGGCCAGCCTGATGCATGGCACGGCTCCTCTGCCTGCAGCTCTGTGTCCCCACTGGCACAGGGACACCCTGAGCACACCTGGGCACACCTGGGCACACCTGGGCACACCTGGGCACACCTGAGCACACCCTGAGCAC